>CM077235.1:0-110000 GCA_039654775.1 Spinibarbus caldwelli | reverse complement strand
GACCTCCACCCGCAGCTATCCGAACTGGTGTACAGCAGACCGCCACAGTGAAAGCACTACTGGCGCGTGGCAAACATTGGTCTCCTTCACAGGTGGCAAGAAAACTCATGTCACCAGTTAAACCCCATGAGTAGGAGTGTGAAAACTCAATTTTCCCTACAGCAGTTCTACATGTATTCATTTGTCATTATGGCAAACTTGTCCACTTACTGTTTCCAGATCCATTACCACAGTCCACTTTACCTCCTCCAGCAACAGAACTCCCAGCC
Organism: Spinibarbus caldwelli; assembly: GCA_039654775.1. NCBI lineage: Eukaryota > Metazoa > Chordata > Actinopteri > Cypriniformes > Cyprinidae > Spinibarbus > Spinibarbus caldwelli. Next base: position 109,731 of record CM077235.1, on the reverse strand, counting down.
CGAAGCTCCACACCGGCCCAAAGGCAGCTTTTCGCTACTGGTAAGTAAGCACCATCTTACAAACGTTTGTCTCCGTGTATTGTTCATAGTAATAGTTTTAACATTTGTGCTCCAGGCACTTCAGTTCCCACTGCTGAAGATGATGATGAGGAGCTGGTATTTGCTGCATCACAATGTGAAGCACAGCTAAATACAGGTGTGGCATATGACTCAAATGCTCATATTATAATAAAGTTTTGTGAAAACACACTGAGAAGCATTATTTTAAAAAAAAAATCAACATTTCTAAATATTTTTTGTTTACAATACAGAATTATGTCACATCAAGCCTCAAGTGGGATGCATTCTTTGAGTGCACTTCTTAAAAACCTTAAGCATGTCCAAAGGTGTCAGTGTATTTATTTGTGTTTCCGAACTTACCCGTTGTTAAACAATCACCGGATAACTATTTCACACCGCTTGCTGTACTCACTCACTCTTTAGCTCCACCTCAGCAGATAGGATGGAGGAGATTCTTTGTTCTAATGATTAGAGGGACAGTTTTTCCTTACTGTATCTGTGTGCATGCTTCATGTCTGTGGGCATCATTACTTTATACTGAATTCATCACACCTCATTTTCCTTACTCCATTCCATCTGATCCTCAATAAAGTGTACACTGTGTTCTTTGCTTCTTAATACTAGTACCATTTTCTTCACTAATTATTAATACTTGTCCAAAATTACTGCTTCGCAGGCTATTTGTGGGCTGCATTTATGGCATATTACTATCAAATGCAACAGTCATCCTTATATTGTTTTTGTTACTGTTCACTCAGAGGCCTGTGCCGGTCCGTCTCCATCAGCAGAAACAGCCAAAACACCAGATTCTCCACATCATCAGCCACCAGCTGAGCTTCCAAGTCACTGGAAAGATCATCTTCCACCTTACCAGCATGAGTGAATCCGGAACACACTATTTAAGGCAAACCCGCGAACCGGCAAGCCAGAACTAGTGTCCCAGCTGAAGCTTTGGTGGTATCCTCCTCAGCCCCCTTTAATTCACCGCCCGCCTCACCTGATCTCTTCTTCAAGTTCAAGTTGAGCTTTATTGTCATTCTGCTACATGTGTGGACATATAGTGGAACGAAATGTCGTGTCTCGCAGGACCACGGTGCTACATACTAGTTAAGCATAAGATAAACATACAACAATGCAAATATAGGAAAAAGAATAGAGCTATACAACAGTTTAACCATCTGACTATACATATACTAAAAATACTATAACTACTATACCTAGTTGACTACACATACACAAACTGAGACTGTACAAGAACTTTACATAAATACTGTACTTGAAATTGTGCTAAAGAGATATTTGTACATGAAAATGTGCAGAAAAATATATATTTTGTACATTAAATTGTTCAGAAGAGAGGTTTTGTGGGAAGCAGCGCATAGTGCAAAAAGATTTTGTAGTGCAATGTTCAAGTAAACATATATTACCTTATTGAGTCTTTGTAGCAGGGAGTGTTTATAGAAAGTGTCTAGTGTGCATATAGTGGGACGAGTGCGTTACTACAGGTGGTTTGTATAGCCCACTCACCTGTGTGTAGCACATTCAGAATTGCACTTAGGAAAATTGTCAATAGTTATTTATGAGTTGGGGGGCTGAGGTGTTCATGGTTTCAGAGGGGGACAGGGAGATTGGAGTTAAGAGCTCTCACAGCCTGGGGAAAAAAGCTGTTGAGCAATCTGACTGAATGAGCTTTGATACTCCGATACCTTTTGATACTCCGATACCTTTTGATACTCCGATACCTGGGGTCCTTCACGATGCTGGAGGCCTTGCTGGAGCATCGTGAAAGGAAAATGTCCAGGATGGAGGGGAGAGGGGCACCGATGATCTTTGCGGCAGTGTTCACTGTCCGTTGTAGGGTCTTGCGGTCAGCAGCACTGCAGTTCCCATACCAGACAGTGATGCAGGTGGTCAGCACGCTCTCAATGGTGCTCCTGTAGAAAGTGGTGAGGATGGATAGAGGGAGACTTGCCCTTTTCAGCCGGCGGAGAAAGTGGAGGCGCTGTTGTCCCTTCTTGTTGAGTGACGTGACGTTGGTGGTCCAGGTGAGATCCTCTGTGATGTGCACTCCCAGGAATTTAGTGCTGCCGACTCTCTCCACGGTTGAGCCGTCGATGGTCAGTGGAGGGTGGTCTACAGAGTTTCTCCTGAAGTCCATCACAACCTCTTTCGTCTTACCCACATTGAGGGACAGGTTGTTAGCACCACACCATTCAGCCAGCTGTGCCACTTCCTCTCTGTAGTGTGTTTCATCGTTGTTGCTGATGAGGCCTACCACAGTTGTGTCATCAGCAAACTTGATGATGTGGTTGGAGCTGGACTTGTCAGTGCAGTTGTGGGTCAGCAGCGTGAAGAGCAGCGGGCTGAGCACACAGCCTTGTGGGGCACCTGTGCTCAGTGTGGTAGTGCTGGAGGTGTTGCGGCCGACACGGACTGACTGAGGTCTTGCAGTTAAAAAGTCCAGGATCCAATTACAGAGGGAGGTGTTAAGGCCCAGCAGGTTTAGTTTGTGGATGAGCTGTTGTGGGATTATTGTGTTGAATGCTGAGCTGAAGTCAATGAACAGCATTCTAACATAAGAGTCTTTCTGTTCCAGGTGAGTAAGAACAGGAACAGCTGCCTGATGCACAAATGAGGGAAACGAACACGGCCAAGTCCTCGTCTCTGTGCTGACAGCCGCCGAGGGAGATGGACTGGACCCCATGGCAGCTGGCCTGATGAAACGCTACCCGGGAGGCAGGAGAGGCGGCCCCAAAAGTGATGTACGTGGACAGAGATTGCTGCAGTCAACACAGCGCCTCGACATCTGGCATTTCATGCAGTGATTTGCTGCAGGTGTCACGACAGAGGCTCATCCGCTCTATGGGATCTTCATGGCACGTCTGTCCGCGTGCATCTTTCAGTGGGATTCGGACGATGTGGCTGCTCTTCGCCGTGCAAAGGAGGGTGAGCTGGCGGCAAAGAAGACTGGCCACATCTCAGAAAGGGCGGTCAGTGCTCGCATTACCCGGAGGGAGTTGGCACTGCACTGCCGGAGGAGGACCAGATTGATTGGATCACTGATTGATCTGTTTGACAGTACGGCTGGAAAGGACACTCTGGGAGTTCCTCTGCTAGACCAGTAACGGATCCAGCAGATATGGAAAGAACAGTGGAAGCACGTACAGTGTATCCAAGACCCAGAGAACTTTCCGCTCTACATGAAGACAGGGACACTGAAGAAAGGCGGTGTGGAGCTGTGCTGTTACAGGTGTGCCCGTGTATTTTTCTGTAAAAAATATAAGCACTGTAACTGCTTCCATTACTTTAAAGTAATGTCACATTAATAAATGTCACACTCTACAGAAATATTACAGTTCTTTTCTGATGTCATAAGCATTGACAAAGCTGTCTTGCCTGACAAGTCACTAATAACTCTGGCTATAATGACAATAATTTATAATGTGATTTACTGCTGGGCAACAATTAATCACAATTAATCGCTTCCAAAGTTTTTGTTTATACAATATATGTTTGTGTATTGTGTATATTTATTATGCATATATAAAGACACACACAGTATATATTTTGATAATATTTATATGTATTTACATGTATATATTTATATTCATATATGTTATATATATATATATATATATAAACATAACATATTTTTCTTAAATATATACATGCATGTGTGTGTAATTATATATACATAATAAACACGCAAATATATTTTGTACACAAAAAGCTTTATTTTGGATGTGAGTAATTGTTGCCCAGCACTAATGTAATTACATAACTTTATTACATGTAACCAGTTACTTCATAGCACCTCATGTGTAGTACATATCTTGTACATATGTGACATATAAAACCCTTTTTGTTTTTAACTTTTAGGAACCAGTGCCAGTGATGCGCATTTTCAGGCCTATCTCCTTGAGGGCTTGATGCGTTGGAATGATGACCGTATGGAAGACGCCATAAAAGGAGCATCCTCTATCCGGTCATATGGCAGTGCCATGAGAGAGACTGTGGACCAGCTTAGCCGAACTGTATTTGGGAAGCCCTGGGATGAGCGCTATCGCCCTCCTGGAGCATATACAGGCAAGAAATTCATTCATTTGTTCTTTTGTAATATTCTACTAAGTTATCTATTTGGCCTTTAACCTGTTTAATCCCAATATTTTTCCAGACATAAAATCCAGATGATGTGTCATTAGTAACCCTTTGAAATAATCAATAATTATTTAAAAAAAACATTTTTTGGAAAAGTGTGTGAAAAATTGTATATACTGAAATAATAAATTAAATACTGAATTAACATATTTCTACAATCATAAAAATTGTTATATATCTCAGCCCAACTATTTTAAACTCTGTTTCATCACATTCTAGGGTTACTTTTATGCATAAAAACCCTTGTACAACACTTATAGGAATACTGAGTTAAAATACAAAAATAAAATAAAAAATACAACCATCAACATATTTCAAAATTGTTACTTATTTGTAACATTTGAACTTTTAATTCAATGCTATATTTGTCATTGCAACATTTTAGTGTAGCTTTCACTAACAACTGCAATTGAATTTATATTGTATACCTAAATCCACTGTTATCCCACTGGAACGTTTACTCATTCTAAGACCACACTCAACAAAACTGAATAATTGTGAATTCAATACTAGACACCTTAAAGATAATGTGGACCAAAAATCTTTGTCATATGTTAACACACTTTACTAGCCTTTTGTTTTGGATCTTTGATTCAACCATCATCTTCTCATGATGAAAACAGGACATAAACTGCTCTGGTCATGTGACAATTTGCAGTAACCATGTGAAACGGTACATATTTAATTGAGACCCTTTATTTTTTCCATATTTGCAGGAAATGAACTAAAACACCAGTCAGTAAGGTTTTTAGAGCTTTATAAATGAAAACCTTTTTTACGTTCACTATTGTGACCGGTGGGATTAAATGGGTTAATGTACTAGACAAAATATTAAGAAAACTTTCTTTTTTTCCCCCCATTTTATTCTTGTAGGTGAATTGCTGGGAATGGAGTACCTTTAAAGCCAGACTGGCAAAACACTGACTCCAGTGCTCCAGATCCCAGAGGATGAAGACAGGCTGGTGGAGGTGATGACCAGGACCTGCGAGATGAGGGGTTTGAGGAAGAGATCATGGAGGACATCACAGTTCCAGTGCTGTATGAGGATGAGCCCTGCCGTGATCTCGAAAACAGCCCCTCATCTTTGCCTCTGCCTCAGTCCCCAGCATCACTGGCTGAGCCGTCCACATCATCTGGTGGAGAAGGACAGCATCTTCCCCCTGCCCCTTCAGTGCTGTCACAGCCATCCAACACTGGAAGCAGTCTCTCCAGCGAGGCTCAGGTAAGACACTTTAAGGGCTTTATTTCATTTCAATCTCATTTTATTCTACATATATTAACATTAATCTGCATTTACTAGGGAGCAGTTATTGGACCCGATGGCATTGCTGGGTGGGACAAGGTCCAGGATCTGGCTGGTTACCTGGTGGGTCTTCGTGAGGCTCCTTACCTCACTGACCTGCAGGTGACAGAGGCCATCCAGCTGTGGACAGCTCTCCCTGATTCTGACAAACAGCGGGTCAACTATCAGCCTCGACATCAGCCTCAGCTCACACATGGGCGCTTTAAAGCACCGAAGCGGTCCGGAGTCACACCGGGTGTGGAGAGTGTGAAATGGTGTCTGATTGGACATCCTGGGGGTCCAGCACAGTGGCCCAGCACCAGTCGCTTGGTTGAGGCCATTTGTATCAAGCTTTGTGCTTTACACAAGTCGCCGACCAAGAAGGCTGAAGTTTGCACCCCCAGGTGGTCTAAAATCCTCTCGGATTACCACCACATCCGAGAGCTGGTGCTTAACTGTCGCAGGCTGATGGATGAAACAATGATCCAGCTGTTTGAGCTAAACCAGAAGACACTCATTCAGTGGTAAGCAAGGCATATTATTTGCTTCAAATGAGCTGAATACTTTTAAACATATATATAATTCAAGTAATTTATTTTCAGGTTTCAGTGGCGGCAGAAGAATCAGGAAATAAGTGTCCTCGCTCAGGGACTGACTCCAGCTGACCCAATTGCTGTGGCTGATACACAGCTTCCTCCACCGAGGGAAAAATTGGATGAAGCGCCATCGACATCAGGCCCAAAACATACATTTATCCTTCTGCCAAATCGAGAAGGACAGGCTCCAATTCTGCGACCAGGTTGACGCTGCTGCTGCCACCACAGAGTGCCCCATTGCACCTGCCCCACAGCATCAGGTGTTACGCAGCCCATTTCAGCACCTGGGTCATTGTTAGGCACACTAGTCCTTAACCCGGACATGACTGTGTCAATGGTGATTCCCTTTTCTGCTGCTTCAACATCCGGTGCAGGCCCAGCTCCGCCTGCTCCTGCGTCTGATGCTCCTGTGCAGGGGCGTCGCACCCGTGGGGGATGTGGGTGTTTTAACACCCACACTTTTCCCGGTGAGAGGGTTCAACACCCGCACTTTTTCTGCAGTTTTGCACAAACACCTTACAGCAGTCGTTCCTCCGTTTCTCTGTGTCTGCGCTCGCTGCGGCTGCCTCCTCTCCCCTCCCTCTCAAACACGACACCGGCTTTGAGTGTGACCGACTGTTATTGGCTGTTCTGCCTTAAGTCCCGCCTCTCTTGGTGTGTTAGACGGTGCATTCCAAACGGGATATATCGCCCTCCGAAGGGCACTTCGGAGTGAAAACAATCATGGCCGCCATATTGAAGGGTCGTTCCAAACCGAAGTGCTCAAAACTAGCCACTTCAAAGGGCCCTTCGGAATGAAGGATTTCGAAGGGTACAACTGATGGACACTTTAAAGGTAAAGGGGGAGGTGTTGCTACAATTTATAGCAATATTCTCAGTATTTCTCAGAGGGCAGGCTTTAAGTATAACTCGTTTGAAGTTATGGTGCTGCGTATAACATTATCTAGAGAAACACGTGTTAGTGATAAATCCCCTGTGATGTTTGTATTGGCTACTGTGTACAGGCCACCAGGGCACCACAGACTTTATTAAAGAATTTTCTGAATTTCTATCTGAGTTAGTGCTGGCTGCAGATAAAGTCTTAAGTGATTTTAATATCCATGTCGATAATGAAAAAGATGCATTAAGATCAGCATTCATAGACATTCTGAACTCTATTGGGGTTAGACAACATGTTTCAGGACCTACTCATTGTCAAAATCATACTCTAGATTTAATACTGTCACATGGAATTGATGTTAGTGGTGTTGAAATTCTGCAGCAAAGCGATGATATCTCAGATCATTATCTAGTCTTGTGTAAACTCCATATAGCTAAAACTGTAAATTCTACTCCTTGTTACAAGTATGGTAGAATCATCACTTCTACCACAAAAGACTGCTTTGTAAGTAATCTTCCTGATTTATCTCAATTCTTCAGCATATCCAACAGCGCAGAGAAACTTGATGATGTAACAGAAACTATGGACTCTCTCTTTTCTAGCACTTTAGATACAGTTGCTCCTTTACGCTTAAGGAAGATCAAAGAAAACAGTTTGACTCCGTGGTATAATGAGCATACTCACACCCTAAAGAGAGCAGCCCGGAAAATGGAGCGCAGCTGGAGGAAAACAAAACTAGAGGTATTTCGTATAGCTTGGCGGGAAAGTACCCTATCCTACAGAAAAGCATTAAAAACGGCTAGATCTGATTACTTTCGTCTCTTCTAGAAGAAAACAAACATAACCCCCGGTATTTATTCAATACAGTCACTAAATTAACGAAAAATAAAGCATCAACAGGTGTTGGCATTTCCCAAGAGCACAGCTGTAATGACTTTATGAACTACTTTACTTCCAAGATCGATACTATCAGAGATAAAATTGTAACCATGCAGCCGTCAGCTACAGTATCGCATCAGATAGTGCACTATAGATCCCCTGAGGAACAATTCCACTCATTCTCTATTATAGGAGAGGAAGAATTGTATAAACTTGTTAAATCATCTAAACCAACAACATGCATGTTAGACCCTATTCCATCTAAACTACTAAAAGAGCTGCTTCCAGAAGTCATAGATCCTCTTTTGGCTATTATTAATTCATCATTGTCATTAGGATATGTCCCCAAAACCTTCAAACTGGTTGTTATTAAACCTCTCATTAAAAAACCACAACTTGACCCCAAAGATCTAGTTAATTACAGACCGATCTCAAATCTCCCTTTTCTGTCAAAGATACTACAAAAGGTAGTATCCTCACAATTATATTCCTTCTTAGAGAAAAATGGTATCTGTGAGGAATTCCAGTCAGGATTTAGACCGTATCATAGTACTGAGACTGCTCTCATTAGAGTTACAAATGACCTGCTTCTATCATCTGATCGTGGTTGTATCTCTTTATTAGTTCTACTGGATCTTAGTGCTGCGTTCGACACTATCGACCACAACATTCTTTTGAATAGACCAGAAAACTTTGTTGGCATTAGTGGACGTGCCTTAGCATGGTTCAAATCGTACTTATCTGGCCGCCATCAGTTCGTAGCAGTAAATGAAGAGGTATCATTTCGATCACAAGTGCAGTATGGAGTACCTCAAGGCTCAGTACTAGGGCTGTTACTTTTCACGCTTTACATGTTACCCTTGGGAGATATTATCAGGAGACATGGTGTTAGCTTTCACTGTTATGCTGATGATACTCAGCTCTATATAGCCAATATATTTTAGTACGTTTTAAATATCCTGCATAAGCGCTTCATTTGAGATTTTGGCTAAGTGTTAAACAACAAGAAAAACTAGGCGTCCATATAGCTACAATAAATGTTATATAACCTGTAAAAGTTGATGAAAGCATAATGCGATGTACTTGCTGCCTCAGATAAGAGTTACAGCCGTTCTAATGACAGACAAAACACTCCATCTCTGTCAGTCGCTGGTCAAAAACCTTGTTATTTCCATTTGAGCTTGATTTTCATATAATGTTAAATGCAAGTGTCTGATACAATACCACTGCAACAATATAACATTTTTAACACAAATAAAGTGGTTATATTGTGAATATAGATTTTATTTAACAAGTACAATTTTATTAAATTGTTTTAAAAAAAATACATATTTAGTTATATTTAAGAAAAAAGTTGAGTCCCCCAAATTCACGTCTGTGGTGTTACAACAATGGATGTCGCCCCTTTAAGAAAAGGAGGAAAGGTGTAAAGGTCACTGCAGGTGCTGGGTGATTAATTTTCTTAAGTTTAGCTAAATTTCTGACAATTTCATGTGCCGCACTTTATTAGTGTCTGTGGTGTTATGTTGATAACTTGCAGATTTTACATATTTTAACCCCTTAACTGTCACCCCCCATTTTTAAAATATGCATGAAAGTGCACTATCCAAACTTAAATTGTTGTAATTTATGAACACTTTGGAATACAGACCTAAGCTTGGTCTCTTTTTAAAGAAGAGAACCAGCAGATTATTGCAAAAGTGGAATTTTTAAAAAATTAAAGTATCAAAAAGTTATAGAAGTTTAAATTTACTATAATGAAAATACACTGTACTAGTTTTATTTTATTTTATACATAATAAATATTTTACATTACAGGTTTTACTCTAAAATTGCTATAAAATTAAAGTCTTATGTCTAAATGTTATGTTCCAAATTTGAAGTTGATATGAAAAAATTTGAGGTTCCTGTGAGATTTTATTTAGGGCGTTATACCACAAACAGCCACCGGGTGCCATCCAAACTCCATTGAAATATTTTTGATGCATTTTTCTGTCACAAATGTCTAGATTTCTGTCCATATTACTTCTATCACAAAATCCTGAGACTCAGACCTTTCCAATGATATGTTTTTATCAAGATTATAAAAAGTTTTGATTCTAAAAGACCGTAATGCATTTTGTAATATGACACTTGACACCGCCCACTAAGGAGGAGGAGACAGCCAAAAGATTTTAAAGCACCATTTCCATGGTACAGCAATGTCCGATTTCAAAATGGTTTGCACAGGATGAATCTTGAGCTTCTAAGCTTTCAAACGATATATAATTTATGATAATTACTAAAAGATTTGATAGAGAAAAAGGACAACAACAACAACAACAAAAAAGAGCGCCAAGCGTCCCACAGGTGGGACTGTGACAGTTTTGAAGGTGCTGTGTGTGACAGTACTAAATAATGACCTAGAGGTGGAACTAGGTATTGCAGTCCAAATTCAAAATATTGGAGAGGGTTTTTTCACCAGGCCCCTCCTCCTCAGACTTGACGCACACGCAGGTTGCCAGATTAACAACACTAAAGGAAACGAGCGCACATGATGATGAATGACATTAAATACGCTGTGTTTTCCGCAAACTGGCAACCCAGGGTGCCGAAATATAATTGGGTAAACTGGCAGTGGGCGGGTTTCACAGACCATAACAAACACAGACATTCCGACACGGAATGCACATTTTCAAAGAAGAATAACTGACTGTAGCATTGTTTTTCAGATAGACAAGTATGTAAACATAGCATGTTTCTTAAATATCTGCAAGCATATTATGGTATTTTTATGCTTTATTAGAGTCAAATCCTACATACAGCACCTTTAATCAAAATTTTGATAAATACATATATATTAATATTTCCAAAATGTCCCCTGATTTTGAAATCATCATGATGGCAGCCTCCATTTTAGAAAAGTTTGGATTTAGGCTGATTTGTCTGTGGTGTTACTGTCTCCCCCCCCCCCCCAATTACAAATTAATCCTGCAGTACAAGTGTAGTAATTAGGATGCAGTTTTTAAGGCTGTTGTCCTGCTTCTCTATAACTTGTGTTCTTTGAGTGTTTGTCTGAAGAATGACATCTAGCAGATGTTTCATCATCAGGGTTCCCCATTCCTAGACCAGGAGAGTTACTTTCCCACAGAGTTTAGGTTGATGTGTAATTAAAGGCACCTGAATCGACTATGAAGGTCTTTGTGTTTACTTTTATAACAGCCAGATGTGTCTTACTAAACTCAGGAATGAGGAACCTGTTTTACAGACTCAGAGACACGCCTGTTTTACACACGTCACTCAAACACAGAACCAGGAAACAGAAATCACATGAGTTCAGGGAAAGAGAAACTGAAGTGTAGTTGAGCTGTTGTGTGTTTGTGTCTCTGTATTAGTGCAGTAAAATGGCAGAAGCCAGATTTTCTCAGGATGAGTTCTTTTGTCCGGTGTGTCTGGATCTCCTGAAGGATCCAGTGACCATCCAGTGTGGACACAGTTACTGTATGAGCTGCATTACAGACTGCTGGAATAAGGAGGATGAGAAGGGAGTCTACAGCTGCCCTCAGTGCAGACAGACCTTCAGTCCAAGACCTGCTTTATTTAAGAACGTGGTGTTTGCTGAAATGCTGGAGAAACTGAAGAAGACCAAACTTCAAAGTGCGGTTCCTGCTGGAGCTGGAGATGTGCAGTGTGACGTCTGTACTGGAAGAAAATACAAAGCCGTCAAGTCCTGTCTGATGTGTCAGGAATCTTACTGTCAAACTCATTTTGAGCGTCATGAGGAGTTTCATTCACGTAAGCCACACAAAGTGACTGAAGCCACTGGACGACTGCAGGAGATGATCTGCCAGAAACATGAGAAACTCCTTGAGGTTTTCTGTCGCACTGATCAGAAATGTATATGTATGCTGTGTACGATTATTGAACATAAAAACCATGACATTGTATCAGCTGCAGACCAGAGGACAGAGAAACAGGTATTTAACACTAGACACTGATGAAATATTGCTGACACTCATTTCTTATGTGTTTATATCAGCACCATATTAACAGCTTACAGCATTCACACTGTACACGACAGCAGAAATGAACAACAGCTGCAAGAAGAGTTTCACTGTTTGCTGAAAATACACCGTAAACCTTTATCAACACAGACTTTCAACTTTGATTAAGCAATGCAAAATGGAGTGAACTATTTACCTGTTCTTTGACAAAATATACATCTGTCAGGAAAAGAGCAAGTTAAACACAGTGACAGACACAGAAACTGTCTCAGTAAATCTGCAACCAGATGATTTCAGTCATTAACAGTCATGTACAATGATCACTGAGCATCCCTTCTGGAGTTTGAACCTACAGCCAATAGTTATCAGTTCCACATTTACTAGATTCATCTGTTCAGATGATGATTTAGTCCCTGTAGTTTTCTGTGATGTTCACTATCATCTGTTTGTCCTGCAGAAGCAGCTGAAGGAGACGCAGAAGACGCTCCAGCAGAGAATCCAGCAGAGAGAGAAAGATCTTCAGCAGCTGAGAGAGGCTGTGGAGTCTCATAAGGTGAGTCTGGAGAAGAAGAGAAGTTTGTCTCAGTCTCAGTTCAGACTCACTGAAGCCTGAATCACTGTGTGTCCTAACAGCGCTCTGCACAGACAGCAGTGGAGGACAGTGAGAGGATCTTTACTGAGCTCATCCGCTCCATTGAGAGAAGCCGCTCTGAGCTGATACGGCTGATCAGAGATCAGGAAAAGCAAGCAGTGAGTCGAGCTGAAGGACGACTGGAGCGACTGGAGCAGGAGATCAATGATCTGAGGAGGAGAGACGCTGAGCTGGAGCAGCTTTCACACACACAGGATCACATCCAGTTCCTGCAGGTAACACACATCTACAAGAACACCATCATAGTGGACTTGAGAAGATCCTGCTGTGTCACGAGACTCACAGAGAAACATTTCATGAGTGTCTTATTATATAATCATCAGTCAGACTCTCATCTCATCATCTTCTTCTGAAAGAAACAAATAACTTTCAGCTGTAGAAATCTTTCAGCTCAAATGAGTCTCATGTCAGAACTTTTGTTTCACTTGTACAAGCAGCATCACTTTGTGGAGCTGATGAGTTTTGATTTCTGTTTTCTGTAGAGTTTCCAGTCTCTCTCAGCACCTCCTGAATCTACAGACGTAAATGATGATCTCTTCAGTTCTCTCGTCTCTTTTGATGGTCTGAGTGAATCTGTTCATCAGCTGAGAGACAAACTGGAGGATTTCTGTAAAGAGGAGCTCAAGAAGATCTCAGACAGAGGTAAAGTCCTGGAGATTCATCTGCTCTCAGAAACGAGTCCATCATCATCTCATATCATGGAGAACATCATATTAGAAATGTCTTAGGAATGGATGCAGGATCATGAGAATCACACTGCTCATGTCTGTTGATTTCCACAGTCACATTCACCAACATTGTTCCCAGGACCAGGAACGACTTCCTACAATGTAAGTCAGTAAGAAAACAAGCAGAAAAACTCACTGAGTGTGTTCATGTTCTTCTGTAGAAGCTGAAAGAAGAGTTTTATAATTGATGTTGTAAATGATGATTTGCACAGGATATCTGGTCATCTGTACTGAGACACTGATGATACACTGAACATGAAGAGTTCAGCTACATGAAAAGATCAAACAGATTCATAATTCCTGATTCTGATGTGTTTTATCTCCATCAGATTCCCATCAGCTCACTCTGGATCTGAACACAGCACATAAACGCCTCCTTCTGTCTGAGAGAAACAGAGTGATTACTAACACTGACACAGTCCAGCCATATCCTGATCATCCAGACAGATTTGATCATTATTATCAGGTGTTGTGTAGAGAGAGTGTGTGTGGACGCTGTTACTGGGAGCTGGAGTGGAGTGCTGGTAAATATAGTAGTGTGTATATATCAGTGTCATATAAGAGCATCAGCAGGAAGGGACTGGGTAATGAGTGTGTGTTTGGATATAATGATCAGTCCTGGAGTTTGATCTGCTCTCCCTTCAGTTACTCATTCTGGTACAATAAGATACAGACTGATCTCCCTGTAGAGTCCATCATCAGTAGAATAGGAGTGTTTGTGGATCACAGCACAGGAACTCTGTCCTTCTACAGCGTCTCTGACACAATGAGCCTCATCCACACAGAACAGACCACATTCACTCAGCCGCTCTATCCTGGGTTTTTTCTTTATTCTGGATCATCAGTGAAACTGTGTTGATGAATCAGGATTGACTGATGAGAGATTCTACCCATAATGCTTTGAGCTGCATGATAAATCAGTTACAGTGAGATGCTATAGAGTCGCTTCTTTTCTATTCATGACGTTAATGCTGCAGCTAAACTTCTGTCACTGAAATAACATCAGAATAAATGTAATAAATCCTCATATAGACTGTAAGATCAGTGTATGTGAGTCCTGCTGAGTGATGGTGTGTTTCTGTGCTTTTCTCAACCTCTGTGTTGATGGAAATCACTCATTTAGTTAATAATATATATATATATATATATATATATATATATATTTATTTATGTATTAATATTATTATAAATGATTACTTAGATTGTAATTTTAAATAAATTCATTTGAATTATTTTTGTTCTCTGATTGATATAAATAAATCTTCTACCCACTTGATGAACAAAGGTGATGGGTTTTATTCTGTGCAGATCAGGGCCGTCGCTAGTGGGGTGAAAGGTGGTGACGATTCTAGGGGCCCACGGCTGAGGGGGGGCCCCCGGCGATCTCAACCGACTGGCTGAAGCCAGCCTAAAAAGACGCTCAGGACAGTTGATGGGCCACTGCTGCGCGTCGTCACGAAATCTTACCGTTTGCGCGTGTTTTTAAGCCTTGCCAACTTAAACATTCAAAAGAGTTTAAAGCATTCAAACACAAGACGCGGAAAAGCTGAACTGAGTACTCGCGCGCTGTGTTCGGTGCGCACGCAGAGAGCCGCGTCTCACGGACAGCAACACCGAACCGAGCTCTCCTTCGCGTCCTCCTGCACCTGAACGAACAAATGCACATCGCAGTTTACACATGCAAACAGAAAATGATGTGAAAGAGCCCAATTCAGCACCCGCGCGCGGTGTTCTGTGCACACAGAGAGCCGCGTCTCAAAGCGCTTCAACACCGAATTTGCCTCTTCTTGCTCTTGTCCCGGCATATACATACAAAATTATGTCAAAATACCGGTCTTGGAGAGCATCCTCGAAAAACCTGGCGGTTATTTCTAAAGTGAAAGTAAACAGTGGGGAAAGAAATTAGATGTGTATCATTATAATGGATGCATTGTCTCTTAAAGTGACCGCACCTAATTTACTACCTGCTGTCGGTGTCCTTAATGTTAATACAAGAAAATGAAAGAAAAAAAAAATCACTCACTGCTCTTGACTGAATTACTTTGTAGTTTTAACAAGAATTAATCCACAAACCAAAAATTATTCAGACACCAGATATAATATTTTTAATTATTATTATTATTTTTTTTTACTAGTGGGTGCAGGACACTGTAGTTCATTTATGTAAGTGAGTATAGCAAAATAAAGTAAACTGTGACATACCCAAAAAATCTTCATACAGTGGACTACAAGTAAAATTGATAAAAAATTTGGAACCAAAAATTATTTAGACAATTTGACCTGAGCATGTTTTGCTTGTGTTTTTTCTTTAATTGGTAATGATACCTTTTTACACCACAGACTGAACAAAATTAAGCATTGCTTGATAATTGGTTAACGAAGTATTGATAGTTGAGTAAATATTGTCATACTAACAGTTTTCTGGATTTTTTGTTGATTGTAATCCATTACATACTTTTCTGTCAAAGTTATCTGACATTATCAAGATGAATTTGTTCTGACACAGTTTAACTCTGAGTTCTTGTCATATTTTATTACCAGTTTCGAAACTATAGTGAATACACTGTGATAATGTGAGAAATGTGTCTGAATAAATTTTGGTTTGGCTGTATATTTCATTTTTACAGTGAAGACTCTGCAGTGCTATTTTACATGTGATTATTCGGTTTATGTACCTGGACACCTACAAACTTGAAAAAAAAAACTTAAATATTGTGTAAATAGCACAAATAACTAAATAGAACAGGCATACAATTAAACAATTTCAAACAGGGCCCACGGGTACAACCTGCCCCGGGGCCCCGCAGACCCCAGCTACGGCCCTGGTGCAGATCTCCAGAAGACAAATCAAGCACCTCATTATAGTTTCTTCTGTCACTCAGTGCTGGCTCTTAGGGTTGTGGGGCCCAAGGCAAGATAATGAAAATGGGCCCCACTAGTGTAAAAACTGTCATAGCAATTTGACAACTGAAGAGAAAGCATAAAATGACAATCTCAACATTTAAGTGTAAATGTATATTAAGCTGAAGGAGTGGAATCCTGGATCCATCATGGCCTTCATAAAAATATTAATTATAATATTTCTTGTGTGATTACTAATCAAGTTATTAATCAGAAAACGCATGTACGCGTCTCTTTCAGATGTGAAATCTATGAATCACAAATGATCTTGAACTTGTGCACAAATGAATGGTTTCAGCTCTTCTGCTTGTAAACGACTCCTAATTAATATCATTAATGTATAAAAGATCGCAGTCATCGTCCAAATTTTTTAATTTAGAACAGCGAGCTGCAAGAACAGCTTTCATTTCCAGAAATCTGCAGTACTATAAAAAGTGTGTACATCTGCTCAGACCCTGACGTGACCCTAAAATCCACATCTAAGACAGTTTTTATAAATATGAGCGCTGACGTGGATTTAAGCATACGCACACTCTAAGATCAAATCTGTGCGTACGCACACTTTATAAACGAGGCCCCTGGTCTTTGTTCATCATATCTGGTCTTTGGGTTTAACTGTAAATTCCCCTACAAAGCAAAACACATTCAACATACATAATTAAACATTAAAAAAAGGAGTGCAAGTGAGCTCGCGTAAGTAGATATACATGAAATACAAATTTTTGTTTAGTGATAGTTGTTCATGAGTCCCTTGTTTGTCCTGAACAGTTAAATTGAGCACTGCTCTTCAGAAAAATCCTTCAGCTCCCACAAATTCTGTGGTTTTTCAGCATTTTTGTGTATTTGAACCCTTTCCAACAATGACTGTGTGATTTTAAGATCCATCTTTTCACACTGAGGACAGCTGAGGGACTCATATGCAGCTATTACAGAAGGTTCAAACGCTCAAACATACTGCTCTTCAGAAGCTACAGAAGATACTTACATGTTTCCCAGAAGACAAAATAAGTGAAATTTACCCTGATCTTCAAATTCAAAAATTTTTCTCTTGTGGACTATATGTAAACATCTTTTATGTGAAATATCTTGTTCAGGTCAGTACTAAATGATGACGCGTTTTGTATGATCCCTCTTATTTTGGTAAAATAATGAATATTTTGCAGATTCTGCAAGGGGATGTAAACTTTTGACCTCGACTGTATGATAATTACATATTCAATCTGTTCCACTGAAAGGAAAGTTGGGTTTGTAACGACTTAAGGGTCAGAATACACTATAAATATAACAAAATCAATGCAAGACTTTAATTATTTATGTTTTATTAATGATTGTCTGAAAGTTTGTGGCACATAATTAGAAAAAAACCAATGCAAACTGCATAATCCTCAGTGCTGAACAGAAGGTGTGAGGGTCTGTGCGGGTTTAGCGTCCAGTGTGTGAACATCTCCAGTCACAGAGATCCCAGGCGTCTCAGAGCCGCTTCAGTCCGGTTCAGTTCAGTTGTCTCAGAGCTGGTCCGGTGCGGGTCGTATCATCGTCGGCGGGCCGCTGCACTGCGGAGGCTGCTGCTGCTGATGTTGGGAGCGTCTGGAGCCGCGCTGATGCTGATGCTGATGCTGATGCTGTGATCGGCTCTGTGTCCAGCTCTTCGGAGCGGGTAACGCCTCACACAGATGAGCACAGCTGCTGATTCCACAGAACAGCGTCTCGTCGGCCTGCGAGGAGCCTTCAGAGCTGCCATCAGACATCACTCTCTGCCGTCCGTCTCCAAACCCAGAGGACCGACGGTGGTCTGAGGGATCCCATCAGCAGACAGCGTCTCTGGGCCTCTGCTGACCTTCACTTTCTGTTTCTTCTGCAGGAAACAGAAGCTCACCGTAAAGATTCAGTTTACAGGGTTTATTACACCTAAAAAACAAAGGGCCAGTTTCACTAATAGCTCACACCAGCGCAGTCTTTTGGCATTAAAATAGTACTGTCAAGTTTTACTAAAGACACGCAGTGAAGAATTAGCGCTGAAAGGCGTGGACAGTTATTTTTGCGGCTGACCTTATTGAATATGCATTTGTAGGAGTTTCTCTTTCAGACGTAAAATTTATGGGAGGAGAGTATTCAAATGAATCACGCAACGAGATTTACTAACGTTTGCGCTCGTCAAATTACTGGTATTTGCGCCATTATTTAACACCCAAAAAAAGCATGTCTTAAACTATTTTGCGCTTGAAAAGGCTGCAATTATTGTTGCTAGAGGAGACACCGCAGAGAACAGAGAGCAGTTGGTAGAAGGAGAGGATTTTTTCCACACATATTAATTTATTTGGAATGCCAGAAGAATACATTATCTGAACATATCGTTTGCCAAGCCATTTTATTTTTAATTTGCTTCAGGAAATAAAAGACGACTAGGAACCCTCAACTAGGAGTCACGCAATACCAGCTCTATCAAAACTTCTGCAACCTTTCATTTTTTGCCCTCCGGTTCTTATAAATGTACTGTGGCTTATTTATTTCTTTATTCTTTATTTGCGACTGCTATAATTTGCATTGCGCTTGGTATATTGCATTGGTCAATATGTGAATGAGACGTTGCGTCTGTGTTCTTTAATTTGCACGTTGTTAGTAAATCACCCGCAGAAATTTTCACGCCCATCAGCGCTGTTTTGGAATTGCGCTCTTGTACTAATTTGCCCTGTTTAGTAAAACTGGCTCAAAGTCTACAACAATGCATCATGAAGGCAGAAACATCCATCGTACTTTTCTACTAACTGGACAATCTTCCCACCGCTTAAGGCTGCTGGATTCTTCTGAACCTCCTGAAATAAAGAGCAACAACAGCAAGAGTTTTACAGCCACTGCAGGAAAAACATGTTTGTCTCTGCAAACCTCACTGCCAGCAGTGTGTCTGATCACTGCAGAAACACACACGATCTAATCGTTCATTAGACTGATCACTCTCTGAATCCATCATGAACTCACTGTCACGCGTCTGCAGCGGATCAGAGGCTCTGCGTCTCAGCAGCACAGCTTCATCATCAGACGGCTCTCTGAAAACAGCAACATCAGGATTGACCTGCTTCAGATCACACCAGTCCTGCAGCAGTATAATATAAACCCCTGATGGTCGTCTCCTCACCTGTCTGAAAAGCAGGACCTCTGTGAATCGACGGCAGGACTCTCTGATATCTGATGGTAGTTCACACAGATCAGCAGCCCCAGGAGAACACAGAGAACCAGACACAGCAGAATATAGCTCTGCCTGTCAGACACCTGTGGGACACAGAGCAGCATCAGCATCATCACTAGCCAAGTTTACATCCAGTTTTTGTGCTGTTTTGTGATCGACAAAGAGAATATGAGTAAAAAAAACTTTGGGAAATTTGCTGTCTACAGCCTGTTTCCATCCAACTGGCCTTTTACTGATAAAATGGTGTGTGATGACATCATCCCTAAAAAAACTAATTGTTGCATAAGTTTTGGAGTATCGCAAAAAAAAAAAAAAAAATTGCCCTTGAGCTGTTTCCATACATAATTTCACCTATTGCGTAAATTATGTAGGCTAGTAGCCTGTTCTTCATCCATTTGAAACAAAACGTCATTATATAGCCTATTATTAAATTGTAAAGGCCTACATAAAATTATTTTTATTAACAAGTGTCATGAGTTTTTTTTTTTTTGTACTTTGTTACAGACTATTTAGATAGGCTACTTGATCATCAAGCAATAATCATAAACAGGTGCAGTTGTATTATTATAATTTTTCTGATTAACTTTTTTAAGGAAATACACTGAAAAAAATGCCTCATTGGATTTACTCAATTTTTTTTCACCCTTGAGAAAGCGGCATCCCGTTTGTTTCCTTTAATTTAACAAAAGCACAATGTTTTGTTTTTATTGTGATTGTACACAAATAAAAGAAATACTTAGAATAGTTTTGAATAATGTCTTACTCTTATATGACCACAAATGAAGGAGTAGGTTATTGTAAGTTGTTTCCACTTTTATAAGGAAAAAGAAAATATATCAAGTGATTGTGCCGGCGCTTCACGTGTGCAGTTAAGCATTACTAACTCGACAACGCAGCTTGGTCATTGTCATAATAAAATAGTCAGCCAAACATATTGAAAAAACATGCTATTTTTTTCCCCTCACTCTACAACAAATCCTTTAAATTTAACGGTAGAAAGAACTCAGAACAAAACAAGAATAAAAATATAAGAAGCTAACAACCCAAAACGAGTTAATTTAAAATTTTGTACTTCGCGTTCCAATATCCATGTAAAACAAAATGTGCTTGGCATAATATCACGGGGTGGTCACGCTGAAAGGCACGGACTACAGGCTATTTAAACTGAACAGTGCACTGTAAAAAAAAAATAAAAAAATAATGTAAACATAGGCTAGCCTACAAAGGAACATCAAATTAAGATAAGTATGTTTGAGAGGTAACTTTTTCTTACCATGTATAAAATAATTTTAGATACAATTTAATAATATGAATATAATTTAATAGGGAAACGGTGCTTTAACACGAGCAACACCATGAACACAGACGCTGCCTATAGGCTAATTCTGTCACGTGACACCACATTTATTTGCGTTAAACCCCCTTTTCTCCACAAAAAGTGTTTCAAACTAATTTTTGCAACATTACTGTAATCATCATCATCATCATCATCATCATCAGCATCAGAATCATCATCAATCATCTTTGTTCATAAAGTGCTGTCATTTCTGAACAGATCTGCACAGTATATCAGCGGCAGATAACGGAAAATTTATTTTTTATAATGATTGTGCTGATAAGGGAATCTGCACTGATATTTTCACTAATAATTTCTCAAGGTACATTTGCGCTACCAGATAATGTGTGATTTTTTTGCATTTCTCTCCTTGTCTCTTGTGTGTTTTTAGCCAATCACTTCTCGTGAGGATCATTTCAACATCTTTGTGCTGCAATACATTCATTCTTGGCTCATTTTAATCATAATCATCTGCTGTAAATAAAGATATTTATATATTCTGTTATGCATCACAATGGAACCTGGTGTAGAGATGTTAAAATGATCTTCAGAGCGACAAGAGACACTAGTTTAACATCATTTATTAAAGCAGCATATCATCTGTAATACAGTCACACAGCTTCAGATGGGTAGTTTGTTAATAAAACTAGAGCTTTGTTTCAGTCGGTGATATCGATGGATCCCTAGTAAAGATATTGAGCTATGTTGAAACATGAATGATGACAGCGTCTGATGGAGGTGTTCTGTCATTATGAACTGACCTCTCGCTGCAGTCGACTCACGCTGACAGACAGACTGAGCACGAGCTGCGTCACGTTCTCCAGCTGAGCCTGCAGAGCCTGGACAGAGTCCGTCTGCCTCTGATCCTGAAACACAGACATACACACGGCTCAGAGAAACAGTGAAACATGGGAAGATGCGACACTGAGACAGAGGATAGGAAAACACTGTTATATGGTTTCTGGTGTGCTGTGCTTCACTCTCTCACACACACACACACACACACTCACTGGTATTCCTATTATTATGGGTTCATTCCATAGACATTATGGTTTTTCTACTGTACAAACTGTTTTTTTATATCCCCTTACCCTAACCGTACACCTAAACCTACCCCTCACACAAAACTACAGCCATTTAATTAAACAATGTTTAATATGTTTTTAAAGCTATTTTTATTATGAGGACTCAGGAAATGTCCATATAAAACATGTTTATGTTGTTATCCCTGTGTAATACCTATGTCTTTATTACATGCCTTTTTATTGATTTATTCTTTCAGAAATTGTGAGTTTGAAGTGTTTTGAGACACTTTTTGGACAGATTGAGCTACACAGCAGAAGAAACCAATGCTGATCTTCAGGTCATCACGTCTGAACAGACTCTCCAACAGGAGGATCCTGGACTGAACTAACACATCAATCCAGGTTGGGTCTGAATGAATTTAGACTCAAGACGTCTCTGACCTGCTCCTCAGCCGTTCTGGAGGTGTTCTGGAGCTTGATGATGGTTTTGTTAAAGGCTCTCTGCATCTCTTCCACCTGCTTTCTGTATCTGGACCGATGAAACACAAGCATAAACAGATCAATCATTCACTCATATCACAATAACAATATACAGTATACTACAATTTAGTTATTTGTGCTAAAAAATTTAATTTAGATAGTAGTGACATTTCACGATTCTCCACACCAATTTCAATATCTCAGGAAAAAATAATACTGTCCTAACTAATATACTGTATGTGTATAACCTTTTAACTGTCACCCAGTGGGACGCCTAAGTTTACTTCACTATATTACAAAGAAATCCTAATCTAATCATAACAAACTATATATCGTTGGAAAGGTCTAAGACTCCTAAATAGATATGACGAGTGCACTTCAAAAATCAACATCATAACAGTAGTTCTGACCTTTGTCACAAAAAGTCTTTCTTCATTGCCTTTTTCTTTATCACACTTTAGAAATCATCATAAATTATATATCAATTGAAAACTTAAAACATCAAAATTCATCCTGTGAAAGCCATTTTAAAATCAGACATTGCATTACTGTGGAAATGGTACATCAAAATCATATTACAAAATGTTTTCATTCATGAATTATAACAATTTAAGTTCTGGATAATGCATTTTCACGTCTATGTTCAAAAATGGAGGTGACAGTTAAAGGATTAAAGCTTGTTACAGACAAATGACCAGTCATAAGAAAGGAAACCAATTAAACTAATTATAAGCAATAGGTCAAATAACCACAGCAGAACAAAGGTACAAATGAAAATACAGCTGCAAGCACCAATTAAAGTGATAGTTCACCCAAAAATGAAAATTTTGTCATCATTTACTAGCCCTCAAGTTGTTCCAAACCTGCATGAGTTTTAAGTCACTTAATATTAATTTTTTGTTTAATGAACTGTTGTACTAAATCAATATCACATTTGCAAACTCCTTTAATAATCATTGAAAGCTGTCACTCTCCTGGCTTAGTTCATCACAAACTCACAAAGTTCCATTATAAAAAACGAAGCTCTCTACATTGCACAATGAATCTCTTATATGTCGTGTCTACACTTTGTTATAATGAGAGGATTTGTACAAAAAACGCTGGTGATTTGAGCAGTGAGTGGATT
Source organism: Spinibarbus caldwelli (assembly GCA_039654775.1). Lineage (NCBI taxonomy): Eukaryota > Metazoa > Chordata > Actinopteri > Cypriniformes > Cyprinidae > Spinibarbus > Spinibarbus caldwelli. The sequence goes on along the minus strand of CM077235.1, from coordinate 86,461 downwards.
CTGATTGTGTTCAAGGAATCAACAGATATGTCTGTGATACATTACTCAACGCTGCAAAAACATGTTGTAAGTACGTTAGAAACCTTTGAAGCTCAGAGGAAACACAAATATGTTGATCGGGTCAGTCGCACAGATGCTCCGGAATATTTTTTATAGTAGCACGCAGTAGTTTTCAGTCGCAAATGCACTGCTTCTGCATAGATTCGTGCAGGGCTGCGCATCAGCTCACGCATCTCCACCCCAATCATTAGTGCTGTTTCGTTTTGTCTTTGACAGCGCATATAGGATAATTTTTGAAATAACACCATTCTACTAATTTTTTTTTTTTTCAAATTTAATTGAAGTACTTTCAAGGACCTATATTTGTTTTCAAGAACTTTCCAGGCCTTGAATTCATGTGTCTGATATTCAAGTACTTTCAAGAAGCGTGAGAACCCTGTCCATGTTAATAACTGCATATTTTCATTTACGTATCATCAATCATCTTCGTTCGTCTCTTACAGTGAACAGCATTCTCACACATGCACTGCTTACATCACGCACTGATTACTGCAATGCTCTCCTCTCTGGCCTTCCTTATAAACTTCAGCTGTTCCAGAATTCAGCTGCGTGAATTATTTCTAGAATCCTCTATTGAACACAACTGATGTTGAGTCTTATCTATAAGGCTCTCAGTAATCGTACTCCTTCATACCTCTCTGATCCTCTTCATAACTACACTCCAGCTCATGCATTCAGATCCTGCTCATTAACTTGTCTTGTTTTATCATGTATTTGTTTGAACACTACGGAGACTTTATTTCTGCTGCTCTCTTTTATGGATTTCACTGGATATTAGAAACAGCAATACTCTTTATACTTCTAAATCTCATCTCAAAACTCTCCTATGAGACTTTGTACTCCGTATCTAACAGTGTCTTCTTGTTTATTATAGTATTGTTTGTTTAATGTTGTTAGTATTGATGCTTTAGGATGACATTTGTGTTAAGATTGTAAGGTGACCATAAGTGCTGTGAAAAGTGCCTATAAATAAAGTGTATTATTATTATTAATAAATTGACAACTTTACTAGGAGCTGCAACATTATATACTGAATGACAGTACACACTGTCTACCAACAAACATTAATCAGCACTCAGTGTCTTAATGGGTTTTTTAATGGCTTAATGGCTTTTACCATCAGACGGCTACATGTGTCCTGCAGAAAGTTTCCCAGAATGAACCACTACATGAAATGTCAGGAACAACTATGTGAAAGGTGACAAATATTGAAAATAACATCATTGAAAATAATTCAAAATCTGATTTCATGGCTGGTGAACTCAAAACATGAAGAGCGCAGGTGATTTCTGAAGCTGTCTGAGTCACATACCCAGTGGATCCAGCAGAGACCTCTGTCAGATTTAAACCTTCAGCGGAAGAGTTTCCTGAAAAACAGAAACACACCCTCGTGATGAATAAACCTTTGATAATGAGATCAGGAGTGTGTTTAGTAGGATCACACCTGCTCCTGCTGTGCTCTCCGGAGGTCCACCCAGCACACTGCCAACAATGTTGTTCACCATCGTGAGAAGAGCATCTGAAAGCACAAGACATCTTCAGATTACTCCAAGCAGCCGATGGACGTGTGCTGAAGTCTTATCGAACTGCAGAGGCCTTCTTCATCAGTCCTCAAGATCTCAAACACAGCTAAATATGATGATCTCACTGACCTTTGGCAGATCCGATCAGGTTTCTGGAGGATTTGTCATCTACTGATAGAAAATCAGGAGGCTGATCTGAACATTCAGAAAGAGAAACGACACTGTTGATGCACCTCTGACACAAACGAACCCCAGACTCGGGCAGCTTTATTCAGACAGAGAGAGTTACCGCTGTCCTGCTCGTCCGGCAGTCTGTCTGACGGATCTGAGTTCAGCTCATACTCCTCCATCATACTAGTGCCAAAAACCCTTCAGAAACACAGAGCCGTCAGCGTTCACACCCATCACTGTTACTGTCAATCAGACCTCACTTAGAGCCAGTTTTACTAAACAAGGCAAATTACCACGAGAGCGCAATTCTAAAACAGCGTTGACGGGTGTGGACATTTCTGAGGATGATTTACTAACAACACACAAATTAAAGAACACAGACGCAACATCACATTTACATATTGACCAACGCAATATACCAAGCGCAGTGCAAATTAGTGTAGTCGCAAATATAGAATAAAGAAATAAAGAAGCCACAGTATGTTGAAAAGAACCAGAGGCCAAAAAATGAAGGTTTGCTAGAAGTTCTCCTAGTTGAGGGTTCCTAGTCGTCTTTTATTTCCTGAAGCAAATTAAAAATAAAATGGCTTGGCAAACGATATGTTCAGATAATGTATTCTTCTGGCATTCCAAATAAATTAATATGTGTGGAAAAAATCCTCTCCTTCTACCAACTGCTCTCTGTTCTCTGCGGTGTCTCCTCTAGCAACAATAATTGCAGCCATTTCAAGCGCAAAATAGTTTAAGACATGCTTTTTTTGGGTGTTAAATAATGGCGCAAATACCAGTAATTTGACGAGCGCAAACGTTAGTAAATCTCGTTGCGTGATTCATTTGAATACTCTCCTCCCATAAATTTTACGTCTGAAAGAGAAACTCCTACAAATGCATATTCAATAAGGTCAGGCGCAAAAATAACTGTCCACGCCTTTCAGCGCTAATTCTTCACTGTACGTCTTTAGGAAATCCTGACAGTACTATTTTAATGCCAAAAGACTGTTTGTGCTGGCAAAAGCTGTTAGTAAAACTGGCTCCTAATGTCTGAAATGTGAGTTTATAAGACCTGATCAGACTGAGAGGACAGAAATGTTCTGAGCCAAAGTGTGACAACAGCTCCACCTGAAACAACACAACACCACACTTATTCATGAGTGTTTAAACCAGCAGCAGTTCAGAACACACCGCCGCTTCAGTGTTAGCTTCAATCATCACATGCTGTCAGCTCAAAGATCACCAGACCAGATTCATTAAAACCAGGCTGAGATCAGACGAGAGGAAACACACATCAAACAGACATTCACACACATCTTCTGTGATGTAACTCAGGACAGTCAGATGCTAGCTACAATGCTAATGCTAACACCATCTGAAATATCACGTGGAGTAACTTGATAATCTGTCTAGAGGCGCTGAATTGTCTGTTTAATCAATCAATCAATCAATAATTTTATTCCGGTCCTCACAGACAACTTTTCACAAAATAAATAAAAATACATTGTTACCGAAAAAGGTGTAGGTCAAAGCCTTGCTTATTATGCCTACCCTTTATACATAGTTAACTGAATGGGCGACACTTTTCATGTACATTTTACATTTACATTTACATTTATGCATTTAGCAGACGCTTTTATCCAAAGCGACTTACATTGCATTCAAGTTACAGTTTTTTACATTTTATCAGCTCTTTTCACTAAGTTAAACAATACAAAATAAACAATATTACAAAAACATTTCCCAAAATGTACATACATAATTCAAAACAAAAATAACAAAAATACACATTCCAGCTATTACTTCAATATTTTAACAATACATTCACAATTTATTAATACTGAGTCATATAATTATCACCTTGTTTTTATACATTTTCTTAAATTTGCAAAGTGAATTACATACTTTTAATTCCTTATCACATTTATTCCATAAATTTACCCCTTTGACAGATAAACACCTACTTTTTATATTAGTTCTTGCCCTTACTTTTTTAAACATATACCATCCTCTTAGATTATACTGACTTTCTCTTATTTTGAACAGCCTCTGAATACAATTTGGAAGTAAATGATTATAAACTTTGTTTATAATCATGTATATAAATCAACTAAATCTACAAATTTTAATGCATACAAATTAATAAACAATTTATTTGTTGGTTCATAATAATCAACCCTTTTAACAATCCTAATAGCTTTCTTTTGCAACATATATATTTAAATTGGATTTATAAGTGTGACATCACACCTCCACACAATAAGTAATGTATGGAACTATGAGCGCACAATACAATATATATAAAGTTTTTTCATTCAAAATATGTTTTATTCTATTTAATATTGCAATGGATTTGGACAGCTTTGTTTTTACATGATTAATATTTGATTTCCAACATAATTTATGATCAATTATAACACCCAAAAATGTGTTTTCGTAGACTCTTTCTATTTCCTCATTGTTAATCATTAATTTCACTTTATTGTTACTTTGTCGATTATTAAATATTATAAACTTGGTTTTACTTAAATTCAGTGAAAGTCTGTTGTCATCAAGCCATTTTTTAAAACCATCAGTTCGATTTCCACTGTATTCAGAAGCTGGTCCAAACGTTTCCCGGAATGATATAAATTTGTATCATCAGCAAACAAAACCATTTTTAATACTTTAGACACTTTACAAATATCATTTATGTACAGTACAAACAACTTAGGGCCTAGCACCGAACCTTGCGGAACACCACAAGTAACTTTCATTAAATCTGATTTAACATTATTTATTTGTACAAACTGATATCAGTCATCGAGGTAACTATTTATCCAAGCAAAAGCTGTTCACATCTTAGCATGAGGACTCCGCTGGAGGGATCGAGCGTCTATAAAGTGCTATGAACCATGGACTTTACAGTCTTTTGAGAATAGTGCTTTTACAGTAAGTGTTAAATCACAGAAGATGAGTTTCTGAGGAAGTGTGTTCAAACATTAAAACGGAGTGAATTGAGGATGGCTAACCTTAATGTATTTGGTGAACATCTGATGCAACAGAAGGAAAAAGAAAGAAAGAATTGAGACTCCACTGACCTCACAGACGGTCACAATCAGTCTCTCTGAGTCTCACTCAGTCTCAGTCTCACCTTGATGTATTTGGCAAACAGATGCTCATTCAGAAGAAAACTCTGCACCTTCCGCTCATCACGCGCATGAAACGTCCCGAGCTTCACCCACTTTTTATTGGGATATCTGAGCATAAACAAGTCATGAAACTTTATAACACACACAAAAAGATGTGCTGCATGTAAAAAAAAAAAAAAAAATGGTAAAGTACAAAAATTGCATTATAAGATTTTGTAATGGAATTCAAAAAAGACGAATTCAAAATATGCAGCCATAAATACAGAGGCAGTCAGTAATGGAGCTCATAGCTGCTGACCTGTCGTTGATGGACACCAGGAAGTCTTTGGGGTTTGAGGAGAAGATCTCAAAGTTGGCGATGTCCAGCTGCTTGACCTGGATGGGCTGACAGAGCTCAAAGATGAACCTGTGCAAACACAATAAAGACCTCAGAAATTCTCCCATCACTGCTGACGGCTCTCTCACGCCTCCAGTGTTCTTCATTTCATAAACACTCATATATGAGGAACAACACAGATCCTGCTGTTATCTGTCTGGAAGCCTGTCTAGGTACCAGGGGCAGACTTACCCATTAGGAAAAGGTAGGCGACTGCCTTGGGCCCCCAAAAACCAAGGGCCCCCTAAAATGCTTTTCATATACGAGATGCGCAAGCGCGGACACGCGAACGGTTGCTGTTTACTGTGTTTATTACCACGACAACCGTCTGCGTGTCCGAGTTGAACGTGCTTCTTGTGTATCCTGCTTGTAGCAAATGAAAATATTATGCATCTGAAGCTGACTGCCGCAAGAACGCGAGGTCTCTCTTTCCCAGCGCGTGCACACCTCTCTCTCTCTCTCTCTCTCTGTGTCTCTCTCTCTCTCTCTCTGTGTCTCTCTCTCCCTCTCTGTCTCTGTCTCTGTCTCTGTCTCTCTCTCTCTCTCCCTCTCTCTCTCTCTCTCTCTCTCTGAGTCTGCTCTGTTCAGCGAGCGGCTGAAAGGAGCTGCGCTTTCAGTTAAACACAGATATGTTGCTTCTCTAATTTTACATGGAAGTATAGCCGAAATCACAGAACAGCTATTGTCTTTATCTTATGTGTAGCCTATTTGATTTTATCAGACGACGGCACGATTATAAATCAGGATTTTTGTGCAGATTAACATCTTGGAAGGGAGAGCTGGTTATGTAGTCTTAATGGGTCACGTTTCAGTCACTATTTCATATTCATCCCATTGACTGACAACAGAAACAGTAAAATATATCAATGAAAACAGTTTTACTGAGAATGTAGCTGCATTAAAATACAGTATGTGGCACAGAGAGGCAAACAAATGTAATAATAAATACTAAATGTACATTTTGCATGTTCGGAAGAAGTGAGCTGCCCTGTTGTGCGAAAATGTAAACAGGTTTGTGTCAGTAAATTGCTCAGTGCAAAGAAAAAGTAATAGGTACCTGGTATTTCTATGTTCTTTTTTTTTTTTTTTTTCTATGTGTCTAACAGACATGAACAAGTTCTTTGAAAAACATCTATGACCTATGAAACATGTCTACTCTTCATACTCTATGTTAACTATGGTTTCACTAATTATAAACATATATTATAAAGCCTCCATATTTGTCCATACCCATGTTGATTAGAGTATTAAAAACTTAAAAATTATTAATTTAAGGTACATTTAGAACAGATAAAAATGTGCGATTAAATTGAGATTATTCGCGAGTTAACTCATGACAATCCAGTGATTAATCACGATTAATTATTTTAATCGATTGACAGCCCTAAGTTCAAATGACTAAAATTAAATGTAGGCTTACGCTGGTAACTCATCAGTGGACTTTCCTTGTCAATATAGGTTATATTTTTTCACACTTTTCTCATTCTCACTAATTCAAGTTTTTATATGAATGAACCTCTGAAGGGAAAAGTTTCGATGGCATTTTCATTTTACCTGATAAAGTATCATTTATGAGCTGAGTATTGCTTTGTTTACAGCCGTTACCAGGGAAACCGCTATATTTCTGACATTCCAAAAGCACCTCCTACTGGCAGAGAATGAATGTGCGTTTTCAATAAACCAGTCTGCAGTTTTTGTTCAGACCACGGCGAAAACTCACCATCATAAATCAGTTTTAAATAATATTTTATACTTCTGACTCATCCCTTTTCTTAAAAAATGGTTTAAAGGTTCAATTGTGAGGTTTATCATTTTATAATTTATTTTGTTTTTTTTTTAAACTTGTATCTCAACTGTAAATCAATTGCTATTTCGTGGTCTACAACATGAAAGAATAAAAGTGTCTGCTAAATGAATAAATGTAAATGTAAATGAAAGAATCCCATTATAACGTACATGAAAAATGTAGAAACACTGGACTCAGCTATAGGGCACCACTGTGCAGCAGCAAGCATCACGACAAAAAAAGGAACCTCAAGGTTGATCTAGCTAAATGTGTGCAAATGCATAGGGCCCCATTTCTATACTTGCCTGGGGCCCCCAATTCACTAAATCCGCCCCTGCTAGGTACTAAACACAGGCTATTGAGAGTGGACTTCAGATCACCTTCAGAAAATAATCATAGTTCTGCCTGACGTTAAAACAATCAGCTCACCAGATCTTGTTATTGCAGGGATTCAGCATGTACTTGTCCATATTCTCCATCAGAATAGCCGAAGTGCTCTGGAAATGAATTACAGCAAGATTCATTACCAGGGTTCGTACACATTTTTACCAATAAATTTCCATGACTTTTGAAACAATATTCATGACCTAATGTTCCATTATTTTACAATAAGAATAAAAATCTGTTCAAATTATCATAGCATATGTTAACTAAAATTAATGACTATTAATGCTATTGTTTGCTTTCTTGTTTTAGTAATAAATACAAGCTGCAACTGCGCCAGACGTGAAGGTCCTTGCACACGGAGTCCGAAATTTTCGTATGCGTTTTTTCATTTTTTTCCGTATTCGTCATCCTTTCCTATCAAAATGCATGCTACGGATGTGAAAACGCAGAAAATCGAACCTGATCTGAATTTTTTTTTTTATGACGGATGAAGGTTTCGGAGGCAGTGTGTAAACGTGATTGACACAACGTTTTTTTTTTCTCCATTCTGTCACTGATGGAGTTTTGGTTCCTTGCCGCTGTTGCCTCTGGCTTGTTTAGTTGGGGACACTTAATTTCCAGAGATATCGTCGACTTGATGCACAGATACTATTTAAACTGAACTGAGCTGGATGATGACATCACTGAATTCAATAATGAAATGCCTTCAACTGAAAATTGAGTGTTTAATCTTGTCATTTTACATTGACACACCATTTTCCTATTTTGATATCGGAAAGTTGCTTTGACACAATCTGTATTGTTAAAAGCGCTATAAATAAAGGTGACTTGACAACGTGAGGTCATAGGCCTATTTATTTATTTATTTATTTATTTTTACCGTGCGAAAATTTCGGACCAGTGTGAAATGACCTTTACTCCACACAGAGAACATATCGCATCACTGAATATTATCATTTATTTAACTCAGTTAAATGCAGGACCTGAATTTCGTTTTGGAAACTTTTCTCTTTCGCAACTGTTTACATTCACTTAAGAAAAAAACAACAACAATGCTTATGAGGATACTCATTTTAATGTCATTTTGTGTGTATTTTTGCCGCTGAAACACAACAAGCTGCGCAAATTAAGCCACTTAATTTTGTTTAGAGCCCTGTATTTCAGCCCAAGCCCGACGGGCCCCGACTTATTTACGGCTTCGGGACAATTTTGTCATAGCTCAGACGCGGGCCGGGCATCGGGCTTGTTTTAGGCTTCCTCCTTATTTTTATATTTTAGATATCAATCAAATATTATGGTGATGAAAAGGATTTGCAGCGCTGGTGGAAACAACACGATGCTACCTCGACTGTGAAGAGCGGCTCGGATGGTCTTTAGTGTCCAGCAGCAGCAGCGAGTGCTGGAAGAGTTCCGCGTTAAAGCGCACGCAATAAAGCTTGCCGCAAAACCCCAGCAAGTAATTATCCTGATGAATGTGTCGGGGCCAGGGGAAATAAAATATTCGCTGAGTTTCGGTTCATTTTTGTGACGCAGAAAGCGCATCCTGTTTGTTTTCTAAAAAAAAAAAAAAAAAAAAAAAAATCACAACTTATGCTGATATTGTGAGTGCACACAAATAAAAGTAGACCCTTAACAGTCCCGAATGATGTATTACTCTTACCTTTATGAGCAAAAATAACGGTTGTTTCTACTATTATAAGAAAACAATGAAAGTGATTGCTCTGGTGATTGCTCTCTCCGCACAAACGATTGGATACGCACCTGGCACAAACGTTTAAACTAACATTGTGATATGCTTTTTTAAGTATTTTATATGTAGATTTTATTTTAGTCAAGTGGTGCTGATTTTAGAAGGCTAAATTGATCAAACATATAGGCCAGCTCACTGTCTGCAGCTGGCCATTTGGTCGTTAGGCTACTTTAAAAACAAAAACTTGAATTTAACAAACAAAAAATGTTCCAAACATATTTCTAAATTAACTGAATAAAGAAACGAAAATAAATATAACCACTTTGCCATTAAAAACGAAACTGAACTATTTTAATGACTCCAACAGCAGCTGTGTAATTGGGAAGAGAAAGAGAGAAAAAAGACACGGGCTCCAGTCTGACTCGGGCCAGTAATTCTGATAAGCTGCTGGACAAGGGCCGGACTGAGGCATATGTTTGAGGCCCGTGCAGGGTTCTACTGAGCTTGTTTGGTACCAAACTCAATTTGGTACTCGCAAGGCGGCTTTATACGCACGCGCTTTGGACTTGACTGAGCGCACAGGAAACCGCCTCTGGAGCGCACGAGGACCAAATGGCTTTAAAAGACGTGCAAATAAATAATACATTTTTGTGACGATGCAACAATGACCCGATTAGGCAAGTGACAATTCTGTCAACTGTACAAAAACACGAGCGAAAGTCTTGTATCGCAGCGTGCAGCAGCTCTTTAGTGCAGACGAGATGCGTGAAGCTGGTTTAAGATAAAGTCAAAGAGAGAAGACGCGGTTCAGCTGAATCACTCACGCTGTTTTCAAATGACTGATCTGATATTCTGTGTGGATTTATTTACTCATCAAACCTACATGCTATAGGCTATTGAATAAATGTGTGAATATCCATTTTAAAGTCGAAAGCAGCGGGAATGAGTAAAACTATGCGATATATGCGCAATCCCGCACCGAAATTCAGGACCTGATTAAACATAATTAAACAGAGATTTGTGAAATAGATTTCCATGACTTTTCCAAAACTTTCTGGGTTAATTTATTTTTTCCAAAACTTTTCCAGGCCTGGAAATTGCTGTTTTAAAATTCCATGACTTTTCCAGGTTTTTCATGACCGTACGAACCCTGCATTACGCTTTCAGACGCTTAATCAATTCTCTTATAGACCCGATTTAGACAAAAACCTGCTGAAGAGAGACATGAAAATAATTAAATGTAAAATAATGCACTGCAAAAAATGCTTTTCTTAGTTAGATTTTTTGTCTTGTTTCCAGCCAAAATATCTAAAAATCAAGAAGGATTTTCTAGCCAAGTCAAAATTAAGTGAGTTTTTGCTTAGAACAAGCAAAATAATCTGCCAATGGGGTAAGCAAAATAATTTTATTTTATATTTATTATTTTGCTTAAAAAAAAGAAAAAAAAGAAACTCACTTAATTTTGACTTGTCTAGAAAATCCTTCTTGATTTAAGATTTTTTAGATATTTTGGCTGGAAACAAGACAAAAAAATCTAAGAAAAGCATTATTTGCAGTGTGAAATGTGTAGTGCACTCTGGAGCACAGTCCCTGTCTCTCAGTCACTCAAACACAGATGCGGAGCGGGAGTACCTTGGCCTTGGGGCTGGAGGACATGATCTTGGCTCCACACTCCACAGAGGCGTAGTTAGTGCCGGTCTGCTGGAACTTCTCCCCCACGGCGTGAAATCCGTTAGACAGGTGAGTGACCTGAGCTGAGGGACAGAAACAGCATCAGCCAGAGCAGAATCAGCGCTACAGCTCCTGTCAGAACACCACTCACTCTTCTCACTCTCCACCTCCAGCATGATCTTCGTCCACTCCTCAGAGGTGGGGATCTCCTGCTCTCTGCAGGGCACAGACGGGTCGCTGTCCACAGAGCCGCTGGACACCTGGACAATCCACAGATTCAGATCACACCCTACACTGACCTTCATCACTCGGTCATTTCACAGAGATGATGTTTCTAATGAAACAGTGTAGACTAGAAGGCAATATGCTGACTTCTGATATAAATTTCCATTAGTTTTTAAAATTCATTTGCTGGTCTTTCACAGGTCACAGCGGTCACATGTGCACACGTCACCTGATCTTTCGGGATGCGGGAGGCGTTGGTCCTGTTCCTAGTTTGGCCTTTAGTGGGTTTGCTTGTTTCACGGACACTGATGTTGTCTTGATCCCCTGGAAAACTTCATGACAGACAGACACAGATGATGAGAGCATAAAATAAAGTGTTGTGAATTGATCATGAATTGATCAGGTGTTCTCAGACCGGTTTAACTGAAGTTTGCCTTCATTACCTGCTGAGACGAGGCTCGCACGGCAGGTCTTCAGCAGAGTCACATGCAGCTGTGGACACATCTTTGACGCCGCTTTCAGCAGAGCAGGAGTCTGAAGCTGAACAATCCCTGAACACACACACACACCACATCAGTCCATCACACACTCACACACACACACACACACACACACACCACATCAGTCCATCACACACTCACACACACACACACAAACACACACACACACACACACACACCACATCAGTCCATCACACACTCACACACACACACACACACACACACACACACATCAGTCCATCACACACTCACACACACACACACACACACACTACATCAGTCCATCACACACACACACACACACACACACACTACATCAGTCCATCACACACTCACACACACACACACACACACATCAGTCCATCACACACTCACACACACACACACTACATCAGTCCATCACACACACACACACACACACCACATCAGTCCATCACACACTCACACACACACACACACACACACACACACACATCAGTCCATCACACACACACACACACACACACACACACACTACATCAGTCCATCACACACACACACACACATACACACACACACACACTACATCAGTCCATCACACACACACACACACACACACACACACACACACTACATCAGTCCATCACACACTCTCACACACACACACTTGTTTCGCTATCCTTGTGGGGACATTCATAGGCGTAATGGTTTTTCTACTGTACAGACCGTATATTCTATTGTCCTACACCAACCCTACACCTAAACTTAGCCCTCACAGGAGACTTTCTGCATTTTTAGATTTTCAAAAAACTTCATTCTGTGTGATTTATAAGCTTCTTTACCCGTGGAGACCTCAATTTAGGACCCCACCGTGACACGAGTCCCCATGAGCCTGTGTGTATTCAGGTTTAAGTCCCCACCTGAATATAAAAACAGGTACACACACACACACTCACACACACACACTCACTCTCACACACAAACACACACACACACACTCACTCTCACACACACACACACACACACACACACACACACACACCACATCAGTCCATCACACACACACACTCACACAACATCAGTCCATCACACACACACACACACACACACACACACACACAGCCCACATCAGTCCATCACAGACACACACACACACACAGCCCACATCAGTCCATCACACACACACACAGCCCACATCAGTCCATCACACACATACACACACACACACACACAGCCCACATCAGTCCATCACACACACACACACACACACACACACAGCCCACATCAGTCCATCACACATACACACACACACAGCCCACATCAGTCCATCACACACACACACAGCCCACATCAGTCCATCACACACACACACACACACAGCCCACATCAGTCCATCACGCGCACACACACACACACACACACACACACATCAGTCCATCACACACACACACACACCACATCAGTCCATCACACACACACACCACATCAGTCCATCACACACACACACACACAGCCCACATCAGTCCATCACAGACACACACACACACAGCCCACATCAGTCCATCACACACACACACACACACAGCCCACATCAGTCCATCACACACATACACACACACACACAGCCCACATCAGTCCATCACACACACACACACACACAGCCCACATCAGTCCATCACACATACACACACACACACACAGCCCACATCAGTCCATCACACACACACACACACACACACACACACACACAGCCCACATTAGTCCATCACACACACACACAGCCCACATCAGTCCATCACACATACACACACACACACACAGCCCACATCAGTCCATCACACACACACACACACACACACAGCCCACATCAGTCCATCACACACACACACACACACACACACACAGCCCACATTAGTCCATCACACACACACACACAGCCCACATCAGTCCATCACGCGCACACACACACACGCACACACACACACACACACACGCACACCACATCAGTCCATCACACACACACACACCGCATCAGTCCATCACACACACACAAACACACACACCACATCAGTCCATCACACACACACACCACATCAGTCCATCACACACTCTCTCTCACACACACACACACACACACACACACCAGTCCATCACACACACAAACACACACACACACACACACACACACCACATCAGTCCATCACACACACACCACATCAGTCCATCACACACTCTCTCTCTCACACATACACACCAGTCCATCACACACACACACACACACACACACACACACACACACACACTCCTCATGCACCAGTGTCTCAACCTCACACAACAAACATCATGTCATGATGGAAACTCTTCAACCAGTGAATGACCAGTTCAATCCAGAGTTAATATGTATGGGCCATACCACAGGATATTACATTCTATCTATCTATCTATCTATCTGTCTGTCTGTCTGTCTGTCTATCTATCTATCTATCTATCTATATACACTATATTACCAAAAGTATTGGGTCACCCCTTCTAATGAACAGGTTTGACTACTTTAGTAATTTCCATGAGTACAAATCTTAATGTTTAAGCATATAATGATATTCTAGGGAATTGTGTGCTTCTAATTTTATACCAACAGTTAGGACAGGACCCTTTTCTATTCTAACATGACAATGTCTCTGTGTATAAGGCAAGGTTCAAAAAGAAATGATTGATTGAGTCAGTGTGGAAGAACTTGACTGGTTGAACACCTCTGGTGTGACTTTAAATTCAGACCTTGATCCAAAAATTCATCACCAAACACCAATGACTTGTACATACACTATATGGACAAACATATTGGGACACCCCCTTCTTTAGAACAGAAAAAGGTACTTCCAGAACTGTGGCAACAAAGATGGAAACATAATGCATGTATTTAAAAATTTCCATCTTTGTTGCAACAGTTTTGGAAGTGTCTAAAATGACTGTACCCATACGTACAAGTCATTGGTGTTTGGTGATGAGTTTTTGGCTCAAGATCTGAATTTAAAGTCACACCAGAGGTGTTCAGCTTGGATTAGGACTTGGCTTTCTGCAGACCAGTCAAGTTCTTCCACACTGACTAAATCAATCATTTCTTTTTGAACCTTGCCTTATACACAGAGGCATTGTCATGTTAGAATAGAAAAGGGTCCTGTCCAAACTGTTGCTTTAAAATTAGAATTCCTTCCATTCAAATACAAACTCCACTCTACATCAGTTCACATTCAGGAGTCTGAACTCGTGAGGAGCGAGACTGACCGACAGGAGACACACTCGTGAGGAGCGGCAAACGCTGGAATGAAGTCTGTGACCCGTGAGGAAACTGAGGAAGACTCCACTTCACTGATGAAGATGTTCTGCTCATCACTGCCAGCAATCACCGGCTGTTAACAAAACCACACACAGATCAGTGCTGAGAAAAACAGCTGTGGACACGAATCCATCAGCTCCCATGAAGAACACACATCATATATATATATATATTATTACACCACACAGGTCATATATGACATCACAAATTTCACACAAATATGACATCACACACACACTATACTCACACACTCACTCACTCACTCACTCACTCACACACACTATACTACTCTCACACACACACACACACACACACAGTGTGCAGGCAGTGACAGAGACTGTCACTGCCTACATCACCAAATGCATTGATGATGTAACAAAGACCATCACTGTCCGGGCCAACCAGAAGCCGTGGATGACAGGGGAGGTCTACAGACTCCTGAAGGCTCGGAACGCTGCCTTCAGAGCTGGAGATGAGGTGGGCCTGAGGACAGCTAGGGCCAATCTATCCCGCGGCATCAGAGAGGCTAAGAGACAGTACTCCAGGAGGGTAGCCCATCGCTTCAGCGACAGCGGGGACACTCGGAGCCTGTGGCAGGGGATTCAGACCATTACGGACTATAAGCCCCCACCGCGCACCTGTGACAGCACCATCCCCCTACTGAACGAGCTGAACGCCTTCTTCGCTCGCTTTGAGGCACAAAACAGCACCACTGCACAGAAGACCCCACCTCCTCCCGGCGACCAGGTGATGACGCTGTCCCCGGACAGCGTGAGGAGATCCCTCAGCAGGATCAATGCACGCAAAGCTCCGGGTCCTGACAACATTCCTGGTCGTGTACTGAGAGACTGTGCAGCGGAACTCACTGATGTCTTCACAGACATTTTCAACATCTCGCTGAGTCAGGCTGTTGTCCCCACATGCTTCAAGGCTACCACCATTATTCCAGTCCCGAAGAAGCCATCTCCATCCTGCTTCAATGACTACCGTCCAGTCGCACTTACTCCGATCCTCATGAAGTGCTTTGAACGGCTAGTCATGCATCATATCAAGTCTGCCCTCCCCCCCTCCCTGGACCCCTTCCAGTTTGCATATCGGTCCAACCGCTCGACCGATGATGCCATCGCCACTGCCCTCCACTCAGCACTCACACATCTGGACAATAAAGACTCGTACGTCAGAATGCTGTTCATAGACTTCAGTTCAGCATTCAACACAATCATCCCTCAACAGCTCATTCACAAACTGGTCCAGCTGGGGCTCAACACCTCGCTGTGCAACTGGCTGTTGGACTTCCTGACTGGGAGACCTCAGGCAGTACGGGTCGGCAGTAACACATCCAGCACCATCACACTTAACACAGGGGCCCCTCAAGGATGTGTGCTGAGCCCCCTCCTCTTCACTCTGCTGACCCATGACTGCACACCGTCACACAGCTCCAACCTCTTCATTAAGTTTGCGGACGACACAACTGTGGTGGGTCTCATTAGTAACAGAGATGAGACAAACTACAGGTGCGAGGTGAGCCGCCTGGCCGGGTGGTGCAGTGACAACAATCTCTCTCTGAATGTGGAGAAGACGAAGGAGATTGTTGTCGACTTCAGGAGAGTGCACACTCAGCATGCTCCTCTGACCATAAACGGTGCGACCGTGGAAAGAGTGAGCAGCACCAAGTTCCTGGGTGTGCACATCACAGAGGACCTCTCCTGGACTGACAACACCGCAGCACTGGCCAAGAAAGCACAACAGCGTCTCTACTTCCTCCGCAAACTGAGGAGAGCCAGAGCCCCGGCCCCCATCATGTGCACCTTCTACAGAGGCACCATCGAGAGCATTCTAACGAGCTGCATCACTGTGTGGTATGGCGCCTGCAATGCGTCCTGCCGCAAGACACTCCAACGCATAGTGAGAGCAGCTGAGAGGATTGTTGGTGTCTCTCTCCCCTCCCTCCAGGACATCTACAACACCCGTCTCACCCGCAAAGCCCTCTGCATTGCGGGTGATCCCACCCACCCGACACACAGCTTCTTCAGTCTGCTGCCATCAGGGAGGAGACTGCGGAGTCTCCAGGCCAGGACCAGTAGACTGAAGGACAGCTTCATTCATCAGGCTGTCAGGAAGCTGAACTCCCTCCCGACCTTGCCCCCCCTCCCCTCTTTTGCCCCCCCCCCCCACCCCCCCCTTACACACTGTGACCCGCACCATTCACTTAGTGCACCACTGGACTGCCCACTACCTCAGTCAGTATTGAACTGACCCCACTCAACTACCTCTTCTGTCACTTTAAACAGCCTGATAAGCTATTTTTGCACTACACTCTTTATATCTGCACAGTTTTTGTTTTGTTAAGCTCTTTTTGCACTACACTCATATCTGCACAGTTTTGTTTTGTTTAGTTTTGTTTATTTAACCGATTTGCATTTCATCTGCCATGTGCCTTATGCCACTTAATCTAACTCTTTTCTACAATGTCCTTATTTGTATATCTGTATAGGTTGTTTTTATATTTTAAACTGTATTTATTTGCATTCTACGTCTACTGTTAGTGTTTTATTGTTAACTGTATGCACCATGGGTCTGAGAGTCACGCAATTTCAATTCTCTGTATATATGTGCTGTACATGTGGCAGAATTGACAATAAAGCAGACTTTGACTTGACTTGACTTTGACACACACACACACACACTTGTTTCGCTATCCTTGTGGGGACATTCATAGGCGTAATGGTTTTTCTACTGTACAGACCGTATATTCTATTGCCCTACACCAACCCTACACCTAAACTTAGCCCTCACAGGAGACTTTCTGCATTTTTAGATTTTCAAAAAACTTCATTCTGTGTGATTTATAAGCTTCTTTACCCGTGGGGACCTCAATTTAGGACCCCACCGTGACACGAATCCCCATGAGTCTGTGTGTATTCAGGTCTAAGTCCCCACCTGAATAGAAAAACAAGTACACACACACACACACACACTCTGTCACACACACACACACACACACACACACACACACACACTATACTACTCACACACACACACATACACATACACACTATACTCACTCACACACAATACTCACACACTCACTCCCTCTCTCACACACACACACACACACACACACACACACACACTATACTCACTCACACACACACACACACACACTATACTACTCACACACACACACACACATACACACTATACTCACTCACACACAATACTCACACACTCACTCCCTCTCTCACACACACACACACACACACACTATACTTACTCACTCACTCACTCACACACACTATACTCACTCACTCACACACACACACACTATACTCACACTCACACACACATACTATACTCACTCACACACTCTATACTACTCACTCACACACACACACACACACACACACACACACACTATACTCACTCACTCACTCATACACACACACACACACACGCACACACACTATACTCACACACTCACTCACTCACTCACACACACACATTTGTTTTTGTGAAAAGTGGGGACATCCCATAGGCGTAATGGTTTTTATACTGTACAAACTGTATATTCTATTGCCCTACACCAACCCTACACCTAAACTTAGCCCTCACAGGAGACTGTGCATTTCTACTTTCCCCAAAAAAACCTCACTCTGTATGATTTATAAGCGTTTTGAAAAGTGGGGACATGGGGCAATGTCCTGAAAAGTCACCTTCACCTTGTAATACCTGTCATACCTGTGTCATTATACAAATTTATGTCCTCATTTGTCACAAAAACGCGCACACACACACACTAACACTCTCACACACACACACACACAGCAGTCTGTATCAGCACAGGTGTGTCAGACCTGATGATCTGTGTGTTTGTCGTGATGCTGACTGACCGCTCGTGTGGGCAGGGTGTGTGTGTGTGTGTGTGTCTGCTCTGAACAATGGCCATGTTGAACAGGAAACCTGCACAGAGAATCAGAGGGTCAGTCTCATGAGTCACATTCATCACAGCAAACAGTAGATGAGTTATAGCATTATTTCAGCTGTGTCACAGTCATTACAGTTCAGGGCCCAAAACAGGCTTCATTTTCCTTATTTGAAGTACAGTAAAATAAATTTATTATTTGTTTTCTTTGGGGTGAACCAAACAAATAACAATAAAAATACAAATGCTGCCACCTGTCATTAATAGGTATTTATGATTAAATACACTGATGACTTTTACTTGATATTGAGAGCCCAAAATCACACAATATTAAGCACTAATATTATCCATACTTAGTGCTTCATATGACTGTCTCTGTAAATCCAAAGTCCATCATACAGATACGAGTCACAGTCTCACACACACAATCACACACACACACACACACACACACACACACACACACACACACACACACACACACAGGAGCAGGTGTTGTGATAGAAACTACGCACTGAATGACTACTATATTCAGAATCCGTATTATTTACAGTATACCATGGTATTATTTGAAGTACCCTGGATCACGTGTCCAGAGGAGCTCACTGTATTATTACTCTGGTGTAGGGGTGGGCGATATGGCAAAAATATCAATTTTTTAGAAATATCACGATTTCACGATTTTATCATGATTCTTTGTCATGTTAGTTTTACTATTTTGTCTGAGCAGTGCAGCCAAAATAATTTCCCTGTTATAAAGACAATGCCTTTCAAGGTGACAAAATATAAAAAAAAGAATGGAGGATATTTAGGCCAAAGTGGATGAAGATAAAAAAATCTGTCATTATTTTATCTTTGTTATTAAAAATAAGAACAAAGATACACATTACAAATACATATACAAATAAAACAAACAGTGCTTTATTTTCAGGTACAATAGGCATATTTAGCAGAAGAATTCAAGAAATTGAATGAACAAATACAAAAATAAAACACTATATAGATTGATTCCTATTAAAGCAGCTGTATTATTTTTTTCTGTCAAGAGTAGAGAGTTATTTTTTTCTCTTTGCGTTTTTTTTTAACATTAAAGAATAAAAATTCTGTCATCTGTCTGTCGATTCTGTCATAGTGTTTTATATTTATACCATCAGTTACTCACTCAAAATTAGTTTTAAACCTGAATGAGTTTCTTTCTTCTGCTGAACATAAATGCTATTTTGAAGAATGTGGGTAACCAAACAGTTGCTGGTGCACAGTGACTTCCTGTTTGGTTACCCTTACCCTTGGTTACATTCTTCAAAATATCTTCTTTTGTGTTCAGCACAAGAAAGAAATTAATACAGGTTTGGGACAACATGTGAGTGAGTAAATAATAACAAATTCAAATCTATGGTGAACTATCCCTTTAATGACAGTCGGCAGCATGTTTAGTTCTGTCCCTTTAAGACCTGCACGCATCTGATATACAGGCACGCATCCGTTTGTCTGAACTGTTTACTTTCATTTTAGACATAACCAGCTGAGTCTATACATAAACCTTGTGTGTTTTGACAGTATTAGTGCAAAAGATAACTTAGTTCAGTAGTCAGGCGCTGTAAGACAAGCTTTTTAGTGCGTGCGCTTCAGGTGTACGGGCTCAGACCAGCGCATGAATGAAAAGTTTAACCGGCAAGGCTTTAAAACACACGCAAATAATGTACTTTTGCGATTGCAAATAAGTGCAGTGTCCCGTGAGAGTAACTCTACCGCTGAGTTAACACTGATGTGAATGAATGTGGTGCTGTACAGTATAAGACAGAGGCGCCAGAGCTGCAGCTGATAGAATGTGCGCTGTAGCGCGATACTACGATATTTCTCCAAAAGCAGATCGTGGAGACATTTTTATCGTCCACGATCAAAAACCGTCATATCACACACCCCTACTCTGGTGATTTTTTGTTCGTCTATTACATAAACAGTACATAAACACAGCACATCATGAGTCAGGCATGTGATCAGCTAGAGACAAAAAAAAAAAAAAAAGGAAAATCTGACCACGCCCCAGCACTTATTAAAAATATATATTTTAGCACATTAAAAGATATATCTTATACTGTAAGAATACATACTATTGTCCTGTAAAAAATAAAAAGCAGCACTTAATAATCATGATAACAATATAATATAATATATTATAATAAAGTACTATAATATATTATAGTAAAGTATATAGTATATAGAATTGTTATTATTATTAAAGTACCTGCCAAAAGTTTGGAAACATTACAATTAATGATTCTGAAATAAATATATTCTGCTCATCAAGGCTGAATTTATTTGATTAAATTAAAAAAACAACAAAAAAACCAACAACAAAAAAAAAAACAAAAAAAAAAAAACGCAATATTGTGATATATAATTACAAATAAAAAAAAAGTTTTCAATTTGAATATATTATAAAATGTAATGTTATTTCTGTGATGCAAAGCAGAATTTTCTTCATCATTACTCCAGTTTTCAGTGTCGCATGACCTTTTAGAAATCATTAGAATTTATTTGACTCTCAAGAAACATTTCTGATTATTATCAATGTTGAAAACAATTTTGCTGCTTCATATTTTGTGTGGAAATGGTGATACACTTTATTTTTCAGGATTTTTTGATGAACAGTTTAATGAAAAGCATTTATTTGCATTTATCAAATCTATTAATTAAATTTGTTAATGCGTTTATTAAATAGAAATAATTTTAAATGTCTTCACTCACTTTTTTTTATCAATTTCATGCATGAATAAAATGATTAATTTCCCTCTCTTTTTTAAATCTTATACAATTGTTTGAGTGGTATCATTGTTTCCACAAAAATATTAGACAACAAAACTGTTTTTAACATTGATAATAATGAGAACTGTTTCTTTTGCAGCAAATCAGCATATTAGAATTATTTCTGAAGGATTATGTGACACTGAAGCTTCTCTTTGTAAACAAGAACAGATTTATAAATGTTTCTAATGACGAATGTTGTGTTCCTAAACGCAGATGAAAGCGGCTCAAACCGATCGCAGCGCAGCAGCACTAACAGTGAAGCGAAACTAAACACAGTACTGTAACTATCAGATTACAGCCTGTTATATAATTACATCACAACCGTTGGAAGTTTTATGACAGCACTAGTATTCTCATAGAAAGTCACGGGTCGAGTAACACGTCTGAAGCAGTGAATCATCTGAACGCTTTTAACTGTGCTGCAGCGCTCTCAGGATCATTCAGTCCATGTTTCAGAAAACAATCTTTTCACAGTTTATTTAGGTAATAGCTCAAGGCCAGTTGCGCGATTTCAATCATCATGCAGTAACTTAATCAAAAACACCTCGGATCTAAGGTTATGTGAATCACATGCGTCGTCCCCCAGAGGCCTGAAAACACGGAAATCCGTATAAATACAGAAACACCACATCCCTGTGAGCTGCGATGTTTAGATGAACTCAAGAGTGTAAACACACACATCTGTCACTCTTACTGTCAGATAATATCGACACACAGACTCACATTAATACACATTCATAATCCTCATCAGATTCATATTCAGCAGTAAATCAGAGTCACACACCAGAGTCCTGAACACAGCAGCAGAAACTGGATCTTCATCATTCAGCAGCGGCCGAGAGACGCGTTATTTATCTGCTCTTTTACCCCTGAACTGACAGAAACCATAAACTAGCGCGATCTGTCTGCTGAATGACGACAGAATGAACTTTACACTGACAGCAATGCTGCGCTTCACCGCTGGAGGCCGCCTTCATAAACTACAGTCACGATCATTTAATGTATTTACTCTGAGAACTGCTGCCTGAAATACAGATGAAGACCCGCCTCAGGTCTCTATCAAATGTTTACAGTAATGCTGTGTTATGATCCATTCATCACTAACGTGACTGCTCCATCTGAAGCAGCGCTGAGAAAAGTAACAAACATCACGTGCTTCCGTTCTTCTTCTTCTTCGGTAAATGGCGTGATGACGTCACAAGCGGCAATCTCCCGCTCTCTCTCGTGAAACCAACCCGGAAGTGACTAAACCTGCAGTTCATCGACTGGCCGCTAGAGGCTGGCTCTAAAAGAGAGTCAGTCCCATAGACCCTCCATGTTAAAATGCCCAACTTTACAGCAGAAAAAAACATGTTTACAGCCTGGTTCAAAAAATGATTTTGGTCTATATAGCTAATTTCGCCCTTCATGACAACTGTGAGGGGGGTGATTTTTTTTTTTTTATAACTCATCCGTTTAAATTATATTAACAGGAAGTTCCACTCACTTCCTGCCTCTTTTTTTTTTTTTTATTTTTTTTTTTTTTATATATATATATATATATATATATATATATATATATATATTTTTTTTTTTTTTTTTTTTTTTTTATTATGCCTTACATCAGAACAATACAACGAGAAACCTTCAAATGTAAAAGAAAACATAGAAAAAGATGAACAACATTAATATAATGAAACAGTGCCAGAGGACAGTAACAAAATATAATAGACAAAAATAAAAAAAATAAAAAAAATAAACCTTTTTTGGGTCGTCACTTTATACAATAGCATACCTGCTTACAATATTATGCGTTCTAATAGCCTTTTTACTTGTGCAATTACACAGGACTTTACAATACAGCTTGAAATCGTTTATAAAATGAGAAAAGTTTGGTTTGGAGCCTGACCACTTCATTTTATGAATATGGAACTTCCCCATTAGAATGAACAATTGTATGAAGTATGCTTTATCTTTATCAAATCCATGATCACCGAAGTATATTATTACATCAAATCCACTCAGGTGCAAAGAAATGTCCAACATTTTCTTAATAAATAACTCCACATCAATCCAAAATATTTTTGTATGTATACAGTGAAAAAATAAATGAAAAATAGTTTCCTTTTCACCTTTACAGAAATCACAAGAGTAATCAATTATTAATTTAAAGCATTCCAGCACATGTTTAACTGGATATATTCTATGCATTATTTTAAAAGAAACCTCTTTTACTTTGTTATTAATATAGAATTTGTCTACTGTTCGCCAAGCTTTACGCCAATTCACCTCTCCAAATACAGAAGACCAGAAAAAGCGAGCTGGAGGATAAACAATGTTATTAAGTATATTCCTAATATAGTTATTTGCGAGTCTATTTTGTATAATATTTGTATTACCAATAAATATTTTACTCTTGATCTCTTCAAAACTCAAATCTTTCTCCTGTGATGCACTTCTGAGAAGGGTCAAAACTTTTTGAGGGATTGCATCCATTACAACTGCAAATTCCTTAGGTCTAACTGGTATTTTAAATTTATTCAAAAATTCCTTATACGTCAATAAAACTCCATCATTGTTTAAGAGCTGGCTAACTACTATAATATTGTTTTTAAACCAGTAATCAAAATATAAAGATTTATTTTTGTATAAGATGTCTTTGTTGTTCCAAATATAATACCTCCTTGGTGAGAAATTATGTTTGTAGGCCAGCGTCCATGCCATAAGAGCTTGTTTATGAAATTTTGCAAGCTTAACCGGTATTTTTTCAATTGAATAATTGCACTTCAACAAAAATTTGAGGTCACCCAATTGTTTAAATAAATATTTGGGAAAGGAGTTCCAAATACTGTCTTTATTTTTTAAGTATTGAATAAGCCAATTTATTTTAAATACATTGTTTAAAGTATCATAACTCAGCACCTCTAAACCACCATGATCTTTGGAGTTGCATAAAATTTCTTTTCTCAGGTAATGAGGCTTATTTTTCCAGATAAAATCAATAAGCATTTTATCCAGTTGTTTCGTAACTTTAGAAGGAATATCCAATGATAAGGACATATAGACTGATCTAGAAATACCCTCAGCTTTTGACAGAAGTACCCGCCCCTGAATTGACAAATCCCTTTGCAACCACATATTAAACCTCTTACTAGTTTTAGTAATAATTGGACTGAAATTTAAATCATTACGCAAATATTCATCTTTACATATAACAACTCCCAGATATGTTACTTGGTTTTTAATTGGAATATTATGGAAATGAGTCAAAGAACATTTTTTGAGAGGAAACAGAACTGACTTATTCATATTCATTCTTAGACCTGATACTTCTGAAAATTCTTTTATACAGTTCACTGCTTTTATGATTTCATCCTTCCTGCCTCTTTGCCCATTTTTGATTATCTGGGAGTGACGCGCGGTGATGCGCTGCTAAGATGGCGACGGCATACTACAAGCGTCTGATCGCTTTATAGCTTTACATTTCTGGTCATGCGCAGCACAGGGGACTATTTCTGTTTGAATTTAGTGACTATTAACATAGATACATATAACGTACCATAATTACCATTAATGTTTTCCTACAAAACCACCTCTGGCTCTGACCCCCTTTACCTAAATTCAGTACTTCACAGTTATGTGTGAAGCTTGCGATCTGCAAATGAACATGGCTTTATTGAGCCATTCCAAAGAGACACAAAACACTTTCACTTTAACTGTTCTCATCTGGTGGAATGACCTGCTGGACTCAATCCCAGCAGCTGAATCCTTAGCCATCTTCAAACACATCTCTTCCATCTCTATTTGACCCTCTAACTCTAGCACCCTCTATTCTAATTCTATTTTATCTATCTGCCTTCTTTTTATTTAAAAAAACAAAAACAAAAACAAAAAACACACACTTGACCCTCTATCAATTGCATATTTATTCTCTAACTGCTACTTTTTCTAACACTAGCTTTTTCTTTTTTTTCTTAAAAAAATCCCTGTTTCTTTTTTTCTATATTCTATCTACTTGTTTTCTTAAAAAAAAAAAAAACCCTGTTTCTTTTTTCTATATTATAGGTCCGTGTACCTTCGGATAAATCGTTTTTGAATTCAATATTGAAATCTGAAAAATGAAAAAAAAAAACGGCACATTTTTCGTTTTTCATTTGTTCAAACAAAACGAAAAATCAAGAATTCGGCTTCATTTTTTCGTTTTTTCGTTCAGGGACAGAAAACGAATAAATAACTTGAATATTCGATCTCTATATGTGGGCGGGAATGAAACGCCCCTCTCCGCTGATTGGTCAACCAAACATTACAACATAATAATAGTCCTAAAAAATAATAAGAGTCCTCCGCTTCTACGGATTCTTAACGTGTTTATTTCTACTACATTTTATCTCGTTCTCTTCATCAAACAGCCAGATTAACGAATGGCTTGAAACAAACCGTACCGAGACAGAGCCTTTTGGTCCTTTGGCACACCGCCTGTTTTATTATTAATCAGCTATCAACATCTGTGCGGCAAAGCTGCGCGACGCACTGCAGCGCGGGGGGAATATAAAGTTATATTACTGAAGACTATCAGTTTATGTGAACATGCAGTCTTGACTTTATTTTAGACAATAGGCCTACGCTGCGTTTGGGACAATGGAGGAACTTAAATAATAGGACAGATATGAAAATAAATTACTTTGTGTAATTTACCTTCACAGCACAGCTATTATTTTTCAATTTTGAGTTTTATTCATAGAGCAATTTATACAAATTTAGGAAATCATATGTTGTTATCCCACTGGCATGGGACTGTTTGTTCCCCAGAATGATTGTATCAGTGATTGACTTTAGTGAAATATGAATTTGACGTCATGATTTGAAGGTGAACTCGTTTGAGTTATAAGAACATATCCAAACCCTGAAATAACACTTTGAACAATAAGCCAGTGCCAACAGTTTTTTTTTACCTTTTACCTTTTGTATGTCATCTTTACTGTTAAATTCTTACATCAAATAAATTAGAATAATATGACAATAGGCTGTTTCAATTAAATCATCAGAGATAGAACCTGCGTCTGAAGATGCTTTTAGATGTAATTACAGTTTAATGCTGATCAGATGGCTGTACGTGCATTTGCATAGCAATTACAAATGTATAATGAAATGAGATTAATGTTTTACACAACATTTTTAATACAGAAATATGAACAAAATGAAATAATACTTGAATTATGAAAGTAATATCGCCTCTAGGTGGCGGTATTTCATTGTGTTAATGAAGGAGCCTTTTATTCAATCTATTCGTTCAAAATGCTTCATTCATTAATTCAGAAATAAAATCATGTGGCTGTCTATATTAATAATTGGTCATTGAATTGTTGTCTATAATAACGGGTCTTTCAAGGACTGATTCA
Source organism: Spinibarbus caldwelli (assembly GCA_039654775.1). Taxonomy (NCBI): domain Eukaryota; kingdom Metazoa; phylum Chordata; class Actinopteri; order Cypriniformes; family Cyprinidae; genus Spinibarbus; species Spinibarbus caldwelli. The sequence continues at coordinate 59,529 of CM077235.1, read as the reverse complement.
TTCAGGAATGATAAATCACTCTATGTGCCTACTGCGAGTCAGTCGCACAACGGATCTCAAAGTCAAAGTCAAAGTCTGCTTTATTGTCAATTCTGCCACATGTACAGCACATACATACAGAGAATTGAAATTGCGTGACTCTCAGACCCATGGTGCATACAGTTAACAATAAAACACTAACAGCAGACGTAGAATGCAGATAAATACAGTTTAAAATATAAAAACAACCTATACAGATATACAAATAAGGACATTGTAGAAAAGAGTTAGATTAAGTGGCATAAGGCACATGGCAGATGAAATGCAAATCGGTTAAATAAATAAACAAAACTAAAAACAAAACTGTGCAGATATGAGTGTAGTGCAAAAAGAGCTTAACAAAACGAAACTGTGCAGATATAAAGAGTGTAGTGCAAAAATAGCTTATCAGGCTGTTTAAAGTGACAGAAGAGGTAGTTGAGTGGGGTCAGTTCAATACTGACTGAGGTAGTGGGCAGTCCAGTGGTGCACTAAGTGACTGGTGCGGGACACAGTGTGTAAGGGGGGGGGGGTCAGAGTTCAGTGGTGCGTGGGGCAAAAGAGGGGAGGGGGGGCAAGGTCGGGAGGGAGTTCAGCTTCCTGACAGCCTGATGAATGAAGCTGTCCTTCAGTCTGCTGGTCCTGGCCTGGAGACTCCGCAGTCTCCTCCCTGATGGCAGCAGACTGAAGAAGCTGTGTGTCGGGTGGGTGGGATCACCTGCAATGTAGAGGGCTTTGCGGGTGAGACGGGTGTTGTAGATGTCCTGGAGGGAGGGGAGAGAGACACCAACAATCCTCTCAGCTGCTCTCACTATGCGTTGAAGTGTCTTGCGGCAGGACGCATTGCAGGGGCCATACCACACAGTGATGCAGCTCGTCAGAATGCTCTCGATGGTGCCTCTGTAGAAGGTGCACATGATGGGGGCCGGGGCTCTGGCTCTCCTCAGTTTGCGGAGGAAGTAGAGACGCTGTTGTGCTTTCTTGGCCAGTGCTGCGGTGTTGTCAGTCCAGGAGAGGTCCTCTGTGATGTGCACACCCAGGAACTTGGTGCTGCTCACTCTCTCCACAGTCGCACCGTTTATGGTCAGAGGAGCATGCTGAGTGTGCACTCTCCTGAAGTCAACAACAATCTCTTTTGTCTTCTCCACATTCAGAGAGAGATTGTTGTCACTGCACCACCCGGCCAGGCGGCTCACCTCGCTCCTGTAGTTTGTCTCATCTCTGTTACTAATGAGACCCACCACAGTCGTGTCGTCCGCAAACTTAATGAAGAGGTTGGAGTTGTGTGACGGTGTGCAGTCATGGGTCAGCAGAGTGAAGAGGAGGGGGCTCAGCACACATCCTTGAGGGGCCCCTGTGTTAAGTGTGATGGTGCTGGATGTGTTACTGCCGACCCGTACTGCCTGAGGTCTCCCAGTCAGGAAGTCCAACAGCCAGTTGTACAGCGAGGTGTTGAGCCCCAGCTGGACCAGTTTGTGAATGAGCTGTTGAGGGATGATTGTGTTGAATGCTGAACTGAAGTCTATGAACAGCATTCTGACGTACGAGTCTTTTTTGTCCAGATGTGTGAGTGCTGAGTGGAGGGCAGTGGCGATGGCATCATCGGTCGAGCGGTTGGACCGATATGCAAACTGGAAGGGGTCCAGGGAGGGGGGGGGGCAGACTTGATATGATGCATGACTAGCCGTTCAAAGCACTTCATGAGGATCGGAGTAAGTGCGACTGGACGGTAGTCATTGAAGCAGGATGGAGATGGCTTCTTCGGGACTGGAATAATGGTGGTAGCCTTGAAGCATGTGGGGACAACAGCCTGACTTAGTGAGATGTTGAAAATGTCTGTGAAGACATCAGTGAGTTCCGCTGCACAGTCTCTCAGTACACGACCAGGAATGTTGTCAGGACCCGGAGCTTTGCGTGCATTGATCCTGCTGAGGGATCTCCTCACGCTGTCCGGGGACAGCGTCATCACCTGGTCGCCGGGAGGAGGTGGGGTCTTCTCTGCAGTGGTGCTGTTTTGTGCCTCAAAGCGAGCGAAGAAGGCGTTCAGCTCGTTCAGCAGGGGGATGGTGCTGTCACAGGTGCGCGGTGGGGGCTTATAGTCCGTGATGGTCTGAATCCCCTGCCACAGGCTCCGAGTGTCCCCGCTGTCGCTGAAGCGATGGGCTACCCTCCTGGAGTACTGTCTCTTAGCCTCTCTGATGCCGCGGGATAGATTGGCCCTAGCTGTCCTCAGGCCCACCTCATCTCCAGCTCTGAAGGCAGCGTTACGAGTCTTCAGGAGTCTGTAGACCTCCCCTGTCATCCACGGCTTCTGGTTGGCCCGGACAGTGATGGTCTTTGTGACCGTTACATCATCAATGCATTTGGTGACATCTGTGACTTTGGTTTAATTGGCAGAGAAAATAACAGTTTTGTATGCCACCAGTTAGCTGGCCAATACTCTATATAAATTAAATAAACTCAGCTTATTGTCTAAAACTACCTATGTTCACATAAATTAATAGTGGTCGTCTGCGCTTGCCTACAATGCATTCTCCCCGCGCTGCAGTGCGTCGCGCAGCTTTGCCGCAGATATTAACAGTTGGTTGTAATAAAACAGGCGGTGTGCCAAAGATGTAGGCTAGTAGGTAGTCGTGAGTGCAGGTGCGAAGTAAATTAATATTTATGAGATAAATTAATATTTCACGAGTTGCAGAATTTATGCCTAAACAAAAGAAAGCTTTGTCTCGGTACGGTTTGTGTCAAGCCATTCGTTAATCTGGCTGTTAGATGAAGAGAACGAGATAAAATGTAGTAGAAATAAACACGTTAAGAATCCGAAGAAGTGAGGACTCTATTTTTCTATTTTCTAACTACTTGTTTTTTTTTTTGTTTTTTTTTTTTTTTGTTTTTTTTTAAAAAGCAACAAAAAAAAACCAAAAACAAAAAAACAAACAAAAAAAAAAACAAAAGAAAAAAAAAACCCTGTTTCCTTTTTCTATATTCTATCTACTTGTTAAAAAGTTTATTTTTCTATATTCTATCTACTTGTTAAAAAAAACTATTTTTTTCTATATTCTATCTACTTGTTTTCTTAAAGTTTCTTTTTTCTATATTCTATCTTCTTGTTTTCTTTTTTTTTTTTTAAATTTTTCTCTTTTTCTATATTCTATCTACTTGTTTAAAAAACTCTCTTTTTTCTATATTCTATGTACTTGTTTTCTTTAAAAAAAAACCCTGTTTCTTTTTCTATATTCTATCTACTTTTTTTAAAAGTTTATTTTTTCTACATTCTATCTACTTTAAAAAAAAAAAAAAGTTTATTTTTTTCTATATTCTGTCTTCTTGTTTTCTTTTTTTAAAACTTTTTCTTTTTTCTATATTCTATCTACTTGTTTTTTAAAAAAATCTCTTTTTTCTATATTCTATCTACTTGTTTTCTTAAAAAAAACTGTTTCTTTTTTCTATATTCTACTTTTAAAAAAGTTTATTTTTTTCTATATTCTATCTACTTTTTTTAAAAAAAGTTTATTTTTTCTATATTCTATCTACTTGTTTTCTTAAAAAAAGTTTCTTTTTTCTATATTCTATCTACTTGTTTTCTTAAAAAAAACCCTGTTTCTTTTTTCTGTATTCTATCTACTTGTTTTAAAAAACCTCTCTTTTTTCTATATTCTATCTACTTGTTAAAAAAAAGTTTCTTTTTTCTATAATCTATCTACTTGTTTAAAAAGTTTCTTTTTTCTATATTCTATCTACTTGTTTAAAAAAAACGTACTCGGTTACTTTTGTAACCTCGGTTCCCTTAGATATGGGAACGAGTACTGCGTCGTAAGACGCTTGTATGGGAAAAACTCCTTTTTTCCTCTTCAACTGAAGCCTTTTCAATCACGCAGTGAAACTGCACGTCCATTGGTTCGTGCAGTGCTATAAAAACGAACCAATGGCTCGGCCTATGGCTGAGCAGCCCGCCATAGCCCGCTAAAACGGGCGGGGACTGTGGCTATATAAGCGGCCGCCTCGCCGTCGCATCTCAAATTTCTTCAAATGAAGGGACTGAGGCGTGCAGCTCATAGCAAGGCCAGGAACGCAGTACTCATTCCCATATCTAAAGGAACCGAGGTTACGAAAGTAACCGAGTACGTTCCCTGTCGATATTTTCACTCGTCCTGCGTCGTAAGATGCCTGTATGGGAACCAGTACAATCACACCTTGCTATGATGGGGAACGACTCAAAACCAAGACTCACATGGGAGAAGACCCAGGGGAGTCAATGGAATACACCAAGCACAGACTGAGCCATCAGGGTCATCCGTGGCCTGGGTGTCATCCCCTATAGTTTGTACCTGGTATCCTTATAATATGGACCGTCCAGGTGAAGGAGGGACTTGAACAATGCTGGTCAAGTGAACCCATAAGACTGCTAAACTAGCCGGAGGTGGCAAACTAAGCAGAAAGGACTCTGGCCTGTAAGGCAGGGACATCCAGGTTGTAAAACCTTACAAATGTGGATGGCGAGGACCAGCCGGCTGCCTCACAAATTTCCAAAATGGACACCCCGCTGGACCATGCCCAGGAAGAGGCGATGCCTCTGGTGGAATGGGCTCTGACTCCCAATGGGGGACTGCAAGCCCAAGGAGGAATATGCTAGAGTAATAGCATCCACTAACCACCTGGAAATTCTTTGCTTCGTGACAGGGCGACCTTTAGCGCGGTTACCGAAGCTGACAAAAAGCTGTTCTGATCTCCTGTATGAGGCAGAATGCCCAATGTACACCCTCAGGGCCCTGACGGGGCAGAGCAGGGATAATTCCTGGTCATCCGTTGAAGGGGAAAGCGCGGAAAGCGCTATGACCTGGTCTCTGAACGGAGTGGAGAGCACCTTAGGTACATAACCCAGCCTTGGTTTCAGGACAACCTTGGAGTCGTTAGGCCCGAATTCCAGGCAAATAGGGTTGATGGAAAGGGCCTGTAGGTCTCCTACTCGCTTAACCGATGCCAGCGCTAACAGCAGGGCGGTTTTAAATGAGAGTGATCTGAGGCTCGTGGTTTGCAATGGTTCAGATGGGGGGCCTTTCAAGGCCCTTAGTACGGTTGGTAAGTCCCAAGGTGGAACTGTACGAGGACGCGGGGGGTTAATTTTCCTGGCGCCTCGTATAAACTGGAGCACCACACTATTCCTGCCCACCAATCAGCCAGCAAGAGGGGCGTGGAAAGCCACTATGGCTGCCGCGTAAACTTTGATGGTGGATGAGGAACGCTGTTTATCCAGCATCTCCTGCAGAAACAAAAGAACCACTGATGCATCAGAGGTAACCGGATCTAAAACACAGTCTTGACACCAAGCCGAGAAAATAGACAATTTCAGAGCATAGAGGCGTCTGGTAGACGGGGCTCTAGCTTCTGCCATAGTGTTTAAGACACGCTCTGGGAGGTCAAAAGGCTCCCGTTGAGCGGCCACACATGCAGGGCCCATAACTCGGGCCATGGATGCCACAGCGTGCCGTTTGCTTGAGAGAGGAGGTCCTGTCTCAAGGGAATGGGCCATGGGGCTGCTTCGAGCAGCTGGAATAACTCCAACACCCACGGCTGGTTCCTCCAGAGGGGGGCTATTAGAAGAAGCTTGTGCCGTTGTTCCCTGACTCGTCTGAGTACCTGCGGTAGCAGAGCGATTGGAGGGAACGCATAGAGCGGGAGGCTGGGCCACTCGTGGGCCAGGGCATCTGTGCTCCTCTTGAAAAAGGTTGGGCAATGAGAGTTGTCTTCGGAGGCAAAGAGGTCTACTCGAGCTCTGCCAAAGACTTCCCAGATTTTCTGAACTACGAGTGGGTGGATCGTCCATTCTTCCGAGGAGACGTTGTTCCTCGACAACATGTCCGCTCCTTGGTTCATTTTGCCCGGCACATGCGTCGCCTTCAGTGAGCGCATTGGTCTGAGCCCAAACAAGAAGGTTTGAAACATTTGAAACAATGGCGTCAAAATTTGCTCTTTTGTGAGGCTCTTTTAGATAGTCGCCAGATGGCTGCAGGGGATAGACCGGGATCTGCGAGCTGAGTACTGCAAAAGGTCCAATCCGGCAGCTGAAGCGTTTCAACAGCAAATCTCAGCGTCAGCGAAGAGTCAGCGAGGAAGAAGCTTCGTCGCTGAAGAGAAGAAATCTGAGATGCGGTGGCAAAGCGGCCGCTTATATAGCTACAGTCCCCGCCTGTTTTGGCGGGCTATGGCGGGCTGCTCAGCCATAGGCTCGCTCGTCGCTGCCGCCGAGTCAATGGTTAGTTTTTATAGCACTGCACGAACCAATGGACGTGCAGTTTCACTGTGATTGAAAAGGCTTCAGTTGAAGAGGAAAAGGAATTTTTCGGTCCGTGTATGTTGCGTTCATTCATTTTTTGATTTAATATTGAAAACAGAAACATGAGAAAACAGCATTTTCATTTTTAGTTTTTTTCAAAAACATGAAAAGACAAAAAATCATCTTAATTTTTAGTTTTTACATTCAGGGGTAGAAAATGGATAAACAGCTTGATTGTTCGATTTCCACGTGTGGGAGGGAATTAAACGCCCCTTTTCACTGATTGGTCAAGCAATAATTAAACGTTGCCATCATGTCATCAACAGAATAGGAGTCCTCCGCTGGGGATTCTATATGGCAAGTATTAGGTGCTTATTGCTTATTGCAAGTGCATTAACACTTTACAATAACTTACACTTTAATACATTAACATTAACTAATGGAACCTTATTGTAAAATGTTACAATTATTTGTTATTAAAGCATATAACTTACATTCACAAAAACACTTAAATTAAACAGAAAAGCAAGCAGGTGCATGATTTGTCATGGCAGCCAGTACAAATAATTAGTAACCGTTTCCTTACCCAAATCCTGCGTTTGGCCCAGGCTCAGTTGCAGAATCACATCACTCTGTGCTTCTGAAATTATTATCTTTATCTATATAGTGTAGTAATTAGCTAATTCTGTGAGTACGTGGCCGCTTGTCAAACATGAAAAATACAAGCTTTATTTAAATTCTGAATATATTATCGTATACAGTATGCTAAGAGCGCTCCCTTTAAAGTTAATAAAAACTGTCACTCATTTATCACGATCTTACAAAGTTCCGTTTTAACCAATGAATGTGACCACACTCAAAGCCCCCCTGGCCTCCCCTTTGGCGCCGGGCCTGGTGACCAGTATTGATTTTAGTGTGAATATGCAGCAGCCATAACTTTTATTTTAGACAGTGCAGTTTCATTAATAATGAGTATCAATTGATTTCATTTTAGACAAAACAGTGTGTTTTATTTGACTTAAAACACAGGCGTTTCATTCTTGAATGAATCTGAGTCTTTAAATGAATCGTTTGAGTGAGTGGTTCAATGACCCATTTGCTTTGCTCTTGAATAAATCAGCATTTTGAACGAATCGGTTGAATTGATGACGCTGACTCATTCATTAACACAATGACTTGGATTATGACTTGTAACCTTAATTCAAGTATCCTATCCCTAATAGCACACGTACATCTCGGAGATGTCTATTTGATGTCTGCATTTACATCTGCAAGTCGTATTTTTTAGAGTGTTCGCTCATCTGCAATACATCTATAGGACGTTTCCTTTTAGATGTCAAATAGACGTCTATTAGATGTCTTTAAGATGTTTATGATTTAGAATGTATGTCATCTGAAAGATGTCTGTCAGACGTTTGTAGACCGCAGACACTTTTCAGATCATGAGATCTTTAACAGACATCTTGCAGACGTACGTGTGCCATCTGGGATTGTTTCATTTTGTCACTCATTTCATATTTCTGTAGGCTATTCAAAATGTTTTTGTTTAAAACATTAATCTCATTCCATAATGCAATTGCTGTGAGCAGCATTAATTGTGTAAATAGGCCTACATCTAAATTCAACTTAAGATGCAGCTTCTGTGCCACATTGCAAAGATGACTTTGGTTGGTACTGATTTAATTGGTAACACCTATAATGTCATATTTTTCAAATATTGACTAAATTCAGGAATTTAATATTAAAGGTGACCGACATATTTTATGAAGTTAGAAAAATGCCCTTTTCTATAAAATTAGCATGTATTATATACATGTGTAAGTTAACATGCTGTCAGATAATGACAGTATCATTTAAACTTCTCTATGAAAAAAAAACTTGAAACAATAATCAAAACGGTAAGATAGCTTTATAGTCACACTAAAATCGACACTGGTCTGTGCTTCACTATAATGTACATGTCATGCAGCTTTGCCACGCAGATTTTGAAAACTGGACAGCTAAATAAAATGTGCGGTGCGCCAAAGAAATAGACTAAAAGGGTAATGTGGCTGCAGAGGTACATACATATTTCTTCAATAAGCACCTAATATTTGCCATATAGAATCTATACCTACACAGAAGTAAGCCCTGTCTAGGCGCTGCCCCAGTATGGTTTGCGTCAAGCCATTTGTTAGTCTGGTTGTTTGATGAGAGGGAGATGAACGCAGGAGTTGCAATAAACTAGGGGTGGGCGGATCGATACTAATATCAATAGTATCGATACCAACATTGGTATTGGTATCGGATCGATACTAGCCTGATTAGATCGATATTTTGGGTTAATTTTCTCTCCTCTACACTTAATATATTGCTTAATGCATTCAACAAAGAATAGACATGTCTGTGTGTTTATATACCACTCTTTTCGCGTCTGGTATGCAAGCATTACTGCTCCTCCCCTGCTTTAGTGTTTTGTTGTTATGCCATTACGTGACTCAGCGGCTCCAAGCCCAAGTGGATATTATTGGCTACAGCAAGAGATGGAACGGTAGAAATTCGCTACTGTGGCAACAGCACCAAACTTATTCACCTTTTTCTATGTGGAAGTAAGCTTTTTTCATAGACTGACTGAATGTGCGAGACTTCCACTTCATTAGGCACGGTTGGGAAATCATGAGAAAAATAACAGTGCAATAAACGGCAAAATTGTTTGTGCTATCCACCGTGTGTGTTTATAATTAAGACAATACATTAAAATAATATGGTAAGAAACACTGGTTTGCAATACCAAGCAAGCAGCAAAACGTACTCGGTTACTATCGTACAGCTCATAGCACGGCCAGGAACGCAGTACTCATTCAAGTCAAGTCAAGTCAAGTCACCTTTATTTATATAGCGCTTTTAACAATACAGATTGTGTCAAAGCACTTAACAGTATCAAATTGGAGGATAGAGTGTCAGTAATGTATAATAATAAGATTAAACACTCAATTTTCAGTTAAAGGCATTTCATTATTGAATTCAGAGATGTCATTGTCTAGCTCAGTTTAGTTTAAATAGTATATATGAAATCAAATTGACGATAATCGTTAGAAATTAAGTGTCCCCATTCCCATATCTCAGGGAACCGAGGTTACGTTAGTAACCGAGTACGTTCCCTTTCGATATTTCTACTCGTACTGCGTCTGTAAGACGCTTGTATGGGAACCAGTACAATCACGCCGTGCTATGATGGGGAAAGACTCAAAACCATAACTCACGTGGGAGTAAGATCCAGGGGAGTTAATAAAATACACCAAGCAAAGGCTGAGCCCTCAGGGTCATCCGTGGCCTGGGTGTCGTCCCGTATAGTTGATACTTGGTGTCCATATAATATGGACCGTCCAAGTGAAGGAGGGACTTGAACAATGTTGGTCAAGTGAACCCATAAGACTGCTTAACTAGCCGGAGGCGGCGAACTAAGCAGAAAGTACTCTGGCCTGCAAGGCAGTGACGTCCAGGTTGTAAAACCTTCCAAATGTGGACGGCGAGGACCAGCCGGCCGCCTCACAAATTTCCTAAATGGACACCCCGCTGGACCATACCCAGGATGAGGCAATGCCTCTGGAATGGGCTCTGACTCCAATGGGGCACTGCAAGCCCAAGGAGGAGTATGCCAGGGTGATAGCCTCCACTAACCACCTGGAAATCCTTTGCTTCGTAACAGGGCGACCCTTAGCGCGGTTACCGAAGCTGACAAAAAGCTGTTCTGATCTCCTGTATGAGGCAGAATGCTCGATGTATACCCTCAGGGCCCTGACGGGGCAGAGCAGGGACAATTCCTGGTCATCCGTTGAAGGGGAAAGCGCGGAAAGCGCTATGACTTGGGCTTTGAACGGAGTGGAGAGAACCTTAGGTACATAACCCAGCCTTGGTTTCAGGACGACCTTGGAGTCGTCAGGCCCGAATTCCAGGCAAGCAGGATTGATGGAAAGGGCCTGTAGGTCCCCTACTCGCTTAACAGATGCCAGCGCTAACAGCAGGGCGGTTTTAAACGAGAGTGATCTGAGGCTCGTGGATTGAAATGGTTCAAACGGGGGGCCTTTCAAGGCCCTTAGTACGGTTGGTAAGTCCCAAGGTGAAACTGTACGAGGACGTGGGGGTTAATTCTCCAGGCGCCTCGTATTAACTGGACCACCGCACTATTCCTGCCCACCGATCGGCCAGCAATAGGGGCATGGAAAGCCGCTATGGCTGCCATGTAAACTTTGATGGTGGATGAGGAACGCTGATTATCCAGTCTCTCCTGCAGAAACGAAAGAACCACTGATGCATCAGAGATAACCGGATCTAAGTCACGGTCTTGGCACCAAGCCGAGAAAATAGACCATTTCAGAGCATAGAGGCACCTGGTAAACGGGGCTCTAGCTTCTGCCATAGTGTTCAAGACGTGCGCTGGGAGGTCGAAAGGCTCCCGTTAAGCGGCCACACATGCAGGGCCCATAACTCGGGCCATGGTTGCCACAACGTGCCGTTCGCTTGAGAGAGGAGGTCCTGTCTCAAGGGAATGGGCCACGGGGCTGCTTCGAGCAGCTGGAATAACTCGGACACCCACGGCTGGTTCCTCCAGAGGGGGGCTATTAGAAGAAACCTGTGCTGTTGTTCCCTGACTCGTCTGAGTACCTGCGGTAGCAGAGCAATTGGAGGGAACGTATAGAGCGAGACGTTGTTCCTCAACAACATGTTCGCTCCTTGGTTCATTTTGCCCGGCACATGCGTCGCCTTCAGTGAGTGCAGATTGGTCTGAGCCCCAACAAGAAGGTCGTTCACCAGCGTGCAGAGGCCCTTCGAGACGAGGCTGTCCTGGTGATTTATATATGACACCACGGACCTGCTGTCTGAGCGTATTAGCACATGGTGTCCCCTTATGTCCGGCAGGAAGAATTGACAGGCATGGTACACTGCTAGCATCTCTAGGCAGTTGATGTGCAGACCCGACTCTTCTTCGGACCAAAGACGAAGGTCGATTTGCCTTCGCACAGTGCTCCCCAAGTCTTGTTGGACGCGTCTGTCATGACAACCTTCCTTCTGTGCGCCGTGTCTAAGATCACATCCCGCTTCAGCCAGAGGGGGTCCCTCCAACGGGCCAGGGTTGATACACAGGCCTGAGTCACCGTTATGCGATGGCGACCATGACGCCAAGCCACGGATGGAACCCTCTGCTTCAGCCAGAACTGGATGGGTTGCATGTGAAGCAGGCCCAACTGAAGTACTGGCAAAGCTGCTGCCATAAGGCACAGCATTTTCTGGAAAGCCTTGAGCCGGTGGGCGGTCCCTTCCTTGAAGGAGGCCGCGTGGTGCTGAATCGTCATGGCTCATTCCACTGAGACAGCTGCAGTCATCTGCACTGAGTCGATAACTGTCCCCAGGAACGACACTCGTTGGCTGGGTGACACTATGCTCTTGGCAAAGTTGACCCTTAGCCCCAGGCAATCTAAGTGGCTGAGGAGGAGGGTCTTGTGCGATGTTGAAACTGCCTCTGACTGGGCCAGAATGAGCCAGCCGTTGAGGTAGTTGAGGATGCGGATTCCCATCTGTCGCCAAGGGGAGAGAGCTGCATCCATGCATCACGTAAAAGTGCGGGGAGCCAGGGACAGCCCAAACGGGAGGACCTTGTATTGATATGCCACCCCCTCGAATGCGAATCTCAATAATCGTCTGTGGTGGGGGACTACCTGGATGTGAAAGTATGCGTCTTTCAGATCCAGAGACATGAACCAGTCCCCTGGGCATATTTGTGAGAGGATCTGCTTCAATGTGATCATCCTGAACAACCTTTTTACCAGGGCGTGATTCAGGAGTCTGAGATCTAGAATAGGTCGCAGGCCACCGTCTTTTCTGGGGACGAGGAAGTAGCGGCTGTAGAAGCCTGACTCGCTCTGGGCTGGAGGAACGACTTCTATGGCTCCCTTTACCAGCGTCCTCCCTTTACCAGACTTGAGCGTCCTCGCTGCGCACTGTGGTGGTGACCACACCACGGAAGTCACTCCCACCGAACGAGATCATGTTGCTTGTAGCCGCGGAGGGACACTGATCAGGTTGAGAGAAGAGGACCGGCGAATTCTCTCTCTGCGGTCACGGCGAGGCACACGGGCACTGAGCCGACATGAGCTCTCTCGTCTCTGGCCGCTCGAATCCTCTGCCCCGCTGTCTTTTCCTCGCAGGTCCCTGGGAGGAAAAAGACTGGAGGGCGCGAGGAGCGGAGTCACTTTCTGAAAAGAAAGCTATCCGCGAGCGCAGAGAGGCGAGACTGAAAATCTCACAATAAGAGTAGTCAGCCCCGCTGAGCGCAGCGTCAGCGTGGGATTTCCCCAAGCATGACACGCACTCAGCGTGACCGTCATCAGCGTGCAGGGGAGTCCTGCACGTCTTACAATGACGGTGCGGCATTTGAAACAACGCTGTCAAAATTTGCTCTTTTGTGAGGCTCTTTTAGATAGTCGCCGGATGGCGGCAGGGGATAGACCGGGATCTGCGAGCTGAGCGCTGCAAAAGATCCAATCCGGCTGCTGAGGCGTTTCAACAGCGAATCTTGGCATCAGAGAAGAGTCAGCGAGGAAGAAGCTTCGTCGCTGAAAAGAAGAAATCTGAGATGTGGCGACGAAGCGGCCGCTTATATAGCCAGAGACCCTGCCGAGCCATTGGTTCGATTTTATAGCACTGCACGAACCAATGGACGTGCAGTTTCACTGCGTGATTGAAAAGGCTTCAGTTGAAGAGGAAAAAAAGAGTTTTTCCCCATACAAGCGTCTTATAGACGCAGTGCAAGCGGAAATATCGAAAGGGAACGAGCTGTTTTGTACAGTTAAAAATTGCTGGAAGCGGATGAAACGGGAGGCCAGACCCATTCAATTTACCGAATTTGGCCTTTTTATACAGTATTACTGTCTTCAACCATTAAGCCATGTTGTTTTTTTTTGTTTGTTTTTTTTTCTTTATAAAGGTTTTCTATCAGAGGAAAACACTTAACATGCATGCACTTTGAGTTCATATCCTGGGCTGCTTGCCTGCATATAGTTTGCATCATCAGTATACTGAGTTGGCCTTTCAATATTACTTTCTTAATGCATTAGGCCACGTTGTTTTTTTTTTTTTGTTTGTTTGTTTTTTTTCTTTATAACTCTTTTCTATGGAAGGAAAATGCTTAACACGAAACTTTACGCATTGCTTTCAAATTCTGGGCTCCTCTGCTTGCAAACTCTTTTCAGAAAGGCAAATAATATCCACATAGCTTTAAGGTGAATGTAATATTTTAGTCATATCAACATAAGTTATTGTTAATTTTCAAAGTGTAATTGGTCGTTTAAATGTATGTTATTAAAAAGGAAAAAGTATCGGTATCAGTATCGGCGGTACTGGCCCTGTATTTACTTGGCATCGTATCGATACCAAAATTTGGAGTATCGCACACCTCTACAATAAACGCTTTAACAGCGGAGGACTCTTATTCTGGTGCACAAAACCGAAGATGACATGTTTTTTAATTTAATATTGAAATCTAAAAAATTTAAAAAAAGGAACATTTTTCATTTGTTCAAACAAAACGAAAAATCAAGAATTAGGCTTCATTTTTTGTTTGTATGTTCAGGGACAGAAAACGAGTAAACTACTTGAATATTCGATCTCTACATGTGGGCGGGAGTGAAACACTCCTCTCCGCTGATTGGTCAACCAAACATTACAACATAATAATCCTTAAAAAACATAATAAGAGTCCTCCGCTTCTACGGGTTGTTAACATGTTTATTATTTCTACTACATTTGATCTCTTTCTCTTCATCAAAAGCCATATTAAGGAATGGCTTGACACAAACCATACCGAGGCAGAGCCTTTTGGCCCTTTGGCACACCACCTGATTTATTATAGCAAACCACAAAATCTGTGTGGCAAAGCTGCGCGACACACTGCAGCGAGGGGAGAATGTATTAGTGAAGCAAACACCACTATTAATTTATATGAACAGTCACAGCTTTTGTTTTAGACAATACGCTGTGTTTTGGACAATGGCGGAACTTAATATGACAGATATGAAAAGAAATGACTTTGTGTAATTTACCTTCACAGCACATCTATTGTTTTTTTTTTTTTTTAACTTAACTACAATGCCTTATGGTGAGGTAAGTTCAAATGCTAACTGAATTTACCCCACAGTATTTGGCTCACTTTGCCCCATAGCTGCCATTTTTTTGCTAATATTTAGCTAAATGATTTGCATGGTTTTATATGTTGCTTAAACACCTTGTTTCAGTGATTGTATTGTACCTTTTGTATGTAATCTTTAATGTTGAATTCTCACATCAAATAAATTAGAATAATATGACAATAGGCTGTTACCAGTTAAATCACTATTCAGTGATATAGCCTAGAACCTGCGTCTGAAGATGCTTTTAGATGTATTTACAGTTTAATGCTGATCAGACGGCTGTATGTGTAGGACTATTTACATAGCAATTACAAATATATAATGAAATGAGATTAATGTTTTATATAATATGAACAAAATGAAATGATACTTGAATTCTGAAGGTAATATCGCCACAAGGTGGCGGTATTTCATTGTGTTAATAGTAAAGGAGCCTTTTATTTAATCTATTCGTTCAAATTGCTTCACTCATTCATTTAGGAATAAAAAAAGTGGCTGTCTTTAATAATTGGTCATTGAATTGTTGTCTATAAAAAAACAAACAAACAAACAAAAATTTTCCTCTCTTTAAATATATCACAAATCACAGCAATAAATAGATTATTTTTGACAGCTGTTACAAAACCATTTTTACAATATTCTGATTTGACCTTGAGATTAGATAACTTCGATATTTGACCACTTGGTTACAGTGACACTAATCAGAGGCGTCATGCCCATTCAAAGTGATTTTTGTGCCAAGTGGATTTTGAATGCAGCTTCACTCACTCGCTGACTGAATACCTCTTTCTGGCGAATTCTCTCGTCAGAAACAACAAAGTTGCAGATATGTGTATGAATCTGTAAGAAAGATATTCATTTCACAGTGTAAACAGCTTCAGTGAGAGTTTTTTGAGAGTGCTTGAACTCTAGACTGTCAGTGAAAATGTTCTTTGATAATGTAAATGTTCTCTGCTCTCTTTCTGTACAATGAAAGTGTTATGATAAGTAGCCTAACTTACTAATGTTTTTAATAGGGGTGGCTCCATACCACTTTTTCAGAACCAATACCGATCCGATACCAAAAATTCTGAGTATCTACCGATATCGATCCGATACCAG
The DNA here is from genome assembly GCA_039654775.1 of Spinibarbus caldwelli. Classification (NCBI taxonomy): domain Eukaryota; kingdom Metazoa; phylum Chordata; class Actinopteri; order Cypriniformes; family Cyprinidae; genus Spinibarbus; species Spinibarbus caldwelli. The sequence continues at coordinate 43,974 of CM077235.1, read as the reverse complement.
TGCAGTTTTTTTTTTAATCAGTGTTGAATTTTTATACCTCAGTGTGTGTTGACCTGATCATGACTTTTTTTTTTTGTGTTACACACAATCTACTAAATATAGACAACTTTATTGTAAAGAAAAACAACAAATGAATGCATATACAATTATAATCTGTGAAAAAATACTATTATAAACTGTTAGTGGATAATTCAGTAGCAAAAGTTACTCTAGAAAAATCATGAGTGCACAATTGTATAAAATCTAAAATTAGTGGGAAAAACATTATTGGGGAACAAATAAAAGTGAATAAGTGTGGGACTAAATCTAAAATGATAATGTAAAATGATATACATTGCTCTTTGTATTTTTGTAAAATACATTCATGAAAAACAAGTAATATATTTATATATAAATGTGTATATATACTGTAAAATTAAGACATTTAAAATAAATGTATAGTACAGTAATAAGGAAGAAACATACGATAGATAAGACGAATAAGAAAGGCTATTAATAATCTTTCATTGTGCAAAAGTATTATGATACGAAAGGCTCCAATACAGAGGGGCACAAAGCGCGTATGCGCATCCCGTGCGCAGAATGATGCGCTTGAAGCAACAACCAGTCACAGCGCGCAGCGCTCCGCATAGAAAAGTTCAAAGCACAAAGTGAAGAGATATTAATGCGTAGTGTATTAAATCTGTGCAATAGCTTGAGCCTTTTCTTTTAACAGTTTTAAATTTCAGTTATGTGCTCGTTAAAAACATAGTGCTCTCTAGTCCAGTGTTGTAATCTAACAGACACCAACACGATTTTAAAAACCGCATGAAGATAAAGACCTGCAAGATAAAGTCCTTTTATGCAAAACAATTTATCTTTATTTACAGATCAAGTATAATATTATGAACATTTAATAGTCTTGCAGAGAGTTTCATCGTCTTGACTCGTAACCAAACGCGACGCAGTTTGAACGCTGAATAGAGAAGAGTTATGTGAACTTGACTTAAATATTCATCTGTACCTCACATTAAACCGTGGAACGGCTTCAGAACACTTGAAATATAGTGCACGAAAACTTTGTGTATTTATTATTTATAATATATTATATACATTTATTTATATTATTATTATTATTATTATTTTTATTATTATTATTATTATTATTATTATAGTCAGGCAAGAAATGAAAAGTTGCGATTTTCTAGGTCGATATGGTTAGGAACTATACTCCCATTCAGGCGTAATAATCAAGGAAGTTTGCTGCCGTAACATGGCCGCAGCAGGCGCAGTGATATTACGCAGCGCCTGAAAGTAGTTCCCAGCTAGGTAACTAGGCTGTATCCGAAATCGCCCCCTATACCCTCATTCACTATTCCCTACATTAGTCCACTCATACAGTTCACTTGAAGGAGTGAATGAAAACGAATGAGTGAATTCGGACACTGATTGCACCGGAAGGACTGCCGCTTTTGCATATTTGCTTGCTGTTTAATAATCATTTGAAACGGGCAGCTCCAGTAGTAAGATTGAAGGATTTATCTTGAACTCTGCCACGGAAATTATGTATAAACCCTAATAGTCAATTTACAATTCATTTGTACCTGTGTTGTATTACGCCTTTAAATATATCACAAATCACAGCAATAAATAGATTATTTTTGACAGCTTTTATGAAAACATTTTTACAGTATTCTGATTTGACCTTGAGATTAGAGGACTACCACATATATATATAATATATATATGTCTATGGTAGTCCTCCACTGCTGCAGGCGTACGGATTCATAACTCGTTTTATTGCAACTACATTTCCTCCTTTTCTCATCCAACAAGTAGACTAATGAATAGCTCGACACAACTCGTACCGGGGCAGAGTCTAGACTCTAGACTGGGCTTTCTTCTGTGTAGACCAGCGGTTCTTAAAGTGATAGGGGTCCGCGAAATTATATGCTATAGCCTACCGTATTTTTCAGACTGTAAAGTCACTTTTTTTTTATCACGATACATACTATGATTTATTCCAAAGTGACTTATATGATGCATATAACGTCAAAGAATCTAAATGTAGACTTTTAAAAGTAGGTGCGTCAAGAATTCGCTGTGGATTGGTTCGTGTTTGTTGCGTGCGACAGTATGTTCAGGGAGACCGAGACGCGCCGAAAGTGTCGCATGCTGTTGTTTTCTTTATTTTTCAAAGGCATGACATTTTGTAGTTATTTTGAATGTACACAAATAAAATGATAGAGTATTTAGTTATTTCCCCTGTTGAGGAAAAAAAAAAATCCAAGTGAACATAAATTAATACTCAATATTAATTAAATAAACTGCTTTAAAATGACTGCTGAATATTTCCTGTGCACTTCAGTACTGGTCTGTGCTTGACTGTAGTCGCGTTTGTATGCTTATTGATTAAACCCATCGCAATTTATTGGAACTGTGTGAACTAGGGCAACTTACCTGTTCTAAAGGCTATTACCTTCTTTTTTCGAAACAGACACACACACACACACACAAAATATCCTGCTTGCATTTGCCCATTTAAGCAATTGAGAATGATCTTTTCTTTTCTTTTCTTTTCTTTTTGAAGTGGATGCAGATCTGTCGTAAAATAGCTTGTGTGTATATTCCAAGCGTTCTGAGGGTATATGGGTTTGGTGAGAAACAACCGAAATGGCAAGTTTCTTGCGTGAACGTTATATATCCAAGTCAATGCATTCTTTCCTTTTTGTATATGTGTTTAAAATATTTATTTTGAAATGAATTAAATAATGATTTATTTAATTAAACAAACAAACTTACTGGGCGAGCAGGGTAGGCTATAACAGCCGTCATATCATACCCTGCCATGCCCAGCTGATGCAAAGAAAATAATTTGTTGGGAAGCTTTAAGGTCGTTACCATTAAAGAGAAGTGATGAGAGTTCATATGATCCATCTGGCATGTTAACAAACGTTTTGTAGCCTACTAGATTTATAAATAGATTTATAAAACTTTTTGGAATGGCACTTACAACACGTTCAAATTGTTTACGTTCAGTAGCTATTTAGAACACAAGTCACTGAAGGATAACAAACTCCCGTCCTCATTCAATAAATGAAGAACTAGCCTAACCAAACACCCTTTTCAAGCCAAAGAATACATAGTGATATAGCCTAAATAGCCTATATCTAAATAGAATAAATCTGTTGTTCTATATTGGGGTTCTGTGGTTTTCCGCGCTGATGGCCTGCACCCCAGCAGAGTCGGAGCAGAACTCCTGTCGGACAACATCTCCAGGACTCTACGCTCCATCTGACTAGTAAGCCCATTCTCAAATAACTGCTATGATGACTTTTGTTCTACCCACTTAAATGATAGAAATACTTGTGCTGTCCAATCTATAAAGACTGTGTCTGTTCCCCGAACAGTGAAGCCAAAATATAAATTTAATGCAGGATCTAGAAATAATCTGATCGTGATTAAACCAGAAAAATGCAAAACAAATAAACAAAAGCAATTTTTAAAGCTTGGGCTCCTAAACATTAGATCACTCGCACCCAAAGCTGTTATTGTAAATGAAATGATCACAGATAATAGTTTTGATGTGCTCTGCTTGACTGAAACCTGGCTCAAACCAAATGATTATATTAGTCTAAATGAGTCTACTCCACCAAGCTACTGTTATAAGCATGAGCCCCGTCAGACTGGTCGTGGCGGCGGTGTTGCAACAATATATAGTGATATTCTCAATGTTACCCAGAAAACAGGATACAGGTTTAACTCATTTGAATTGCTTCTGCTTAATGTTACACTGTCAGATATGCAAAAGAAATCACTCCTATCTCTTGCTCTGGCTACTGTGTATAGACCGCCAGGGCCGTATACAGATTTCTTAAAAGAATTTGGAGATTTCCTCTCAGACCTATTGGTTACTGTTGATAAAGCGCTAATTGTCGGAGATTTTAACATTCACGTCGATAATACAAATGATGCGTTAGGACTTGCGTTTACTGACCTAATAAATTCTTTTGGAGTCAAGCAAAACGTCACTGGGCCCACTCATCGTTTTAATCATACGCTAGATTTAATTATATCGCATGGAATTGATCTTACTGACATAGATATCGTACCTCAAAGTGATGATGTTACTGACCATTTCCTAGTATCGTGCATGCTAAGTATTACTGATATTAACTATATGGCTCCGCGTTATCGTCCAGGAAGAACTATTGTTCCAACCACTAAAGATAGATTCAAAAATAACCTGCCTGATTTATCTCAACTGCTCTGTGTACCCATAAATACACATGAACTAGATGAAATGACTAGCAACATGGGCACTATCTTCTCTAATACATTAGAAGTTGTTGCGCCCATCAAATTGAAAAAGGTTAGAGAAAAACGTACTGCGCCATGGTACAACAGTAATACCCATTCTCTCAAGAAAGAAACTCGTAAACTTGAGCGCAAATGGAGAAAAACTAACTTGGAAGTTTTTAGAATTGCATGGAAAAACAGTATGTCCAACTATAGACAGGCTTTAAAAGCTTCCAGGGCAGAGCATATCCGCAAACTCATAGAAAATAACCAAAACAATCCAAGGTTTTTATTTAGCACAGTGGCTAGATTAACAAATAAACAGACGCCACCCGATCTAAATATTCCCTCACAATTTAATAGTAATGACTTTATGAATTTCTTTACTGATAAGATAGATAACATCAGAAATACAATAACAAATGTAGATTCTGCAGCGTCTAGTACTTCAGCTCCATTCATTGCACCCAAAGAAAAACTGCAGTGCTTTACAACTATAGGACAGGAAGAGCTAAATAAACTTATCAATGCATCTAAACCAACAACATGCCTATTAGATCCTGTACCCACTAAATTACTGAAAGAGTTGTTACCTGTAGCAGAAGAACCGCTTCTCAATATTATTAACTCATCGATATCTTTAGGTCACGTTCCAAAATCATTCAAGCTGGCGGTTATTAAGCCTCTTATTAAAAAACCACAACTAGATCCTAATGAACTAGCAAATTACAGACCCATTTCTAATCTTCCGTTTATGTCTAAAATTTTAGAAAAAGTTGTATCTGCTCAGTTGTGCTCTTTCTTGCAAAAAAATGATCTCTATGAAGAATTTCAGTCAGGTTTCAGGCCCCACCATAGCACAGAAACCGCACTTGTTAAAATTACAAATGACTTGCTTCTTGCGTCAGACCAAGGCTGCATCTCATTGCTAGTTTTACTTGATCTTAGTGCTACGTTCGACACTATAGATCATGACATACTCATAGATCGATTACAAAATTATACGGGTATTCAAGGGCAGGCTTTAAGATGGTTTAGATCCTACCTGTCTGATCGCTTCCACTTTGTTTATTTAAACAGGGAGTCATCTCAATTATCACCAGTAAAATATGGAGTACCACAAGGATCTGTCCTAGGTCCTCTGCTATTTTCAATATACATGTTGCCCCTTGGTAATATTATTAGAAAATACGGGATTAGTTTCCATTGTTATGCTGATGATACTCAACTATATATCTCAACAAGACCAGATGAAACTTCTAAATTATCTAAGCTAACAGAGTGTGTTAAAAATGTAAAAGATTGGATGACCAGTAATTTTCTCCTATTAAATTCAGATAAGACAGAAATATTACTTATTGGACCAAAAAACAGTACACAGAATCTCTTGGATTATAATTTGCAACTAGACGGATGTACTGTTACTTCCTCTACAGTCAAAAATCTGGGTGTTATATTAGACAGCAACTTGTCTTTTGAAAATCATATTTCCCATGTTACAAAAACAGCATTCTTCCATCTTAGAAACATTGCCAAGCTACGAAACATGTTACCTGTTTCTGATGCAGAAAAGCTAGTTCATGCATTCATGACCTCTAGACTGGACTATTGTAATGCACTGCTAGCTGGTTGTCCTGCATCTTCAATAAACAAGCTACAGGTAGTCCAAAATGCAGCGGCTAGAGTCCTTACTAGGTCAAGAAAATATGATCATATTACCCCAATTTTACAGTCTCTGCACTGGCTACCTATTAAGTTCTGCATCAGTTACAAAATATTATTACTTACCTATAAGGCCCTTAATGATTTAGCTCCTGCGTACTTAACTAGTCTTCTACCACGCTACAATCCATCACGCTCCCTAAGGTCGCAAAACTCTGGACTTTTGGTAGTACCTAGGATAGCAAAGTCAACTAAAGGAGGTAGATCCTTTTCACATTTGGCTCCCAAACTCTGGAATAGCCTTCCTGATAACGTTCGGGGTTCAGACACACTCTCTCTGTTTAAATCTAGATTAAAGACACATCTTTTTAGCCAAGCATTCACATAATGCATCTCATAATCTTGTACTGCAGTTATATCTGATCAAACACGCATTATTGTTCTTTAGCTTGGATTGAACAAATAATTTTTGCTTGGTTGGAACAGCAGCTACGCTAATTATGTCTCTATTTGTTTCTCTGTTTCTGCCGCGGGATTAACATCCCGTGGTAACTAGGATTTACACAAGCTTCAGTCTGGATCCAGAACACCTGAGAAGAGATGATGCCAACCCCTCAGAGGACCTCAGATGAAGCCTACCCTCAGACAACATACAGAACTACCAAATTTCGCCATAAGTTAAATATATTAAGTTTCTACAATATACAAATATATTGTAGAAACTTAATTTCCTGTAAAGCTGCTTTGCAACGATTTGTATTGTGAAAAGCGCTATACAAATAAACTTGAATTGAATTGAATTGAATTCTGTGTGGAATGAAATTGATTATATAATAATTTCCAATACAGCAAAACCGGTGGGTTTTTTTTATTAATTTTTATTTTTATATTTATTTATTTTTTGTTGTTTTTATCTGTGCTTCTCATCCACTCTGCGCCTAGTGGGTAGTGCAGCTTCACACAGATTTAACTCCGCTCAGCTAAATAAAACAGGCTGGATGCTGAATTTCTGAAATAAATATTTCTGTGAAACGCTTAGTTTGCACAGAAGAAAGCCCGATCTAGGACCTGCCCCGTACAGTTTAAGAATCGGTATACTGATATAGCAGAAGAGGACTATTATTTTCTTGAATGGAACAGAGGAACGACACAGGTTCAGATTTGGTTGACCAATCGGCAGAAAGGGGCGTGTCATGACAGCCACAAGGGGAAAACGAATTTTGAAGTCGTTTATCTGTTTTCTACCCATGAACCAAAAAATGAAAATCGAGCCAAAATCTCGTTTTTGCGATTTTTTTTTGAACAAACGTAACAACGAAAATAGGCGCTGTTTTCTCGTTTTTCTACTATCAATATTAATTCAAAAAAACGAATGATCGGATGATACACGGACCCTTGACCAGTCAGCAGAAAGGGGCGCTTAATTCCCTCCCACACGTGGAAATCGAACATTCAAGCTATTTATCCATTTTCTACCCCTGAATGTAAAAACAAAATCAAGGCGATTTCTTGTTTTTTTGTTGTTTTGAAAAAAAAAAAAAAAAAAAAACGAAAATGGTGCCGTTTTCTTATGTTTCTGTTTTCAATATTAAAACCCAAAACGAATGAACGCAACATAAACGGACCTTTTTCCCATACAAGCGTCTTACGACACAGTACGAGTGAAAATATCGACAGGGAACTCTCTTTTTTCTATATTCTATCTACTTGTTTACTTTAAAAAAAAAAAAAAAAAACCCTGTTTCTTTTTTCTATATTCTATCTACTTGTTAAAAAAATAAAGTTTCTTTTTTCTATATTCTATCTACTTGTTAAAAAAGTTTCTTTTTTTCTATATTCTATCTACTTGTTAAAAAAACTCTCTTTTTTCTATATTCTATCTATTTGTTTTCTTTAAAAAAACCCTGTTTCTTTTTTCTATATTCTACCTACTTGTTAAAAAAGTTTATTTTTTCTATATTCTATCTACTTGTTTAAAAAAACTCTCTTTTTTTCTATATTCTATCTACTTGTTAAAAAACCTCTCTTTTTTCTATATTCTATCAACTTATTTTTTTTAAAAAAAACCCTGTTTCTTTTTTCTATATTCTATCTACTTGTTAAAAAAGTTTATTTTTTCTATATTCTATCTACTTGTTTAAAAAAACTCTCTTTTTTTCTATATTCTATCTACTTGTTTTCTTTTTAAAAAAACCTGTTTCTTTTTTCTATATTCTATCTACTTTTTTAAAAAAAAAGTTTATTTTTTCTATATTCTATCTACTTGTTAAAAAAGTTTATTTTTTCTATATTCTATCTACTTGTTAAAAAACTCTCTTTTTTCTATATTCTATCTACTTGTTTTCTTTAAAAAAAAAACCCTGTTTCTTTTTTTCTATATTCTATCTACTTGTTTAAAAAACTCTCTTTGTTTCTATATTCTATCTACTTGTTTTCTTTAAAAAAAACTTGTTTTTTTTCTATATTCTATCTACTTTTTTTTAAAAAAAAAAGTTTATTTTTTCTATATTCTATCTTCTTGTTTAAAAAACTCTCTTTTTCTATATTCTGTCTACTTGTTTTCTTTAAAAAACCCTGTTTCTTTTTTCTATATTCTATCTACTTGTTAAAAAAGTTTATTTTTTCTATATTCTATCTACTTGTTAAAAAAACTCTCTTTTTTCTATATTCTATCTACTTGTTTTCTTAAAAAAACCCTGTTTTTTTTCTATATTCTATCTACTAGTTTAAAAAACTCTCTTTTTTTCTATATTCTATCTACTTGTTTAAAAAACTCTCTGTTTCTATATTCTACACTCTAAAAAATGCTGGGTTGTTTCAACCCAATTTTGGGTCAAATATGGACTAACCCAACTTTTGGGTTAAAAATTGAATGTAAAAATTTAACCCAACAGCTGGGTTAGTCCATATTTGACCCAAAATTGGGTTGAAACAACCCAGCATTTTTTAGAGTGTATCTACTTGTTTTCTTAAAAAAAACCCTGTTTCTTTTTTCTATATTCTATCTACTTTTTAAAAAAATAAAAAAGTTTATTTTTTCTATATTCTATCTACTTGTTTAAAAAAAGTTTCTTTTTTCTATATTCAATCTACTTGTATAAAAAAACTCTTTTTTTCTATATTCTATCTACTTGTTTAAAAAAAATTCTTTTTCTATATTCTATCTACTTGTTTAAAAAAAATTATTTTTCTATATTCTATCTACTTGTTTTTAAAAAAACTCTTTTTTCTATATTCTATCTACTTGTATAAAAAACTCTTTTTTCTATATTCTACTTGTTTAAAAAAAACTATTTTTTTCTATATTCTATCTACTTGTTTTTAAAAAACTTTCTTTTTTCTATATTCTATCTACTTGTATAAAAAAGTTTATTTTTTTCTATATTCTATCTACTTGTTTTAAAAAAAACTCTTTTTTCTATATTCTATCTACTTGTTTTAAAAAAAAGTTTATTTTTTCTATATTCTATCTACTTGTTTTAAAAAACTCTTTTTTCTATATTCTATCTACTTGTATAATAAACTCTTTTTTCTATATTCTATCTACTTGTATAAAAAACTCTTTTTTTTCTATATTCTATCTATATGGAAGAGGATTATGGCCAGGTAATAATAAAAAAAAATAAAACCATCTCGAGATTAAAGTCGTTAAATTTCGAGAAAAAACTCGTTAAATTTCGAGAAAAAAGTCGAGATAAAATGTTTAGAATAAATTCATGAAATTACGAGAAAAACGACTTTAAATTACGAGAAAAAAGTCGTTAAATTCAGAGAAAAAAGACGAGATAAAATGTTGAGAATAAATTCATTAAATTACGAGAAAAAAAGTCGTTAAATTACGAGAAAAAAGTCGAGATAAAATGTTGAGAATAAACTCATTAAATTATGAGAAAATAGTTGTTAAATTACGAGAAAAAAAAGTCGTTAAATTACCAGAAAAACGACTTTAAATTACGAGAAAAAAGTCATTAAATTTCGAGAAAAAATTCGAGATAAAATGTTGAGAATAAACTCATTAAATCACGAGAAAAACAAAGTCGTTAAATTTCGAGAAAAAAGTCGAGGAAATCACATTTGTGTCATGTTGATTTAGTCTCGTTGGATAACGTTAATCAGCGTGTTCACCTGTAGGTCGTGGTTATTCTTGGTTATGACAGCCAATCACGTTCCCGATTGCAACCATGAAACGTACGTTATGGCCAATCAGCACTCGTATCGCATCCACGATTCCTCCTAGGAACAACAAATAATTGGCCAATCAGCGTTCGTATCGCATCCGCGATTCCGCTTAGTAACAAGTAGGCCTAATTGATCAATCACCGTCAAGAACTCCCGGAGACTGGAGGATTACGGCTGGAGAAGATAACGGTCACCGATTAACTTCTGACCAACATGGCGCTACTTAGTAGTGTAAATTCATGTATAAATTACCACAATGGGTAGAAGCCATGCATTTCAACTTCCCATTGTCTGCTTTAATTAATCATTAGCTAATTATTTGCAAAGATTGTTAAAAAAAAAGTCGTTAAATTATGAGAAAAAAAGTCATTAATATTCGAGAAAAAAGTCGAGATAAAATGTTGAGAATAATCTCATTAAATTACGAGAAAAAAGTCGTTAAATTACGAGAAAAAGTCGTTAAATGCAGAGAAAAAAGTTGTTAAATTTAGAGAAAAAAGTTGAGATAAAATGCTGAGAATAATCTCATTAAATTACGAGAAAAAAGTCGTTAAATTACGAGAAAAAGTCGTTAAATTCAGAGAAAAAAGTCGTTAAATTTTGAGAAAAAAGTCGTTAAATTACGAGAAAAAAAGTCGCTAAATTTAGAGAAAAAAGTTGAGATAAAATGCTGAGAATAAACTCATTAAATTACAAAAAAAAGTCGTTAAATTACGAGAAAAAGGTCATTAAATTACGAGAAAAATAAGTCATTAAATTACGTGAAAAAAGACCAAATAAAATGTTGAGAATAACACACTCGATCTGTGTCATACGGAAGAGGTTGTGTCATGTTCGTTGCATAGAGGACATGACAGAGTTGGATGACTTAGTGGAGCTTTATTTTAGGCTTTCTTTCAGTAACAAAGAAATTCTGTCAGCTTTAGCTTTATAACCGAATAATAATTAGCATACGAACTTTAAAGAGAATTTGCAAGCGACTGGGTCTTTTTAGAAGAAAAAAACAGTTCAATTTGCGCGATGTACTGTAGAGGGAGAAGAGCTGTGGGGAGAGAACACAGCTCTGAGGGGCACCAGCGCTGATGGTGCGGGTGCGGGAAGAGAATTTTCCCAGCCTCACTAGCTGCTGCCTGTCTGTCAGGAATCTGGTGACCCACTGACAGACGGAGGTGGGCACGGAGAGCTGAGTTAGTTTATTCTGAAGGGTGTCTGGGATGATGGTGTTAAAAGCGGAGCTGAAGTCTACAAACAGGATCCTCACATAAGTCCCTACTCTGTCCAGATGCTGAAGGATGAAGTGCAGTCCCATGTTGACTGCATCATCCACAGACCTGTTTGCTCTGTAGGCAAACTGCAGGGGGTCCAGTAAGGGTCCAGTGGAGGCCTTCAGATAAGCCAAAACCAGTCTTTCAAATGATTTCATGGCCACAGACGTTAGAGCCATAGGTCTGTAGTCATTAAGTCCAGCAATTTTGGGTTTCTTTGGGACGGGGATGATGGTGGAGCGTTTTAAGCATGTGGTGACTTCGCACAGCTCCAGTGATCTGTTGAAGATCTGTGTGAAGATGGGGGCCAGCTGGTCAGCACAGATTTTTAGGCAGGCTGGTGACACAGCATCTGGGCCTGGTGCTTTCCTTCTTTTGTTCTTTCTGAAGACCTGGCGCACGTCATCTTCACTGATCTGAATTGCAGGTGTGGGGGAGAGGGGGGTTGCTGGAGGTGTTAATGATTGTGTGGAGAGGTGTTTAGGGTGGGTGTGGGGTGTTTTTTCAAGCCTGCAGTAGAACTCATTCAGATCGTCTGCCAGTTGTTGATTCTCCAGAGTGCTGAGGGATGGTGTCTTTTGTAACTGGTGATATCTTTCATACCTTTCCACACTGAAGCAGAATCACTGGAAGAGAATTTGTTCCTTAGCTTGCCAGAATAATTCCTCTTTGCCACTCTGATCTCCTTTTCCAGTGTGTATTTGGCCTGTTTATACAAGACTTTATCCCCCTTTCTGTAAGAATCATCTTTGGCCTGACGGAGCTGTCTGAGTTTTGCAGTGAACCATGGTTTGTCGTTGTAAGTTAGATGAGTCTTGGTAGGAATGCACATATCCTCACAGAAACTGATATATGATGTTACAGTCTCTGTGAGCTCGCCCAGATCATTTGCAGCAGCTTCAAAAACAGTCCAATCAGTAAGGTCGAAACCCGCTCTGTTTCATTAGTCCATCTTTTAACAGTTCTTAATACAGGTTTAGCAGATTTAAGTTTCTGCTTGTAGGTCTGCATAAGATTGAAGCAAACAGTGATCAGAGAGACCTAAAGCTGCTCGTGGGACAGAGTGATATGCATCCTTTATTGCTGTGTAACAGTGATCCAATATAATACTGTCTCTGGTGGGACATATAACATGCTGTCTGTATTTTGGCAGTTCACGGGAGAGATTTGCTTTATTAAAGTCCCCGAGAATGATTAAAACAGAGTCCGGGTGTTTTTGTTCTGTGTCTGTGATCTGATCAGGGAGTTTCTGTAAAGCTGATCTCACGTTCGTGTAAATAACTTTAGGAACTTAGCTATGATTTAATCTTTATTTTGAATTTTTGGCTTTACGAAAGTGCATCGTAAAGATAGATATTGATTTGATTAATTTCTATTAATCAAAACGTATAGTTTATACCTTTTAACGGCTTGTCCAGCGAGACATTAAAGTCAGTATATGTTAACAATTTTGTTTATCTTGCTTGTGGCCAACAATAAAACAAACAAAATAGTAATTTATCAAATTTGAGCAGGGTAGCAAAGGGTCGACAGCGCAAGGCAGTAACTGAATCAAATATAAAACACAGACAATGCTCTATACAATGAGATAAGTTTATTGAACTACTTCTGAGATTACATGAGACTAAATAATCTAAACACACACATACGACCACACACACACACACACACACAAATGACGGAGTTATGCAGAATTATGAGTTATGAAGGAAGTCTCAACTTCGGTGGTTATCAGAAAGTCAACAAAGCAGAGCTTAGTTCTATCTTTTCCATTAACAACAACTTTGCGCTGTTTTCAGCCAATAGATAAGAGATTTGTTTTACTTGTTAGGTTTGCAGCCCAGTCTCGTCTCGTCTCTTTGTTGAGGGAATCCCCGGGCTTAGCTGATTGGCTGGCGAACCGTTGTTGGTCTGACGTCTCTTAGGGAATTCCACCTGTGATTGGCGGGTTGCCTTTCTGGATGAGACGCGCTAGAAGTTCTTCTTTTCCTTTCTTGGTTGCAGAAGTTTTCTTGAAGAGCTTGATGTTTGGAATGGTGATGGTTTGATGTGGCGTATGAGTGCACAAGTTGAAGCAATTTTCAAACCATGGCAAAGAGCGTTTGAGTTTAGTTGAACATTAGAATTTAAGCAGGCCACTTTGGGCCCGCCCCGGAGCTGGGGTACCAATCCGTTTGTTGCAAGGTGGAGCTCAGCTTCCTAGGCTCCATTTCTCTGCATAAATTAACTAGCTGCCCGTTTAATCACGTGACAGAAAATCCTTGCAGGGTTTTGTTAATAATCTTGATAAATGTTATAACGTTACGGGATTTACCTAATTTCCACATTTCATCCACACAGAGTTGTTGCAAATAAAATATACTTTCGTTTAACACCAAACATGACACGCACACATATTCATACCCTATAATACATAGGTTAGAATGGTCCTGACCTTATAATGGATAGATTAACATCGCGTATGTTTTACTAACATATCAAGCATATCTAAGGCATAACACACATAATTTGGGAATACATTTTCATTACTTAAAAGTCTTGAATATTGTCTTTTGGAGTTTTGGCACACTTTTGCGTGTTTCCTTTGTCTGTCTGAAAAAGGCATGCACTCGAGGAGGGGCGCGAGTACTCCTGAGGTCAGAAGGTGTCCGGGAGAGGAGTTCTGGCATATGTTTAAGTCAGGCCTACGACTGTAAATCCATCGCGCGTTTGTTGATAAGTTTGTCAATTTATACGTTGGCTGGTCAAAGTTCGTTTACCATCTGGATCTGGTATCTTTCCCGCCAGAAATTTCCTTTGTTCTGCGTTGGTGAAGTTGATCCTCTAGCTCGTTCTGATTTTTATGACTTCCAGAGGTGAAACCAGAGATTGACTCATTTCTCTGGAATGAGTCTGCTCGCGGTATGTGTGTGTCCGTTCAAGGATCTCCTACATTCGCTTGCGGTGGAATGTAGACACTCACAAGAATGAACGAACAAATCTCCCACGGCCAACAGAACAGCTTGCAGTTAATGAGCGTTTCTAGATCAGAACAGCACATCTTCTTTAACACAGTTACATCTGTACCCCACCTCTCATTGATGTAAAAGCACGTCCTGCCGCCGTGCGATTTCCCTTTTGATTCTGTGTCGCGATCTGCTCTGATCAGGTGGAAGTTGCTGGTAGGTTTAGTGTGTGTGATGTAGTGCACGTTTCTCCACAGAAAAAAGTTAGGTTAGGTGTTGAATTATAACAGCTCCCCCCGACCTAGCACCCGTCTAGAAAGGTTTGAAGTAGGGAGACTGAGGATGCGTGCATGGGGCCTACGCCTGTTAGACTATACCACATCGTGTGAGATTGTCTCCGGTCTAGGAGCTGGGCTTGTCTAAGCATTGGGCCTAAAATGTGAAAGTTAGTTTTATAATTGCTGGGTCTGTGACCGTTGTTTAGGGATTGTATACCCAAGAATCGAAACAAGGTCCATTTCTGGTTGTGCGCAATCCTTCTTTATTTCCACTGACCACTTTCAGTTCTGCCTTGGTCCAGCCTGCCACACAGAATTTCCCACACCGAACTCCCTTATTGTTATGTTTTACTTCTATATGTTTTAATTAAAAATAAGGTATAATATCCACTATATTGTATATGTTCATTTTTTTATGTTTCATATAATTAGAATACATATATGTTTTATGTATGTAATTGTGGACCACTAAAATAAATTTTCCTTCTTTGTCCAAGTCTTGAAAAAGGCCCAAATTAGGGTTCATTTTGATCAACTTAACCAATCTAGGGTTACATCCAATTTTTAATGGGGGTCAAAAGGTCAAAATTAATACGTATTAATGTGTATTAGTTAGGGATTATATATCCAGAAGTCAGAACAATGTCTGGCTCCGGCTGTGCACTGTCCTCACCACTTCCCTGACCGCTCCCAGTCCTGTTTTGATCAGGCCCAGGTCCCAGAAGCAGTCCACCATTTATATTATGCATATGCTACTTGATCTTACACTATTCATTCCTTTATTTATTATTTATTTATTTATTTATTTATTTATTTATATGTGTTGAATATGATTCTGTGTGTCTTTTTTTCTTCTAGATGATAAACTTTATATTTGGCTATTTCCTTGATCCTTTTGTTAGGGATATTTCAGCTAGGTGTGTGAGCTATAGGGCTGTGAGCTTTAGGTTTAGAATTTGTGGGGTTGAAATCCCTAGGGCTAGAAACCATGTGGCTACCCCACTGAGGGCTAAGTTTTAGTGTTGTTGTTGTGTGGGGCCTAGGTTTAAAAATTGTGTGTTTACCCCACTGAGGGCTAAGTTTTAGTGTTGTTGTTGTGAGGATCAGAAAAAATCCAAGAGCTGAAGCAGCGTCCAGCTCTGGTGATGCACAGTCCTTCAATACTCCTTCTGGCCGCTCTCTCGCCCCAGCCAGGGCCCGCCCCCACGGCCTAGGCCCATCACTCCACCACCAATATATTTGGTCTTTTTATTGAAGCACAGATAGTGAGATTTTTAAATGTATAAACGAGTATTATTTTTAATTATAAGTGTTATTTATTAAGGTTTTTATAGGTATTATTTATTAATCCCACCTTTCTACTGAGGGTTAGGGATTATATATCCAGAAGTCAGAACAATGTCCGGCTCCGGCTGTGCACTGTCCTCATCACTTCCCTGACCGCTCCCAGTCCTGCTTTGATCAGGCCCAGGTCCCAGAAGCAGTCCACCATTAATATTATGCATATGCTACTTAATCTTTCACTATTTATTCATTTATTTATTAGTTATTTATATATTTATTTATATGTGTTGAATATGATTCTGTGTGTCTTTTTCTTCTGGATGATAAACTTTATATTTGGCTGTTTCCTAGATCCTTCTATTAGGGGTACATCAGCTAGGGGTGTGAGCTATAGGGCTGTGAGCCTTAGGTCTAAAATTTGTGGGGCTAAAATCCCTAGGGCTAGAAATTATGTGGCTACCCCACTGAGGGCTAAGTTTTAGTGTTGTTGTTGTGTGGGGCCTAGGTTTCAAAATTGTGTGGTTATTCCACTGAGGGTTAGGGATTATATATCCAGAAGTCAGAACAATGTCCGGCTCCGGCTGTGCACTGTCCTCACTACTTCCCTGACCGCTCCCAGTCCCGTTTTGATCAGGCCCAGGTCCCAGAAACAGTCCACCATTTATATATGTATATGCTATTTAGTCTTGCATTATTTATTCATTTATTTATTATTTATTTATTTATTTATTTATTTATTTATTTATATGTGTTGAATATGAGTCTGTGTGTCTTTTTCTTCTGAATGATAAACTTAATATTTGGCTGTTTCCTTAATCCTTCTATTAGGGGTACATCAGCTAGGGGTGTGAGCTATATGGCTGTGAGCCTTAGGTCTAGAATTTGTGGGGCTAAAATCCCTAGGGCTAGAAATTATGTGGCTACCCCACTGAGGGCTAAGTTTTAGTGTTGTTGTTGTGTGGGGCCTAGGTTTCAAAATTGTGTGGTTATCCCACTGAGGGCTAAGTTTTAGTGTTGTTGTTGTGTAAGGTCTAGGTTTCAAAATTGCATAGTTACCCCACTGAGGGCTAAGTTTTAGTGTTGTTGTTGTGTGAGGCCTAGGTTTAGAAATTTTTTATTAGGGCTATATCAGCTAGGTGTGTGAGCTATAGGGCTGTTAGGGATTATATATCCAGAAGTCAGAACAATGTCCGGCTCCGGCTGTGCACTGTCCTCACTACTTCCCTGACCGCTCCCAGTCCCGTTTTGATCAGGCCCAGGTCCCAGAAACAGTCCACCATTTCTATATGTATATACTATTTGATTTTGTATTATTTATTTATTTATTTATGTATTTATTATTTATTTGTTTAATTATTTATTTATTTATGTGTTGAATATGAGTCTGTGTGTCTTTTTCCTCTGGATGATAAACTTTATATTTGGCTGTTTCCTTGTTCCTTCTATTAGGGGTACATCAGCTAGGGGTGCGAGCCATAGGGCTGTGAGCCTTAGGTCTAGCATTTGTGGGGCTAAAATCCCCAGGGCTAGAAATTATGTGGTTAGGGTTAGGGACTTTATACCCAAGAATTGGAACAGAGTCCAATTCTGGTTGCGCACAGTCCTTCGACTTCCTCTGACCACTTTTAGCCCTGCTTTGGTCCAGCCTGCCACCCAGAATCTTCCGCACTGAACTAATTAGTTTTTATGTTTTTTATTAATTTTTATGTTTTAACTTTTATATATTTTTTATTTAATATTAGGTATAATATCAGCCATATTGTAGGGTAGGTTTCAGGGGCCTGGGGTTAGTTTGGGTAGGTGTTAGGTGTCTGGGGGTAGATTGGGTAGGTTTCAGGGGCCTGGGGTTAGTTTGGGTAGGTGTTAGGTTGCTGGGGGTAGATTGGGTAGGTTTCAGGGGCCTGGGGTTAGTTTGGGTAGGTGTTAGGTTGCTGGGGGTAGATTGGGTAGGTTTCAGGGGCCTGGGGTTAGTTTGGGTAGGTGTTAGGTTGCTGGGGGTAGATTGGGTAGGTTTCAGGGGCCTGGGGTTAGTTTGGGTAGGTGTTAGGTGTCTGGGGGTAGATTGGGTAGGTTTCAGGGGCCTGGGGTTAGTTTGGGTAGGTGTTAGGTGTCTGGGGGTAGATTGGGTAGGTTTCAGGGGCCTGGGGTTAGTTTGGGTAGGTGTTAGGTGTCTGGGGGTAGATTGGGTAGGTTTCAGGGGCCTGGGGTTAGTTTGGGTAGGTGTTAGGTTTCTGGGGGTAGATTGGGTAGGTTTCAGGGGCCTGGGGTTAGTTTGGGTAGGTGTTAGGTTGCTGGGGGTAGAATTGGTAGGTTTTAGGTTTTTAGGAGTCCAGAGATTGGTAAGGTTGGGCTTGGTGTAGTTCAGGGCCTAACCATGTGACAAAATCCAACTAAAATCAAAATAAAAAGGAGAAAAAAGGCAAGGAAGAAAAAGAGAGAAATAGAGAGAAATGCAGAGTGGGTGAAAGCAGTTTACTTTGAAAGACATTGGCATTATGCTTCTACTTAGGCTTCATTAAGGCCTCTCGGGTACAATGAATCCAGTCTCTTGATCCATTGTCTTTCAGCTCTAAGTCTGTCCCGTAGATCCCAAAGAGCATTGGCCTGCAGCACCGTGGCCTTGAGAGAAGCTAAGCCGTGGATCAGGAAATGTTGAACCACAAATCTCCTTTTTTCAATTTTATGGAGTATGTTGTGGGTGTGCTGGTAAATTCTCTTCCTCAGCTCATTTTTCGTCTGACCCACATATTGTCTTTTACATTTTTCACAATAAATTAAATACACACAATTAGCCGTCTGAGGAGACTTAGTCAACTGAATTTCATAGATCTGTTTATTAGTTCTATTCTTGACCCATCTAAGAGGAACATAGTATTTACAGGATCCTGTTCTTCCTTTTACAGGTGGAGGATCTGTTCGACTTTGAACCAGGGTGTCCAATAAGTTTTTGTTTCTTTTGTATGCCGCGATGGGCCTGTGATTCTGTAAATACTGTGTGTCCTTTAAAAACTTAGAAAAATTCTGTTTTACTGCACAATTTAATTGTGTACTTTGCGATGAGAAGAACGCGACAAGTGGAATGATCTTGTTCTCTTTTTCCTTGGGCTGAGCCAACTGTACTGGACCTTGTGTGGATTTCTTAAATAATCTAAGAGTTTTTCTCAAAAACTGTCTAGAGTAGCCTCTGTTTTTCAAAGCTCTGAATAGAGTTTAGGGACTTTATACCCAAGAATTGGAACAGAGTCCAATTCTGGTTGCGCACAGTCCTTCGACTTCCTCTGACCACTTTTAGCCCTGCTTTGGTCCAGCCTGCCACCCAGAATCTTCCGCACTGAACTAATTAGTTTTTATGTTTTTTATTAATTTTTATGTTTTAACTTTTATATATTTTTTATTTAATATTAGGTATAATATCAGCCATATTGTAGGGTAGGTTTCAGGGGCCTGGGGTTAGTTTGGGTAGGTGTTAGGTGTCTGGGGGTAGATTGGGTAGGTTTCAGGGGCCTGGGGTTAGTTTGGGTAGGTGTTAGGTTGCTGGGGGTAGATTGGGTAGGTTTCAGGGGCCTGGGGTTAGTTTGGGTAGGTGTTAGGTGTCTGGGGGTAGATTGGGTAGGTTTCAGGGGCCTGGGGTTAGTTTGGGTAGGTGTTAGGTTGCTGGGGGTAGATTGGGTAGGTTTCAGGGGCCTGGGGTTAGTTTGGGTAGGTGTTAGGTTGCTGGGGGTAGATTGGGTAGGTTTCAGGGGCCTGGGGTTAGTTTGGGTAGGTGTTAGGTGTCTGGGGGTAGATTAGGTAGGTTTCAGGGGCCTGGGGTTAGTTTGGGTAGGTGTTAGGTTGCTGGGGGTAGATTGGGTAGGTTTCAGGGGCCTGGGTTAGGGTTAGGGTTAGTTAGGGTTAGGATCAGAAAGAATCCAAGAGCTGAAGCAGCGTCCAGCTCTGGTGATGCACAGTCCTTCAATACTCCTTCTGGCCGCTCTCTCGCCCCAGCCGGGGCCCGCCCCCACGGCCTAGGCCCATCACTCCACCACCAATATATTTGGTCTTTTTATTGAACCACAGATAGTGAGATTTTTAAATGTATAAACGAGTATTATTGTTAATTATAAGTGTTATTTATTAAGGTTTTTATAGGTATTATTTATTAATCCCTCCTTTCTACTGAGGGTTAGTTTTTAGATATTTATTAATACTTATGTATAATACTTCTTAATGTAATTTATTAGGGGTAGAATGAGTAGGGTTAGGATGGATGGGGGTAAAAATGTGTGTCTGGGGGTAGAAGAGGTAGGGTTAGGGATGGTGGGGTTGTGTCCATAAGGGGTAGAATGGGTAGGGTTAGGGTTAGGGATTATATATCCAGAAGTCAGAACAATGTCCGGCTCCGGCTGTGCACTGTCCTCACTACTTCCCTGACCGCTCCCAGTCCTGCTTTGATCAGGCCCAGGTCCCAGAAACAGTCCACCATTTATATATGTATATACTATTTGATTTTGTATTATTTATTTATTTATTTATGTATTTATTATTTATTTATTTAATTATTTATTTATTTATGTGTTGAATATGAGTCTGTGTGTCTTTTTCTTCTGGATGATAAACTTTATATTTGGCTGTTTCCTTGTTCCTTCTATTAGGGGTACATCAGCTAGGGGTGCGAGCCATAGGGCTGTGAGCCTTAGGTCTAGCATTTGTGGGGCTAAAATCCCCAGGGCTAGAAATTATGTGGTTACCCCACTGAGGGCTAAGTTTTAGTGTTGCTGTTGTGTGGGGCCTAGGTTTCAAAATTGTGTGGTTATTCCACTGAGGGCTAAGTTTTAGTGTTGTTGTTGTGTAAGGCCTAGGTTTAAAAATTGTATAGTTACCCCACTGAGGGCTAAGTTTTAGTGTTGTTGTTGTGTGAGGCCTAGGTTTAGGGTTAGGGTTAGGGTTAGGGTTAGTTAGGGTTAGGGTTAGGGTTAGGGTTAGGGTTAGGGTTAGGGTTAGGTATATAGATAAAAACGACTTTCACCCTCATTAGTATCCACCCTCATTAGAATATTGCATCTGATTGGCCAAAGCTTACCTGGGCACATCTGGAGAACCGTAGGCCCGAATTCCATGTAAGTGGTATCATCGGATCCGGGAAGCTGTCATCTTTCAGGTGGCGAAAGGCTCTAATGAAAGTATATAGATAAAAATGAGTTTAATCCTGATTAATTCCACTCTCATTAGCATTATCCATCTGATTGGCCAAAGCTTACTTGGGCGTATCTCGTGAAGCGCAGGTCTAAGGTGCATGTAAGTGGTATCGTTGGACACAGGAAGCTGTCATCTTTCAGGTGGCGATAGGTTCGGATGAATGGAGGAAGGTGTGTTGCGTTTAAATCCAGTGTGACCGTTATTATGTCCAGATAGACAGAGTCTGGTAAGTATTAGAAGTACAGGTCAGAGGTCACAGTCCACTTCAATCTAATGTTTAAAATGATTTGAATGATCTATAAGCATTTGTGAGATCATTTTATGAAATCATTTCATTAACTCATTCTACGTGCTTATTTTTCACAGATGGAGTGTGTTGTTAGCTATCCAGGTCAAAGGTCACAGTCCGCTTCAATCTAATGTTTAAAATGATTTGAATGATCTATAAGGATTTGTGAGATAATTATATGAAATTATTTCATTAACTCATTCTACGTACTTATTTTTCATAGACGGAGTGTGGTTTTAGATATCAAAGGTCACAGAACACTTCGCTTCCAGCTTCCAGCATAGTGTGAATTTCTGTTAAATGTTTTGAATTCTTAGAACTTTTGAACACATGCTATTTACATTGTCATCCAGTATTATTAGGCCCTGTTTATTTCCTCGAGTAGATATATAGATAGAAGATAGATATAGAGTTTTCAATCTTAGAAGGATAAGGGACGACGAGCAGGATCATACATTTGTATTAGAGAGAGCGTCTTTTGAGTTCGTTTGATTCTGTCTGTGACCGACTGTTTATATATGTATAATGAATATAATAGTTACTTGTTTTAATAATGTATCATTGTATTTTTATCCAGGAGTACATCGTATAGGTCGTTGTGGCCTAAATGATTGTTGTGCTGCAACATATACGTCTTTCTATACATTCTATATGCATATCTTATGATGATGATGTTGATGATGATGAAAATGTGTATGATTTATCATTGTATTTTAATGCAGGGGTATATGACGTAGGTCTGTGTTGCCCAGGTGTGTGTGAGGTAGGTTTAGGTGGGTTTTTTTTTTTTTTTTCCCGGATTAGTAATGGTTAAGTGTTTGGGTAAGAGATGAAAACCACGAAAGATGTTCTTTGCATAGTTTGTGTGTCTGGCTGGTTGTGTTTTGTGTAGCATCTTTTGAGTTTATTTTTTAAATTTTGTCTGTGCCCAACTGTTTATATTTTTTGTATTGCACACGTATGTACCTCTGTATGTATATATATATAAAAAGAATATGGTTGTTGCCCTTAAAATATTTAAAAATTTCTTGTCCTATGCCTCCATCTCGTGGACACATTTAGTATTATAGCTTTGGTAGATATATATATATATATATATATAAAATGAATATAATTGTTACTTGTTTTAATAATGTATCATTGTATTTTTATCCAGGAGTACTTCGTATAGGTCGTTGTGGCCTAAATGATTGTTGTGCTGCAAACATATACGTCTTTCTACACGTTATATATGTATATCTGATGATGATGATGATGAAAATGTGAATGATTTATGATTGTATTTTATGGTAAATGCAAAGGTAAAAGTCGACAACGAACGCTGATGGCATTAAGCCTTAAGTTTTAGGTCCAAATGAAAGTATAGATCTGTAGTTTCTTATATTTGCCCCTGTGAGGGCTAAGTTTAGGTGTAAATTCAGATATAGGGCCATAGTTTCTTATATTTGCCCCTGTGAGGGCTAAGTTTAGGTGTAAATTCAGATATAGGGCCATAGTTTCTAATATTTGCCCCTGTGAGGGCTAAGTTTAGGTGTAAATTCAGATAAAGGGCCATAGTTTCTCTTATTTGCCCCTGTGAGGGCTAAGTTTAGGTGTAAATTCAGATATAGGGCCATAGTTTCTAATATTTGCCCCTGTGAGGGCTAAGTTTAGGTGTAAATTCAGATATAGGGCCATAGTTTCTCTTATTTGCCCCTGTGAGGGCTAAGTTTAGGTGTAAATTCAGATATAGGGCCATAGTTTCTAATATTTGCCCCTGTGAGGGCTAAGTTTAGGTGTAAATTCAGATATAGGGCCATAGTTTCTCTTATTTGCCCCTGTGAGGGCTAAGTTTAGGTGTAAATTCAGATATAGGGCCATAGTTTCTCATACTTGCCCCTGTGAGGGCTAAGTTTAGGTGTAAATTCAGATATAGGGCCATAGTTTCTCATACTTGCCCCTGTGAGGGCTAAGTTTAGGTGTAAATTCAGATATAGGGCCATAGTTTCTCTTATTTGCCCCTGTGAGGGCTAAGTTTAGGTGTAAATTCAGATATAGGGCCATAGTTTCTCTTATTTGCCCCTGTGAGGGCTAAGTTTAGGTGTAAATTCAGATATAGGGCCATAGTTTCTCATACTTGCCCCTGTGAGGGCTAAGTTTAGGTGTAAATTCAGATATAGGGCCATAGTTTCTTATACTTGCCCCTGTGAGGGCTAAGTTTAGGTGTAAATTCAGATATAGGGCCATAGTTTCTCTTATTTGCCCCTGTGAGGGCTAAGTTTAGGTGTAAATTCAGATATAGGGCCATAGTTTCTTATATTTGCCCCTGTGAGGGCTAAGTTTAGGTGCAAATTCAGATATAGGGCCATAGTTTGTTATACTTGCCCCTGTGAGGGCTAAGTTTAGGTGTAAATTCAGATATAGGGCCATAGTTTCTCATATTTGCCCCTGTGAGGGCTAAGTTTAGGTGTAAATTCAGATATAGGGCCATAGTTTCTCATACTTGCCCCTGTGAGGGTTAGGTTAGGGTTAGGGTTAGGGTTAGGGTTAGAGTTAGGGTTAGGGTTAGGGTTAGAGTTAGGGTTAGGGGTTAGGGTTAGGGTTAGGGTTAGGGTTAGGGTTAGGGTTAGGTATATAGATAAAAACGACTTTCACCCTCATTAGTATCCACCCTCATTAGAATATTGCATCTGATTGGCCAAAGCTTACCTGGGCACATCTGGAGAACCGTAGGCCCGAATTCCATGTAAGTGGTATCATCGGATCCGGGAAGCTGTCATCTTTCAGGTGGCGAAAGGCTCTAATGAAAGTATATAGATAAAAATGAGTTTAATCCTGATTAATTCCACTCTCATTAGCATTATCCATCTGATTGGCCAAAGCTTACTTGGGCGTATCTCGTGAAGCGCAGGTCTAAGGTGCATGTAAGTGGTATCGTTGGACACAGGAAGCTGTCATCTTTCAGGTGGCGATAGGTTCGGATGAATGGAGGA
Organism: Spinibarbus caldwelli; assembly: GCA_039654775.1. Classification (NCBI taxonomy): domain Eukaryota; kingdom Metazoa; phylum Chordata; class Actinopteri; order Cypriniformes; family Cyprinidae; genus Spinibarbus; species Spinibarbus caldwelli. The sequence goes on along the minus strand of CM077235.1, from coordinate 19,647 downwards.
AGGTGTGTTGCGTTTAAATCCAGTGTGACCGTTATTATGTCCAGATAGACAGAGTCTGGTAAGTATTAGAAGTACAGGTCAGAGGTCACAGTCCACTTCAATCTAATGTTTAAAATGATTTGAATGATCTATAAGCATTTGTGAGATCATTTTATGAAATCATTTCATTAACTCATTCTACGTGCTTATTTTTCACAGATGGAGTGTGTTGTTAGCTATCCAGGTCAAAGGTCACAGTCCGCTTCAATCTAATGTTTAAAATGATTTGAATGATCTATAAGGATTTGTGAGATAATTATATGAAATTATTTCATTAACTCATTCTACGTACTTATTTTTCATAGACGGAGTGTGGTTTTAGATATCAAAGGTCACAGAACAGTTCGCTTCCAGCTTCCAGCATAGTGTGAATTTCTGTTAAATGTTTTGAATTCTTAGAACTTTTGAACACATGCTATTTACATTGTCATCCAGTATTATTAGGCCCTGTTTATTTCCTCGAGTAGATATATAGATAGAAGATAGATATAGAGTTTTCAATCTTAGAAGGATAAGGGACGACGAGCAGGATCATACATTTGTATTAGAGAGAGCGTCTTTTGAGTTCGTTTGATTCTGTCTGTGACCGACTGTTTATATATGTATAATGAATATAATAGTTACTTGTTTTAATAATGTATCATTGTATTTTTATCCAGGAGTACATCGTATAGGTCGTTGTGGCCTAAATGATTGTTGTGCTGCAACATATACGTCTTTCTATACATTCTATATGCATATCTTATGATGATGATGTTGATGATGATGAAAATGTGTATGATTTATCATTGTATTTTAATGCAGGGGTATATGACGTAGGTCTGTGTTGCCCAGGTGTGTGTGAGGTAGGTTTAGGTGGGTTTTTTTTTTTTTCCCGGATTAGTAATGGTTAAGTGTTTGGGTAAGAGATGAAAACCACGAAAGATGTTCTTTGCATAGTTTGTGTGTCTGGCTGGTTGTGTTTTGTGTTTTGTGTAGCATCATTTGAGTTTTTTTTTTAAATTTTGTCTGTGCCCAACTGTTTATATTTTTTGTATTGCACACGTATGTACCTCTGTATGTATATATATATATAAAAAGAATATGGTTGTTGCCCTTAAAATATTTAAAAATTTCTTGTCCTATGCCTCCATCTCGTGGACACATTTAGTATTATAGCTTTGGTAGATATATATATATATATATATATAAAATGAATATAATTGTTACTTGTTTTAATAATGTATCATTGTATTTTTATCCAGGAGTACTTCGTATAGGTCGTTGTGGCCTAAATGATTGTTGTGCTGCAAACATATACGTCTTTCTACACGTTATATATGTATATCTGATGATGATGATGATGAAAATGTGAATGATTTATGATTGTATTTTATGGTAAATGCAAAGGTAAAAGTCGACGACGAACGCTGATGGCATTAAGCCTTAAGTTTTAGGTCCAAATGAAAGTATAGATCTGTAGTTTCTTATATTTGCCCCTGTGAGGGCTAAGTTTAGGTGTAAATTCAGATATAGGGCCATAGTTTCTTATATTTGCCCCTGTGAGGGCTAAGTTTAGGTGTAAATTCAGATATAGGGCCATAGTTTCTAATATTTGCCCCTGTGAGGGCTAAGTTTAGGTGTAAATTCAGATATAGGGCCATAGTTTCTCTTATTTGCCCCTGTGAGGGCTAAGTTTAGGTGTAAATTCAGATATAGGGCCATAGTTTCTTATATTTGCCCCTGTGAGGGCTAAGTTTAGGTGTAAATTCAGATATAGGGCCATAGTTTCTAATATTTGCCCCTGTGAGGGCTAAGTTTAGGTGTAAATTCAGATATAGGGCCATAGTTTCTCTTATTTGCCCCTGTGAGGGCTAAGTTTAGGTGTAAATTCAGATATAGGGCCATAGTTTCTTATACTTGCCCCTGTGAGGGCTAAGTTTAGGTGTAAATTCAGATATAGGGCCATAGTTTCTTATACTTGCCCCTGTGAGGGCTAAGTTTAGGTGTAAATTCAGATATAGGGCCATAGTTTCTCATACTTGCCCCTGTGAGGGCTAAGTTTAGGTGTAAATTCAGATATAGGGCCATAGTTTCTCTTATTTGCCCCTGTGAGGGCTAAGTTTAGGTGTAAATTCAGATATAGGGCCATAGTTTCTTATACTTGCCCCTGTGAGGGCTAAGTTTAGGTGTAAATTCAGATATAGGGCCATAGTTTCTTATACTTGCCCATGTGAGGGCTAAGTTTAGGTGTAAATTCAGATATAGGGCCATAGTTTCTTATACTTGCCCCTGTGAGGGCTAAGTTTAGTTGTAAATTCAGATATAGGGCCATAGTTTCTTATATTTGCCCCTGTGAGGGCTAAGTTTAGGTGCAAATTCAGATATAGGGCCATAGTTTGTTATACTTGCCCCTGTGAGGGCTAAGTTTAGGTGCAAATTCAGATATAGGGCCATAGTTTCTTATACTTGCCCCTGTGAGGGCTAAGTTTAGGTGTAAATTCAGATATAGGGCCATAGTTTCTTATACTTGCCCCTGTGAGGGCTAAGTTTAGGTGCAAATTCAGATATAGGGCCATAGTTTGTTATACTTGCCCCTGTGAGGGCTAAGTTTAGGTGCAAATTCAGATATAGGGCCATAGTTTGTTATACTTGCCCCTGTGAGGGCTAAGTTTAGGTGCAAATTCAGATATAGGGCCATAGTTTCTCATATTTGCCCCTGTTAGGGACTTTACACTCAAGAATCGAAACAGGGTCCAATTCCGGTTGTGCGCAGTCCTTCTACTTCCACTGACCACTTTCAGCTCTGCTTTGGTCCAGCCTGCCACACAGAATTTTTTGCACCGAACTCCTTGGTTTTTATGTCTTACTTTTATACGTTTCACAAAATATAAGGTATAATATCCACTATATTTTATATGTTTATTTTTTTATGGTACATATAATTAAAATACATATATTTTTCTCTCACGTATGTCACCACGGACCACGTCAAGGGTTAAACTGGGTAGGTTTCAGGGGCCTGGGGTTAGTTTGGGTAGGTGTCAGGTTTCCAGGGTTAGATTAGGATTGGAAAGAATCCAAGAGCTGAAGCAGCGTATCGTTGGACACAGGAAGCTGTCATCTTTCAGGTGGCGATAGGTTCGGATGAATGGAGGAAGGTGTGTTGCGTTTAAATGCAGTGTGACCGTTATTATGTCCAGATAGACAGAGTCTGGTAAGTATTAGAAGTACAGGTCAGAGGTCACAATCTAATGTTTAAAATGATTTGAATGATCTATAAGCATTTGTGAGATCATTTTATGAAATCATTTCATTAACTCATTCTACGTGCTTATTTTTCACAGATGGAGTGTGTTGTTAGCTATCCAGGTCAAAGGTCACAGTCCGCTTCAATCTAATGTTTAAAATGATTTGAATGATCTATAAGGATTTGTGAGATAATTATATGAAATTATTTCATTAACTCATTCTACGTACTTATTTTTCATCGACGGAGTGTGGTTTTAGATATCAAAGGTCACAGAACACTTCGCTTCCAGCTTCCAGCATCCAGCATAGAGTGAATTTCTGCTAAATGTTTTGAATCCTTAGCACTTTTGAACACATGCTATTTACATTGTCATCCAGTAGAGGGCGAACTATTAGCCCCTGTTTATTTCCTCGAGTAGATATATAGATAGAAGATAGATATAGAGTTTTCAATCTTAGAAGGATAAGGGACGACGAGCAGGATCATACATTTGTATTAGAGAGAGTGTCTTTTGAGTTCGTTTGATTCTGTCTGTGACCGACTGTTTATATATGTATAATGAATATAATTGTTACTTGTTTTAATAATGTATCATTGTATTTTTATCCAGGAGTACTTCGTATAGGTCGTTGTGGCCTAAATGATTTTTGTGCTGCAACATATACGTCTTTCTATACATTCTATATGCATATCTTATGATGATGATGATGAAAATGTGTATGATTTATCATTGTATTTTAATGCAGGGGTATATGACGTAGGTCTGTGTTGCCCAGGTGTGTGTGAGGTAGGTTTAGGTGGGTTTTTTTTTTTTTCCCGGATTAGTAATGGTTAAGTGTTTGGGTAAGAGATGAAAACCACGAAAGATGTTCTTTGCATAGTTTGTGTGTCTGGCTGGTTGTGTTTTGTGTTTTGTGTAGCATCTTTTGAGTTTTTTTTTTAAATTTTGTCTGTGCCCAACTGTTTATATTTTTTGTATTGCACACGTATGTACCTCTGTATGTATATATATATAAAAAGAATATGGTTGTTGCCCTTAAAATATTTAAAAATTTCTTGTCCTATGCCTCCATCTCGTGGACACATTTAGTATTATAGCTTTGGTAGATATATATATATATAATGAATATAATTGTTACTTGTTTTAATAATGTATCATTGTATTTTTATCCAGGAGTATATAGTATAGGTCAGTGTGGCCTAAATGACTGTTGTGCTGCAACAAATAAATAGATAGATTGATAGATAGATAGAAGGAAGGACAGAGTCTGGTAAGTGTTAGGTATTCTGCTCAGAAGTGACAGAAAAGTTTTATTAGATAGATAGATAGATAGATAGATAGATATAGATGATATATAGATATAGATTTCAATCTTATAACTCTCCAGTTTTAGAAGGTGAACTTTTGAGTTTTGAGGGCTTGGGTTAGAGGGTTTAAGGGTTAGAGGTTATCTTGGGGTTAACTTGCAGCTAGGTATATAGATAAAAACGACTTTCACCCTCATTAGTATCCACCCTCATTAGAATATTGCATCTGATTGGCCAAAGCTTACCTGGGCACATCTGGAGAACCGTAGGCCCGAATTCCATGTAAGTGGTATCATCGGATCCGGGAAGCTGTCATCTTTCAGGTGGCGAAAGGCTCTAATGAAAGTATATAGATAAAAATGAGTTTAATCCTGATTAATTCCACTCTCATTAGCATTATCCATCTGATTGGCCAAAGCTTACTTGGGCGTATCTCGTGAAGCGCAGGTCTAAGGTGCATGTAAGTGGTATCGTTGGACACAGGAAGCTGTCATCTTTCAGGTGGCGATAGGTTCGGATGAATGGAGGAAGGTGTGTTGCGTTTAAATCCAGTGTGACCGTTATTATGTCCAGATAGACAGAGTCTGGTAAGTATTAGAAGTACAGGTCAGAGGTCACAGTCCACTTCAATCTAATGTTTAAAATGATTTGAATGATCTATAAGCATTTGTGAGATCATTTTATGAAATCATTTCATTAACTCATTCTACGTGCTTATTTTTCACAGATGGAGTGTGTTGTTAGCTATCCAGGTCAAAGGTCACAGTCCGCTTCAATCTAATGTTTAAAATGATTTGAATGATCTATAAGGATTTGTGAGATAATTATATGAAATTATTTCATTAACTCATTCTACGTACTTATTTTTCATAGACGGAGTGTGGTTTTAGATATCAAAGGTCACAGAACAGTTCGCTTCCAGCTTCCAGCATAGTGTGAATTTCTGTTAAATGTTTTGAATTCTTAGAACTTTTGAACACATGCTATTTACATTGTCATCCAGTATTATTAGGCCCTGTTTATTTCCTCGAGTAGATATATAGATAGAAGATAGATATAGAGTTTTCAATCTTAGAAGGATAAGGGACGACGAGCAGGATCATACATTTGTATTAGAGAGAGCGTCTTTTGAGTTCGTTTGATTCTGTCTGTGACCGACTGTTTATATATGTATAATGAATATAATAGTTACTTGTTTTAATAATGTATCATTGTATTTTTATCCAGGAGTACATCGTATAGGTCGTTGTGGCCTAAATGATTGTTGTGCTGCAACATATACGTCTTTCTATACATTCTATATGCATATCTTATGATGATGATGTTGATGATGATGAAAATGTGTATGATTTATCATTGTATTTTAATGCAGGGGTATATGACGTAGGTCTGTGTTGCCCAGGTGTGTGTGAGGTAGGTTTAGGTGGGTTTTTTTTTTTTTTTTCCCGGATTAGTAATGGTTAAGTGTTTGGGTAAGAGATGAAAACCACGAAAGATGTTCTTTGCATAGTTTGTGTGTCTGGCTGGTTGTGTTTTGTGTTTTGTGTAGCATCTTTTGAGTTTATTTTTTAAATTTTGTCTGTGCCCAACTGTTTATATTTTTTGTATTGCACACGTATGTACCTCTGTATGTATATATATATAAAAAGAATATGGTTGTTGCCCTTAAAATATTTAAAAATTTCTTGTCCTATGCCTCCATCTCGTGGACACATTTAGTATTATAGCTTTGGTAGATATATATATATATATAAAATGAATATAATTGTTACTTGTTTTAATAATGTATCATTGTATTTTTATCCAGGAGTACTTCGTATAGGTCGTTGTGGCCTAAATGATTGTTGTGCTGCAAACATATACGTCTTTCTACACGTTATATATGTATATCTGATGATGATGATGATGAAAATGTGAATGATTTATGATTGTATTTTATGGTAAATGCAAAGGTAAAAGTCGACAACGAACGCTGATGGCATTAAGCCTTAAGTTTTAGGTCCAAATGAAAGTATAGATCTGTAGTTTCTTATATTTGCCCCTGTGAGGGCTAAGTTTAGGTGTAAATTCAGATATAGGGCCATAGTTTCTTATATTTGCCCCTGTGAGGGCTAAGTTTAGGTGTAAATTCAGATATAGGGCCATAGTTTCTAATATTTGCCCCTGTGAGGGCTAAGTTTAGGTGTAAATTCAGATAAAGGGCCATAGTTTCTCTTATTTGCCCCTGTGAGGGCTAAGTTTAGGTGTAAATTCAGATATAGGGCCATAGTTTCTCATATTTGCCCCTGTGAGGGCTAAGTTTAGGTGTAAATTCAGATATAGGGCCATAGTTTCTAATATTTGCCCCTGTGAGGGCTAAGTTTAGGTGTAAATTCAGATATAGGGCCATAGTTTCTCTTATTTGCCCCTGTGAGGGCTAAGTTTAGGTGTAAATTCAGATATAGGGCCATAGTTTCTCATACTTGCCCCTGTGAGGGCTAAGTTTAGGTGTAAATTCAGATATAGGGCCATAGTTTCTTATACTTGCCCCTGTGAGGGCTAAGTTTAGGTGTAAATTCAGATATAGGGCCATAGTTTCTCTTATTTGCCCCTGTGAGGGCTAAGTTTAGGTGTAAATTCAGATATAGGGCCATAGTTTCTTATACTTGCCCCTGTGAGGGCTAAGTTTAGGTGTAAATTCAGATATAGGGCCATAGTTTCTTATACTTGCCCCTGTGAGGGCTAAGTTTAGGTGCAAATTCAGATATAGGGCCATAGTTTGTTATACTTGCCCCTGTGAGGGCTAAGTTTAGGTGCAAATTCAGATATAGGGCCATAGTTTGTTATACTTGCCCCTGTGAGGGCTAAGTTTAGGTGCAAATTCAGATATAGGGCCATAGTTTCTCATATTTGCCCCTGTTAGGGACTTTACACTCAAGAATCGAAACAGGGTCCAATTCCGGTTGTGCGCAGTCCTTCTACTTCCACTGACCACTTTCAGCTCTGCTTTGGTCCAGCCTGCCACACAGAATTTTTTGCACCGAACTCCTTGGTTTTTATGTCTTACTTTTATACGTTTCACAAAATATAAGGTATAATATCCACTATATTTTATATGTTTATTTTTTTATGGTACATATAATTAAAATACATATATTTTTCTCTCACGTATGTCACCACGGACCACGTCAAGGGTTAAACTGGGTAGGTTTCAGGGGCCTGGGGTTAGTTTGGGTAGGTGTCAGGTTTCCAGGGTTAGATTAGGATTGGAAAGAATCCAAGAGCTGAAGCAGCGTATCGTTGGACACAGGAAGCTGTCATCTTTCAGGTGGCGATAGGTTCGGATGAATGGAGGAAGGTGTGTTACGTTTAAATGCAGTGTGACCATTATTATGTCCAGATAGACAGAGTCTGGTAAGTATTAGAAGTACAGGTCAGAGGTCACAATCTAATGTTTAAAATGATTTGAATGATCTATAAGCATTTGTGAGATCATTTTATGAAATCATTTCATTAACTCATTCTACGTGCTTATTTTTCACAGATGGAGTGTGTTGTTAGCTATCCAGGTCAAAGGTCACAGTCCGCTTCAATCTAATGTTTAAAATGATTTGAATGATCTATAAGGATTTGTGAGATAATTATATGAAATTATTTCATTAACTCATTCTACGTACTTATTTTTCATCGACGGAGTGTGGTTTTAGATATCAAAGGTCACAGAACACTTCGCTTCCAGCTTCCAGCATCCAGCATAGAGTGAATTTCTGCTAAATGTTTTGAATCCTTAGCACTTTTGAACACATGCTATTTACATTGTCATCCAGTAGAGGGCGAACTATTAGCCCCTGTTTATTTCCTCGAGTAGATATATAGATAGAAGATAGATATAGAGTTTTCAATCTTAGAAGGATAAGGGACGACGAGCAGGATCATACATTTGTATTAGAGAGAGCGTCTTTTGAGTTCGTTTGATTCTGTCTGTGACCGACTGTTTATATATGTATAATGAATATAATTGTTACTTGTTTTAATAATGTATCATTGTATTTTTATCCAGGAGTACTTCGTATAGGTCGTTGTGGCCTAAATGATTGTTGTGCTGCAACATATACGTCTTTCTATACATTCTATATGCATATCTTATGATGATGATGATGAAAATGTGTATGATTTATCATTGTATTTTAATGCAGGGGTATATGACGTAGGTCTGTGTTGCCCAGGTGTGTGTGAGGTAGGTTTAGGTGGGTTTTTTTTTTTTTTTTCCCGGATTAGTAATGGTTAAGTGTTTGGGTAAGAGATGAAAACCACGAAAGATGTTCTTTGCATAGTTTGTGTGTCTGGCTGGTTGTGTTTTGTGTTTTGTGTAGCATCTTTTGAGTTTTTTTTTTTAAATTTTGTCTGTGCCCAACTGTTTATATTTTTTGTATTGCACACGTATGTACCTCTGTATGTATATATATATAAAAAGAATATGGTTGTTGCCCTTAAAATATTTAAAAATTTCTTATCCTATGCCTCCATCTCGTGGACACCTTTAGTATTATAGTATTTGGTAGATATATATATATATATATATATATATATATATATATATATATAATGAATATAATTGTTACTTGTTTTAATAATGTATCATTGTATTTTTATCCAGGAGTATATCGTATAGGTCAGTGTGGCCTAAATGACTGTTGTGCTGCAACAAATAAATAGATAGATTGATAGATAGATAGAAGGAAGAACAGAGTCTGGTAAGTGTTAGGTATTCTGCTCAGAAGTGACAGAAAAGTTTTATTAGATAGATAGATAGATAGATAGATAGATAGATAGATAGATAGATAGATAGATATAGATGATATGTAGATATAGATTTCAATCTTATAACTCTCCAGTTTTAGAAGGTGAACTTTTGAGTTTTGAGGGCTGGGGTTAGAGGGTTTAAGGGTTAGAGGTTATCTTGGGGTTAACTTGCAGCTAGGTATATAGATAAAAACGACTTTCACCCTCATTAGTATCCACCCTCATTAGAATATTGCATCTGATTGGCCAAAGCTTACCTGGGCACATCTGGAGAACCGTAGGCCCGAATTCCATGTAAGTGGTATCATCGGATCCGGGAAGCTGTCATCTTTCAGGTGGCGAAAGGCTCTAATGAAAGTATATAGATAAAAATGAGTTTAATCCTGATTAATTCCACTCTCATTAGCATTATCCATCTGATTGGCCAAAGCTTACTTGGGCGTATCTCGTGAAGCGCAGGTCTAAGGTGCATGTAAGTGGTATCGTTGGACACAGGAAGCTGTCATCTTTCAGGTGGCGATAGGTTCGGATGAATGGAGGAAGGTGTGTTGCGTTTAAATCCAGTGTGACCGTTATTATGTCCAGATAGACAGAGTCTGGTAAGTATTAGAAGTACAGGTCAGAGGTCACAGTCCACTTCAATCTAATGTTTAAAATGATTTGAATGATCTATAAGCATTTGTGAGATCATTTTATGAAATCATTTCATTAACTCATTCTACGTGCTTATTTTTCACAGATGGAGTGTGTTGTTAGCTATCCAGGTCAAAGGTCACAGTCCGCTTCAATCTAATGTTTAAAATGATTTGAATGATCTATAAGGATTTGTGAGATAATTATATGAAATTATTTCATTAACTCATTCTACGTACTTATTTTTCATAGACGGAGTGTGGTTTTAGATATCAAAGGTCACAGAACACTTCGCTTCCAGCTTCCAGCATAGTGTGAATTTCTGTTAAATGTTTTGAATTCTTAGAACTTTTGAACACATGCTATTTACATTGTCATCCAGTATTATTAGGCCCTGTTTATTTCCTCGAGTAGATATATAGATAGAAGATAGATATAGAGTTTTCAATCTTAGAAGGATAAGGGACGACGAGCAGGATCATACATTTGTATTAGAGAGAGCGTCTTTTGAGTTCGTTTGATTCTGTCTGTGACCGACTGTTTATATATGTATAATGAATATAATAGTTACTTGTTTTAATAATGTATCATTGTATTTTTATCCAGGAGTACATCGTATAGGTCGTTGTGGCCTAAATGATTGTTGTGCTGCAACATATACGTCTTTCTATACATTCTATATGCATATCTTATGATGATGATGTTGATGATGATGAAAATGTGTATGATTTATCATTGTATTTTAATGCAGGGGTATATGACGTAGGTCTGTGTTGCCCAGGTGTGTGTGAGGTAGGTTTAGGTGGGTTTTTTTTTTTTTTTCCCGGATTAGTAATGGTTAAGTGTTTGGGTAAGAGATGAAAACCACGAAAGATGTTCTTTGCATAGTTTGTGTGTCTGGCTGGTTGTGTTTTGTGTAGCATCTTTTGAGTTTATTTTTTAAATTTTGTCTGTGCCCAACTGTTTATATTTTTTGTATTGCACACGTATGTACCTCTGTATGTATATATATATAAAAAGAATATGGTTGTTGCCCTTAAAATATTTAAAAATTTCTTGTCCTATGCCTCCATCTCGTGGACACATTTAGTATTATAGCTTTGGTAGATATATATATATATATATATATAAAATGAATATAATTGTTACTTGTTTTAATAATGTATCATTGTATTTTTATCCAGGAGTACTTCGTATAGGTCGTTGTGGCCTAAATGATTGTTGTGCTGCAAACATATACGTCTTTCTACACGTTATATATGTATATCTGATGATGATGATGATGAAAATGTGAATGATTTATGATTGTATTTTATGGTAAATGCAAAGGTAAAAGTCGACAACGAACGCTGATGGCATTAAGCCTTAAGTTTTAGGTCCAAATGAAAGTATAGATCTGTAGTTTCTTATATTTGCCCCTGTGAGGGCTAAGTTTAGGTGTAAATTCAGATATAGGGCCATAGTTTCTTATATTTGCCCCTGTGAGGGCTAAGTTTAGGTGTAAATTCAGATATAGGGCCATAGTTTCTAATATTTGCCCCTGTGAGGGCTAAGTTTAGGTGTAAATTCAGATAAAGGGCCATAGTTTCTCTTATTTGCCCCTGTGAGGGCTAAGTTTAGGTGTAAATTCAGATATAGGGCCATAGTTTCTAATATTTGCCCCTGTGAGGGCTAAGTTTAGGTGTAAATTCAGATATAGGGCCATAGTTTCTCTTATTTGCCCCTGTGAGGGCTAAGTTTAGGTGTAAATTCAGATATAGGGCCATAGTTTCTAATATTTGCCCCTGTGAGGGCTAAGTTTAGGTGTAAATTCAGATATAGGGCCATAGTTTCTCTTATTTGCCCCTGTGAGGGCTAAGTTTAGGTGTAAATTCAGATATAGGGCCATAGTTTCTCATACTTGCCCCTGTGAGGGCTAAGTTTAGGTGTAAATTCAGATATAGGGCCATAGTTTCTCATACTTGCCCCTGTGAGGGCTAAGTTTAGGTGTAAATTCAGATATAGGGCCATAGTTTCTCTTATTTGCCCCTGTGAGGGCTAAGTTTAGGTGTAAATTCAGATATAGGGCCATAGTTTCTCTTATTTGCCCCTGTGAGGGCTAAGTTTAGGTGTAAATTCAGATATAGGGCCATAGTTTCTCATACTTGCCCCTGTGAGGGCTAAGTTTAGGTGTAAATTCAGATATAGGGCCATAGTTTCTTATACTTGCCCCTGTGAGGGCTAAGTTTAGGTGTAAATTCAGATATAGGGCCATAGTTTCTCTTATTTGCCCCTGTGAGGGCTAAGTTTAGGTGTAAATTCAGATATAGGGCCATAGTTTCTTATATTTGCCCCTGTGAGGGCTAAGTTTAGGTGCAAATTCAGATATAGGGCCATAGTTTGTTATACTTGCCCCTGTGAGGGCTAAGTTTAGGTGTAAATTCAGATATAGGGCCATAGTTTCTCATATTTGCCCCTGTGAGGGCTAAGTTTAGGTGTAAATTCAGATATAGGGCCATAGTTTCTCATACTTGCCCCTGTGAGGGTTAGGTTAGGGTTAGGGTTAGGGTTAGGGTTAGGGTTAGGGTTAGGGTTAGGTATATAGATAAAAACGACTTTCACCCTCATTAGTATCCACCCTCATTAGAATATTGCATCTGATTGGCCAAAGCTTACCTGGGCACATCTGGAGAACCGTAGGCCCGAATTCCATGTAAGTGGTATCATCGGATCCGGGAAGCTGTCATCTTTCAGGTGGCGAAAGGCTCTAATGAAAGTATATAGATAAAAATGAGTTTAATCCTGATTAATTCCACTCTCATTAGCATTATCCATCTGATTGGCCAAAGCTTACTTGGGCGTATCTCGTGAAGCGCAGGTCTAAGGTGCATGTAAGTGGTATCGTTGGACACAGGAAGCTGTCATCTTTCAGGTGGCGATAGGTTCGGATGAATGGAGGAAGGTGTGTTGCGTTTAAATCCAGTGTGACCGTTATTATGTCCAGATAGACAGAGTCTGGTAAGTATTAGAAGTACAGGTCAGAGGTCACAGTCCACTTCAATCTAATGTTTAAAATGATTTGAATGATCTATAAGCATTTGTGAGATCATTTTATGAAATCATTTCATTAACTCATTCTACGTGCTTATTTTTCACAGATGGAGTGTGTTGTTAGCTATCCAGGTCAAAGGTCACAGTCCGCTTCAATCTAATGTTTAAAATGATTTGAATGATCTATAAGGATTTGTGAGATAATTATATGAAATTATTTCATTAACTCATTCTACGTACTTATTTTTCATAGACGGAGTGTGGTTTTAGATATCAAAGGTCACAGAACACTTCGCTTCCAGCTTCCAGCATAGTGTGAATTTCTGTTAAATGTTTTGAATTCTTAGAACTTTTGAACACATGCTATTTACATTGTCATCCAGTATTATTAGGCCCTGTTTATTTCCTCGAGTAGATATATAGATAGAAGATAGATATAGAGTTTTCAATCTTAGAAGGATAAGGGACGACGAGCAGGATCATACATTTGTATTAGAGAGAGCGTCTTTTGAGTTCGTTTGATTCTGTCTGTGACCGACTGTTTATATATGTATAATGAATATAATAGTTACTTGTTTTAATAATGTATCATTGTATTTTTATCCAGGAGTACATCGTATAGGTCGTTGTGGCCTAAATGATTGTTGTGCTGCAACATATACGTCTTTCTATACATTCTATATGCATATCTTATGATGATGATGTTGATGATGATGAAAATGTGTATGATTTATCATTGTATTTTAATGCAGGGGTATATGACGTAGGTCTGTGTTGCCCAGGTGTGTGTGAGGTAGGTTTAGGTGGGTTTTTTTTTTTTTTTTCCCGGATTAGTAATGGTTAAGTGTTTGGGTAAGAGATGAAAACCACGAAAGATGTTCTTTGCATAGTTTGTGTGTCTGGCTGGTTGTGTTTTGTGTAGCATCTTTTGAGTTTATTTTTTAAATTTTGTCTGTGCCCAACTGTTTATATTTTTTGTATTGCACACGTATGTACCTCTGTATGTATATATATATAAAAAGAATATGGTTGTTGCCCTTAAAATATTTAAAAATTTCTTGTCCTATGCCTCCATCTCGTGGACACATTTAGTATTATAGCTTTGGTAGATATATATATATATATATATATAAAATGAATATAATTGTTACTTGTTTTAATAATGTATCATTGTATTTTTATCCAGGAGTACTTCGTATAGGTCGTTGTGGCCTAAATGATTGTTGTGCTGCAAACATATACGTCTTTCTACACGTTATATATGTATATCTGATGATGATGATGATGAAAATGTGAATGATTTATGATTGTATTTTATGGTAAATGCAAAGGTAAAAGTCGACAACGAACGCTGATGGCATTAAGCCTTAAGTTTTAGGTCCAAATGAAAGTATAGATCTGTAGTTTCTTATATTTGCCCCTGTGAGGGCTAAGTTTAGGTGTAAATTCAGATATAGGGCCATAGTTTCTTATATTTGCCCCTGTGAGGGCTAAGTTTAGGTGTAAATTCAGATATAGGGCCATAGTTTCTAATATTTGCCCCTGTGAGGGCTAAGTTTAGGTGTAAATTCAGATAAAGGGCCATAGTTTCTCTTATTTGCCCCTGTGAGGGCTAAGTTTAGGTGTAAATTCAGATATAGGGCCATAGTTTCTAATATTTGCCCCTGTGAGGGCTAAGTTTAGGTGTAAATTCAGATATAGGGCCATAGTTTCTCTTATTTGCCCCTGTGAGGGCTAAGTTTAGGTGTAAATTCAGATATAGGGCCATAGTTTCTCATACTTGCCCCTGTGAGGGCTAAGTTTAGGTGCAAATTCAGATATAGGGTTAGGGTTAGGGTTAGGGTTAGGGTTAGGGTTAGGGTTAGGGTTAGGGTTAGGGTTAGGTTAGGGTTAGGTATATAGATAAAAACGACTTTCACCCTCATTAGTATCCACCCTCATTAGAATATTGCATCTGATTGGCCAAAGCTTACCTGGGCACATCTGGAGAACCGTAGGCCCGAATTCCATGTAAGTGGTATCATCGGATCCGGGAAGCTGTCATCTTTCAGGTGGCGAAAGGCTCTAATGAAAGTATATAGATAAAAATGAGTTTAATCCTGATTAATTCCACTCTCATTAGCATTATCCATCTGATTGGCCAAAGCTTACTTGGGCGTATCTCGTGAAGCGCAGGTCTAAGGTGCATGTAAGTGGTATCGTTGGACACAGGAAGCTGTCATC
Source organism: Spinibarbus caldwelli (assembly GCA_039654775.1). NCBI lineage: Eukaryota > Metazoa > Chordata > Actinopteri > Cypriniformes > Cyprinidae > Spinibarbus > Spinibarbus caldwelli. Next base: position 4,400 of record CM077235.1, on the reverse strand, counting down.
TTTCAGGTGGCGATAGGTTCGGATGAATGGAGGAAGGTGTGTTGCGTTTAAATCCAGTGTGACCGTTATTATGTCCAGATAGACAGAGTCTGGTAAGTATTAGAAGTACAGGTCAGAGGTCACAGTCCACTTCAATCTAATGTTTAAAATGATTTGAATGATCTATAAGCATTTGTGAGATCATTTTATGAAATCATTTCATTAACTCATTCTACGTGCTTATTTTTCACAGATGGAGTGTGTTGTTAGCTATCCAGGTCAAAGGTCACAGTCCGCTTCAATCTAATGTTTAAAATGATTTGAATGATCTATAAGGATTTGTGAGATAATTATATGAAATTATTTCATTAACTCATTCTACGTACTTATTTTTCATAGACGGAGTGTGGTTTTAGATATCAAAGGTCACAGAACAGTTCGCTTCCAGCTTCCAGCATAGTGTGAATTTCTGTTAAATGTTTTGAATTCTTAGAACTTTTGAACACATGCTATTTACATTGTCATCCAGTATTATTAGGCCCTGTTTATTTCCTCGAGTAGATATATAGATAGAAGATAGATATAGAGTTTTCAATCTTAGAAGGATAAGGGACGACGAGCAGGATCATACATTTGTATTAGAGAGAGCGTCTTTTGAGTTCGTTTGATTCTGTCTGTGACCGACTGTTTATATATGTATAATGAATATAATAGTTACTTGTTTTAATAATGTATCATTGTATTTTTATCCAGGAGTACATCGTATAGGTCGTTGTGGCCTAAATGATTGTTGTGCTGCAACATATACGTCTTTCTATACATTCTATATGCATATCTTATGATGATGATGTTGATGATGATGAAAATGTGTATGATTTATCATTGTATTTTAATGCAGGGGTATATGACGTAGGTCTGTGTTGCCCAGGTGTGTGTGAGGTAGGTTTAGGTGGGTTTTTTTTTTTTTTTCCCGGATTAGTAATGGTTAAGTGTTTGGGTAAGAGATGAAAACCACGAAAGATGTTCTTTGCATAGTTTGTGTGTCTGGCTGGTTGTGTTTTGTGTTTTGTGTAGCATCTTTTGAGTTTATTTTTTAAATTTTGTCTGTGCCCAACTGTTTATATTTTTTGTATTGCACACGTATGTACCTCTGTATGTATATATATATAAAAAGAATATGGTTGTTGCCCTTAAAATATTTAAAAATTTCTTGTCCTATGCCTCCATCTCGTGGACACATTTAGTATTATAGCTTTGGTAGATATATATATATATATAAAATGAATATAATTGTTACTTGTTTTAATAATGTATCATTGTATTTTTATCCAGGAGTACTTCGTATAGGTCGTTGTGGCCTAAATGATTGTTGTGCTGCAAACATATACGTCTTTCTACACGTTATATATGTATATCTGATGATGATGATGATGAAAATGTGAATGATTTATGATTGTATTTTATGGTAAATGCAAAGGTAAAAGTCGACAACGAACGCTGATGGCATTAAGCCTTAAGTTTTAGGTCCAAATGAAAGTATAGATCTGTAGTTTCTTATATTTGCCCCTGTGAGGGCTAAGTTTAGGTGTAAATTCAGATATAGGGCCATAGTTTCTTATATTTGCCCCTGTGAGGGCTAAGTTTAGGTGTAAATTCAGATATAGGGCCATAGTTTCTAATATTTGCCCCTGTGAGGGCTAAGTTTAGGTGTAAATTCAGATAAAGGGCCATAGTTTCTCTTATTTGCCCCTGTGAGGGCTAAGTTTAGGTGTAAATTCAGATATAGGGCCATAGTTTCTCATATTTGCCCCTGTGAGGGCTAAGTTTAGGTGTAAATTCAGATATAGGGCCATAGTTTCTAATATTTGCCCCTGTGAGGGCTAAGTTTAGGTGTAAATTCAGATATAGGGCCATAGTTTCTCTTATTTGCCCCTGTGAGGGCTAAGTTTAGGTGTAAATTCAGATATAGGGCCATAGTTTCTCATACTTGCCCCTGTGAGGGCTAAGTTTAGGTGTAAATTCAGATATAGGGCCATAGTTTCTTATACTTGCCCTGTGAGGGCTAAGTTTAGGTGTAAATTCAGATATAGGGCCATAGTTTCTCTTATTTGCCCCTGTGAGGGCTAAGTTTAGGTGTAAATTCAGATATAGGGCCATAGTTTCTTATACTTGCCCCTGTGAGGGCTAAGTTTAGGTGTAAATTCAGATATAGGGCCATAGTTTCTTATACTTGCCCCTGTGAGGGCTAAGTTTAGGTGCAAATTCAGATATAGGGCCATAGTTTGTTATACTTGCCCCTGTGAGGGCTAAGTTTAGGTGCAAATTCAGATATAGGGCCATAGTTTGTTATACTTGCCCCTGTGAGGGCTAAGTTTAGGTGCAAATTCAGATATAGGGCCATAGTTTCTCATATTTGCCCCTGTTAGGGACTTTACACTCAAGAATCGAAACAGGGTCCAATTCCGGTTGTGCGCAGTCCTTCTACTTCCACTGACCACTTTCAGCTCTGCTTTGGTCCAGCCTGCCACACAGAATTTTTTGCACCGAACTCCTTGGTTTTTATGTCTTACTTTTATACGTTTCACAAAATATAAGGTATAATATCCACTATATTTTATATGTTTATTTTTTTATGGTACATATAATTAAAATACATATATTTTTCTCTCACGTATGTCACCACGGACCACGTCAAGGGTTAAACTGGGTAGGTTTCAGGGGCCTGGGGTTAGTTTGGGTAGGTGTCAGGTTTCCAGGGTTAGATTAGGATTGGAAAGAATCCAAGAGCTGAAGCAGCGTATCGTTGGACACAGGAAGCTGTCATCTTTCAGGTGGCGATAGGTTCGGATGAATGGAGGAAGGTGTGTTACGTTTAAATGCAGTGTGACCATTATTATGTCCAGATAGACAGAGTCTGGTAAGTATTAGAAGTACAGGTCAGAGGTCACAATCTAATGTTTAAAATGATTTGAATGATCTATAAGCATTTGTGAGATCATTTTATGAAATCATTTCATTAACTCATTCTACGTGCTTATTTTTCACAGATGGAGTGTGTTGTTAGCTATCCAGGTCAAAGGTCACAGTCCGCTTCAATCTAATGTTTAAAATGATTTGAATGATCTATAAGGATTTGTGAGATAATTATATGAAATTATTTCATTAACTCATTCTACGTACTTATTTTTCATCGACGGAGTGTGGTTTTAGATATCAAAGGTCACAGAACACTTCGCTTCCAGCTTCCAGCATCCAGCATAGAGTGAATTTCTGCTAAATGTTTTGAATCCTTAGCACTTTTGAACACATGCTATTTACATTGTCATCCAGTAGAGGGCGAACTATTAGCCCCTGTTTATTTCCTCGAGTAGATATATAGATAGAAGATAGATATAGAGTTTTCAATCTTAGAAGGATAAGGGACGACGAGCAGGATCATACATTTGTATTAGAGAGAGCGTCTTTTGAGTTCGTTTGATTCTGTCTGTGACCGACTGTTTATATATGTATAATGAATATAATTGTTACTTGTTTTAATAATGTATCATTGTATTTTTATCCAGGAGTACTTCGTATAGGTCGTTGTGGCCTAAATGATTGTTGTGCTGCATACATATACGTCTTTCTATACATTCTATATGCATATCTTATGATGATGATGATGAAAATGTGTATGATTTATCATTGTATTTTAATGCAGGGGTATATGACGTAGGTCTGTGTTGCCCAGGTGTGTGTGAGGTAGGTTTAGGTGGGTTTTTTTTTTTTTTTCCCGGATTAGTAATGGTTAAGTGTTTGGGTAAGAGATGAAAACCACGAAAGATGTTCTTTGCATAGTTTGTGTGTCTGGCTGGTTGTGTTTTGTGTTTTGTGTAGCATCTTTTGAGTTTTTTTTTTTAAATTTTGTCTGTGCCCAACTGTTTATATTTTTTGTATTGCACACGTATGTACCTCTGTATGTATATATATATAAAAAGAATATGGTTGTTGCCCTTAAAATATTAAAAATTTCTTATCCTATGCCTCCATCTCGTGGACACCTTTAGTATTATAGTATTTGGTAGATATATATATATATATATATATATATATATATATATATATATATAATGAATATAATTGTTACTTGTTTTAATAATGTATCATTGTATTTTTATCCAGGAGTATATCGTATAGGTCAGTGTGGCCTAAATGACTGTTGTGCTGCAACAAATAAATAGATAGATTGATAGATAGATAGAAGGAAGAACAGAGTCTGGTAAGTGTTAGGTATTCTGCTCAGAAGTGACAGAAAAGTTTTATTAGATAGATAGATAGATAGATAGATAGATAGATAGATAGATAGATAGATATAGATGATATGTAGATATAGATTTCAATCTTATAACTCTCCAGTTTTAGAAGGTGAACTTTTGAGTTTT
>CM077234.1:36976939-37085828 GCA_039654775.1 Spinibarbus caldwelli | reverse complement strand
TGCATTTCATCTCTGTTTCTGGATGCGGGGTTGGCAGCGCTCCACATTAACTTCGTGGATTAGCATAACTTCCATCGTTTCTCACATTTGCTCGCTGTCTCTTTTATTTATTTATTTATTTCCACAGTCAGATGTAGATCTTCCAGGAGTAAATGCAGTATTTCCCTGAGGAGCGTTAGTTTCTGCTAAAGAAGAATCTGATTTGTCCTAGAATATCGCAGACAGACGCGCGCGCACACACACACACACACACAGACACACACACATACACACAGAAACAAACACACACACACAGACAAACACACACTACACACACACACACACACAGACAAACACACTCACTCTCACACACAACACACACACACACTCACAGATACACACTCACTCACACTCACATACACGCACACAGTCACGCACACATGCACACACACACACGCACACACTGACACACGCACACACACACGCACACATACATGCACTTACACACACACACACACACACACGCACTGACACACACACACACACACACAGAGCGTCCAGTGCATCTCCACTGGTGGATTGTGACCCAGAAATGGGTGGCAGGTCATAGACAGCAGAGAAAAAACAAGGCTGAATGCAAATAATACAATTCAACCAGCAATATAATGGTTAGAAAAAGGAAACTTTTACAGTTTTTTTTTCAACTGCTGCTTACACACATTTTCAAAACTTTGCCTCTTTTATTCAAAACTTTACACACAAATCCAAGAATTGCACACAAAATGCAAAATGACTCGTATCTCTTGCAAAATGAAGCACTGCATTCAAAATATCACAAACACATCTCAAAAGCATTTTTGTGTGTTACATAGAGAACTGTGTGTTGTGTTTTGCTAAATTAAATTTAAAACCGAGTCAGAGGCTGAGAATTAGTGTATGGTTTTGCAGATTTGGTGTGTGCTTCTGCTGTTTGAGTGTCAGCTTTCAGAAACTGTGTGACAAGTAAAGATTTTGTGTAAGCAGCTGAAAAAAACTGTAACAGTGTTCTGTCTCAATGTAGCAAAACCAGTTGAGAAGTACTGGACTAGATTTATGGCCTATTTGGAGCATGGAGCGTCAGCCGCTAGTTAACATATTGACTAGTAGGTGCAGAAATGTTTGACGGCTGTTAGGTTTGGTGTGTGTGTACAGCGATCTCCCTCGACGTGTTGTGCTGCTGCGGCGTGTTCAGGCATGCAGGTGACCCATGCAGCTCTCCTCTTCCCCTTTGATCCGCCAGGGAACGAAACCAGCACGGGTCTATGGAGCCCATATCTGCAGCTATCGATCACAGAACTTGAAAAGGCTTCGTTGGTTCGTCTCCGTCGTCCCTGAGGGCAGAGCCATCTCATTTAGGTTTCTAAAGGCTTATGGGAAATGGACCGAAATTGAGCTCGTTCAGGCAGAGCGGGTTTTAATAGATATGCATCATTACAGTTTCTCTGCCTCCCAACTGAGCTTGGAATGAGAACAGAGAAGCCTCGGTGGAAGCGTCTGTGTTAAACGCCCCTCTCTCGCTTGTGTTTTTCATCCTCACAGAAATTTCTGTGAACTTAACGAGGACGATGCGCCTATAGAAATGGGCACGTTAGTCAGTTTGTAAGAAAAACACAGCTTTGACCTTTAGCTCGAATTCAGATTCTCCAGCTCCTTACACATTATTATTCCGTTCCATCTGCTAGTCAGTGCTTATATTTAGCAACTTGTCCTTTTAGCTGTAATGATGCATTGCCAGCTTGAATATAAAGGTTTCACCAGAACGTCCATTTTCTGTCATTGTTACCTCGCTCCTTTTTCCCTGTGTTTGTGCTCCAGTTCGGCGCGTTCCCCCTCGCTTCACCATCCCTCCCGTGAGCCACGAGATCATGCCGGGCGGCAGCGTGAACATCACCTGCGTCGCGGTCGGCTCTCCGATGCCTTACGTGAAGTGGATGCTGAATTCGGAGGACTTGACGCCGGAGGACGAGATGCCCGTGGGCCGGAACGTTCTGGAGCTGAACGGCGTGCGTGAGTCGGCCAACTACACCTGTGTCGCCATGAGCAGCCTGGGAATCATTGAGGCCGTGGCGCAAGTCATTGTTAAGTGTAAGGAAGCGGTCATTTTAATGACTCATTAGGATTTTTTTATGCATGCAGGGCAGGAGAAAAGGCAAGCAACCAAAAAAAAAAAAAAAGGAAGAAAAATTTAACAAAATGGAAGTGATAATGCAAATGGAAATAGAAAATACTTGAAAGAAAGTACTGAAATGTGCAAACAAAGATAAACAAGATTGTAAGTGCACTGAGCACAAAGTAAATTCTCTGCAGCATATTATTCAGAAGGTGGAAGTAAAACATTCTGTGTAAAATATCAGCCAAATCCAGCTGCAGAATGTAAATATATGATGTTGGGTCGATGAAAATAATTTTATCCAGTCTAATGACGTAAGAAAAAGGTTCTTAAGTGGGCTTCGTTATTGACTTAAACATTTGCAGATCTTCCCCAAAAGTAAATGGAAGCAACATCGTGAGTTTCCAGACATTCTGTAAGCAGCCCATTTCGATCTACAGATATCTTGTTTGTTTTACCTAGACAACCCTGAGATGGAGAAATCGCCCACTTCTTAGTCCCCTGGTTTCTGGTGTATCTCATGTAGGGTTCAGAGGAGATCTCAACAATATCTCAATCTGTGCTCAGTGCTAGATAATGTAGAAAATGTAACTGATCAACCTTTGAGCAGTGATGAGATGATGCCAACCCTGAGCCAACATACAAAACTACCAAATTTTGCTATAAGTTTGATCGCAACATATAATCGTTGTTGTTAATAGTGTTCACCGGCTGTTTGATTACATGTCATTAACTAACTACATGATTTTAACTGTACATTTCTGCGATATGGACATTACCTTGACATAAGTCACCACTGATAAACTACTACTAAATATAATGTAGAAACTTTAATTTTCTATAAAGCTGCTTTGCAACGATTTGTATCGCAAAGAGCGCTATACAAATATATTTGAATTGAATTGAGCAGTGCAGTTTTCTGCTGTCTATGCAGCTTTACCCAGAGCTCCTGGTACCCCCATCGTCACGGAGACGACCCCCACCAGCGTCACCATCACCTGGGACTCTGGGAACCCCGACCCTGTTTCCTATTACATCATCCAGTACCGTGCCAAATCCCCAGACAGCAAGTACGAGACGGTGGACTCCATCACCACCACCCGCTACAGCATCGGCGGCCTGTACCCCAACACAGAGTACGAGATCCGCGTGTCCGCTGTCAACACCATCGGCCAGGGTCCACCCAGCAACAGAGTGGAAGCTCGGACCGGAGAGCAAGCGCCCGCCAGCCCGCCGCGGAACATCAAGGTGCGCATCATATCGCAGAACGCAGTGATGGTGCGCTGGGACGAGCCGGAGGAGCCCAACGGCTTGATCAAGGGCTATCGAGTTTATTACACCATGGATCCTTCGCAGCCGATGAGCAACTGGCAGATCCACAATGTTCAGGACAGCATGATAACAACCATCCACAGCCTCGTGCCTTCCGAGACGTACACAATCCGTGTGCTGGCATTCACGTCCGTGGGAGATGGACCCTTCTCTGACCCCGTTCACGTCAAAGTGAGACCTGGAGGTGAGTTGTACAGAAACGTGATTGAGGAGGAAATCAAATCCTGCAGATCAAATGTGCTGTCACGTTAGCTGAAAAAGCAAAGTAAGATCCATTGTCAATAATATAGAGATGCATGAAGCACTGCTCAAAAAAAAGCAAGTTTCAAATCAAGCAGCTTTCTGTTGATTGACAGGCCGAATTCACATGACCAATTTGAGCTGAATCACGTGATCGCACAGATTCCTATTGGAATGACTGGATTTCACCCCAGAAATTTAGCTGAGAAACAGTAAATGTGACCACACCTTAACACGTTGCTGTGATTGTATACATCCATATGCAACTCTCAGTGGAGCTTTACAGAATGCTTGAAATCAAGTATAGTGCCATATGAGCATTTCTGCACTGTTTCTTTAGGGCCAGTTTTACTAAAAGCTTGCTCCAGTGCAAACCACCTTTTGGCGTTAAAATAGTACTGACAGGATTTAATAAAGACGTGCAATGAAGAATTAGCGCTGAAAAGGCGTGGACACAGTTACTTTTGCGCCTGACCTTATTGAATGTGCATTTGTAGGAGTTTCCCTTTCAGATGCAAAATTTATGGGAGGAGAGTATTCAAATGAATCATGCAACGCAATTTACTAACGTTTGCACTATTATTTAACGCCCAAAAAAAGCATGTCTTAAACTATTTTGCGCCTGTGTTGTAAGTAGATCACCCGCACCTGATGAGCATCGGCTCTGCTAATTTGCGACTATGCTAGTTTGCGCTGCGCTTGGTGTATTGCGTTGGTCAATATGTAAATTAGATGTTGCATCTGTGTTCTTTCATTTGCACATTGTCAGTAAATCACCCGCAGAAATTTCCACACCCATTGTCGCTGTTTTGGAATTGCGCTCTCACACTAATTTGCCCTGTTTAGTAAAACAGGCCCTTTGTGTTTCTCCATTAATGAATGATGTGCTCTATTTTAAAGCAGGTTTATAATGCGTTCTTGATCTGTTTTTCAGTTCCTGAGCAGCCAGGGAAGTTCCAGGTGGGTAAAGTGACCGATACCAGCGTCGAGTTGACCTGGGAACCTGCGTACTCCAAAGAGCCCGTGAAAGCCTACGAACTGATCTACAAAGCTCCAGATCTCGGCATTCAGGTGAGAATGTGCTCCACTGAGAAACACTTTAGGCCTACGAATCATATTGGCATCAACTCCTGAAATGTTGGAATAATGGTAATGTTTCCAAATGCATTGTATGCAGGTGTGTAGCCAGGATATTTTTATAGGGGTGGGTGGGGGTGTCAAAGGGGGGGCCACCCTCTAGCTCCGCCCCCTGATAGTACATATATTACTACAAATATTGACAAATTGCAAGTCACTTTGGATAAAAGCATCTGCTAAATGCATAAATGTAAACAAAAGAGACTTTGATCTTTCAAACTAACAGGAGAAGAGGAATTTTGAGCCCAGAACGTCGTATGTGGTGGAGGGTCTGCGCGCCAACACCGAATACACCTTCTTTCTGGCTGCTGTTTCCAATAAAGGCATCGGCGCTTTCACCACCGAGATCAACCAACGCACGGCACAAGCAAGTATGTGTGAGACCCCTTAAAAAGACTTTTGTTGTTTCCGTATTTCACCTGACAGGGTGTTTTCTTACAGTGTATGTCACAGTAACATCTCTCTGCACCAAACCTCCCTCAGTTTCTCCATCCACAGATGCAGTCAGTGCCTTCTGCTGTTGTCTGTGACTCTAGATTGGTTTTGATGGTGTTGTTGGTCTGGATGGGAAGGGGGCGGGGCTGGTGCCGAGGATGAATCCCCTTGATTGGATGTTTAATCTGTAGTTGCTCAGTCATCATTTTCAGAGTGGAAACTCAAGAAAAACGCAATCTTGGCTGCCAGTGCACAGGGCACTGTTTATTCATCCCCCCCTCCATCCATCCATCCATCCATCCATCTGTCTGTCTGTCCATCTGTGTCATTGTGAAGTGCATTGGTGTGTGAGATGTGTATGTCCACAAGTATTTCCAGTAGATGATTGAAAAACAAGCAGAAGTCAAAGCCACCACCAGACTGGATGGGATTTTTGTTTTCAATTTCTGCCTTTTTACCTCTTTCTTCTTTTCCTCTTTTAGTTTCATGTCTTTTCACCTCAGGACCCAGTGAAGTGATCGTAACTCCAGCTGTGTGTGTTGTGTCTGTGCTGATGATGAAGTGCTCTTCTTAGGTATCATGCAGCTCTTCAGTACTGCTGGTAAAGCTTGTGTTTTCCAGGACGGTTAACGGTAAGTGAGGAAGACGAACCACCGCCACGGTCCGTAAGACTCTTATTATTCCACTAAACCGTCCTGATAGCCGGCTCTGTGGATGGAACTGCGTCTGATCCAGTGTGAATGAGTCTGGATATCGAACACAGTCCTGCAGTGTTGAACTTTGACACTCTGATGAACTCTCTGTGATTGCAGACAAATGGTAAGAATTGAAGTTGTTCTGTTGTGTTCTGAGCTGTTTTAGTTGAGCTGCACAAACAGCATATGGTTGCCATGTTGTTATACAAACAGCTCAGAGTAATGACAGTGAGAGAGGTTAGGGGTGTGCTGTTGCTGTATTTGTGTGCTTTGGGGGCTTTTCACCTGTTTCCCGTATTACAGGCTGTGAGGTTGAGCTCTGGTCCGCTTCAGGTGGTTAGAAGAGGTCGCTAGGGTGTTATTAGGGGTTTGGGAACAGTTGCTAGGGTGTTATTAGGGGTTTGAAAATAGTTGCTAGGGTGTTGTGGTTGCTAGGGTGTTGTGGGTGGTTATATATGGTCGCTAGGGTGTTATTATGCGTTTGGGAACAGTTGCTAGGGTGTTGTGGATGGGGTATACATGGTCGCTAGGGTGTTATTAGGGGTTTGGGAGCAGCTGCTAGGGTGTTGTGGTTGCTAGGGTGTTGTGGGTGGTTATACATGGTCGCCAGGGTGTTATTAGGGGTTTGAGAATAGTTGCTAGGGTATTGCAGTAGCTAGGGTGTTATTAGGTGTTTGGGAACAGTTGCTAGGGTGTTGTGGTTGCTAGGGTGTTGTGGGTGGTTATACTTGGTCGCTAGGGTGGTATTAGGCATTTGGGAACAGTTGCTAGGATGTTGTGGATGGTTATACATGGTCACTAGGGTGTTATTAGGGGTTTGAAAATAGTTGCTAGGGTGTTGTGGTTGCTAGGGTGTTGTGGGTGGTTATATATGGTCGCTAGGGTGTTATGCGTTTGGGAACAGTTGCTAGGGTGTTGTGGATGGTTATACATGGTCGCTAGGGTGTTATTAGGGGTTTGGGAGCAGCTGCTAGGGTGTTGTGGTTGCTAGGGTGTTGTGGGTGGTTATACATGGTCGCCAGGGTGTTATTAGGGGTTTGAGAATAGCTGCTAGGGTGTTGGGGTCGCTAGGGTGTTATTAGGTGTTTGGCAACAGTTGCTAGGTTGTTGTCGTTGCTAGGGTGTTGTGGGTGGTTATACATGGTCGCTAGGGTGTTATTAGGCGTTTGGGAACAGTTGCTAGGGTGTTGTTGTTGCTAAGGTGTTGTGGGTGGTTATACATGGTCGATAGGGTGTTATTAGGGGTTTGAGAATAGTTGCTAGGGTGTTGCGGTCGCTAGGGTGTTATTAGGTGTTTGGGAACAGTTGATAGGGTGTTATTAGGCTTTTGTGAATAGTTGCAAGGGTGTTCCGGTCGCTAGGGTGTTATTAGGTGTTTGGGAACAGTTGCTAGGGTGCTGCGGTCGCTAAGGTGTTATTAGGTGTTTTGGAACAGTTGCTAGGGTGTTATTAGGCATTTGGGAACAGTTGCTAGGGTGTTGCAGTCGCTAGGGTGTTATTAGGCGTTTGAGAACAGTTGCTAGAGTGTTGTCACTAGGGTGTTTTTAGGCGTTTGGGAACAGTTGCTAGGGTGTTGCAGTTGCTAGGGTGTTATTAGGCTTTTGGGAACAGTTGCTAGGGTGTTATTAGGGTTTTGTGAGTGGTTGCTAAGGGGTGTCTGTGGTTGTAAGTGGTTGCTAGGGTGTTGTGGCTAGTTTCTAGGGTACTCTGGGTCGTTGCCAGGCTAGACTGTTGCTATGTGTTTTTGCTATGCGTGTTCTTGTCTGTGGGGTTTTTCAGCTGTTCTCTGGTCCAGCGTGTGGCTGTAGCGTCAGTTGTGCGTCTGTAGGTTGTGCTGAAGTTCTGAGCGTCTCACTGAGGCTCCAGTACAAACGCACATGAGCTCAATTATCCTCACACTTCCTCTGACATTGGTGCAGATAACAGTTTTTGAAAGCAATTACACATCCGCGGTTCATTTTTACATGTCATATTCTATAAAGATAATTGAATTATTCCATGTCAGTTTAATTATTGTGTTACATGAGCGTGCGTGTGTGAGAACAGAGGCCGGTCGCAGGGTCCGTGGAGCCGAATGCGGCGAGAACCTTATCGCTTTGATTGATTATGAGAACATCTCGGATCCCTTGTTATTTTTAATAACTCTCTCGGCTCTCGTTGTGCCATTCGGCTGGAAAGGTTTCAGTCAATTACACTGACGGAGACCAAAGCCCCACATTAACCGCAGTATTAATGACAGATAATACCCAAAATTCTATACGCTCGTATTTGACCGAGACTTCAGCTCAGAAAAATGCTTAAGGCAACTCTGTGTGTGTGTGTGTGTGTGTGTGTGTGTGTGTGTGTGTGTGTGTGTGTGTGTGTGTGTGTGTTGTGTGTGTGATGGTAAGAAGGTCCATATGCTGTACACAGGAGCAGGTATGTACTCTACATAATCAGCTTATCTTCGTGTGTTTTGCTGTTTTCCAGACTGATTCCTTATTTTCTAGTTTCAGTTGTTTTGTTCTCATTAGATCTGCATCCAGTCGATTTGATGTTTTTGTGATTTCTTTTGCTTTAGCGCTCATAACCGCTGGAGGACAAACATCAGAATGATTGGGATCAGAGTCAGTGCAGCAATGCTCTGCGTTCACCAGATGCTTTCTGACATTACAGGGTTATTGAAACAAAGCTGTAACTTTGTCATGAGGCAGATGTACTTTCATTCATTTAGCAGATGCTTTTATCTAAATGAGGAACATCAGAAGAAGTGTCAGATGAACATCATCACATTGATGTCTGTTAAGTGATCAGACACGCGAGGTAACGAGGAAGACAGGTGAGAATAGAAGGAGGTGAAGTGTGTGAATCTCATGCATAACATGTATTGTTCTGTATGTTCACACACAGAAGATCTTTCAGAGTGTGTCTTTTATAATAGTTGGTTTATGAAACCTAGCTTACACACAGAGCTGCAGAACCTCGTCAGATTTCTAATTAAAGGAGGAACTTCGTAAACAGAAACTCCTCCGTAACCCCCATGGGTTTCAGTCGAACCGTCTGTCACCATCTGGTCAGGAATTCTGATCCCGGACCGAAGCGTCTCTCCATCCATCAAGCGTGTTTCCATGGCAGTGGAGCTGCTATCGGTTACACGCTCTGTGGTGCTTTAATTAGGTTGTCTGTTCTGGTCAATATGTTGATGAGATGCTTGTTTCGTGACAGACGGGCGCTTTATTCCTCCATCGCTGCATCACAACACATCCTTCATTTCATTTTGCTTCATTCTTCCTTTGTTTGCATCATTTATCTCTTAAGTTGAATGTAATTCGAGCCTCATAATTAGTTTTATTGATCTGTTTCCATCTACACTATTTTTCCAGCCCGTGAATCTCATCCTCTGCATTTATCTTTGTTGTATTGATTTATTTTGCTTAATTTCTGTTTCTTTATCCTCCTCCACCTTCCTCAATGATCTTTCCTTTCTGTGTTTTATTTTCGACTCTTTCCGCTCCTCCGCTCTTACTGTCAGAGCCCTCGGTTCCCCTGCGCGATCTCCGCTGCTCCGCCACTGGCTCCACCTCGCTGTCGGTGAGCTGGGCTCCGGCCGCGGAGGAGCCGCTGGGGTACGAGGTGCGGTTTGGGAATGGCGGTGACCCCCCGCAGATGCTGCGTCTGGAGCCGGGCGCGGGCCAGGCGCTGTTGACGGGCCTGCGGCGCTGGAGTCGGTACCGTGTGACGGTGGCGGTGATCACGGCGCAGGGTGGCGGACCGGAGAGTGCAGCTGTAGAGTGCAGAACGGATGAAGATGGTAAAATCTCATCAGTATTTCAGCATTAGATCCTACTTCTTCAGGTCTGTTTAGGTTCTTCAGGTGGTTCTTTGGGGATCTTGATGGTTAAAGGTTCTTCAGATCAGCGTTTTGGCTTCTGAGTTCTTTAAGGTTGTGTTCACACTTGGCACACTGCAAAACATAATTTTCTAACGTAGTATTTTTGTCATGTTTTCCAGCACAAATATCCAAACATTTTTAAATTCAGACTCATTTACTTAAAGCTAAATGACTTAAGGAACTAAGGCTTGTTTTCTGAAAAACATGCATCAATATAAACCGAATTTTGGCTTAAATCAGCAAAAAAAAAAACATCTGCCAGTGGTCTCCAAAAAATAAACTTGTTTTCCCTATGGATAAAATTAAGCACTGACAGATGTTTGTTCTTGTTAAAACTCACTTCAGTTTGGTTGAAAATTACAAGTAATAAGCTATTTTCTGTCCTGCTTTAACCCTCCTCATCAGAACACTCTGTGCCTTGTTTGTAAACAAATCCACTGTAAAATGAAATGAACAAAGGGCCGAGTTCTTACTGACATGGTCTGGAACTTCATTGAAAATAAAGTTCATTTACTCTTTCCTAATGTTGGGATCAGAAGGAAGGTGATGCAAACACTGTTTTTCCACAACTTGGCACTGCACAGTGTCTTGTTGTCTTAGGAGTAACTTTAACGTTTGGTTTCTGCATAGACCTGCATTCGCCTCTCGTTATTTACACTACATACATGAATTGGTGGGCGGGGCTAAACAAGCAATGATGTAGAATCGGTGGGCGGGGCTAAATAGGCAGCGATGTAGAATCGGTGGGCAGGGCTAAACAAGCAGTGATGTAGAATCGGTGGGCAGGGCTAAACAAGCAGTGATGTAGAATCGGTGGGCAGGGCTAAACAGGCGGTGATGTAGAATTGGCGGGCGGGACTAAACAGACAGTGATGTAGAATTGGTGGGCGGGGCTAAATAGGCAGGGATTTAGCATTGGTGGGCAGGGCTAAACCGGCAGTGATATATTATTGGTGGGCGGGGCTAAACAGCCAGTGATGTAGAATGTGTGGGCAGGGCTAAACAGACAGTGATGTAGCAGCAGGTGTTGATCATCTTCTGTGGAGGCGGTGCTTATCCACACTATTACATCATAGAGTGGCACATTCCACAAGCTGTCGTTTTGACAGACTGCCTTCAATATAAGCTGTTTTTAGACTAACAAGAAAGATTTGAGTCCTGAAACTAGGATGTTTATATAGTACAATGACCTCTTATATGTCATATAAGGGAATTTTGTTTTCTCAGTTCATGACCCCTTTAAGCCTTTTATCGTTCACAGTGTGAATGCTGAGCAAACCTGAATTAAATGTATCATTGTTGGTCTGGACCAAGAGAACTACACTGAGCTACAAGTGTGAACACACCCTAAAGCTGCAGTGTGTGGATGTTTTGTACGGGTTCTTGACGTCAGACTAGGCCGTGTCTGTGTGTGTGTGTGTGTGTGTGTGTGTGTGTGTGTGTGTGTGTGTGTGTGTGTGTGTGTGTGTGCGCGCAGTGCCCGGAGCTCCGCCCCGTCAGGTGGAAGTCCAGCCCATCAACAGCACGTCTGTTAAAGTGACGTGGCGCTCCGTGTTGCCAGGGCAACGTAACGGGCAGATCCGCGGTTACCAGGTTCACTATGCGCGCATGGAGAACGGGGAGTCGCAAGGCCTGCCGCGCATCAAAGACATGATGCTGGACGATGAGCAGGTGAGGTCACGACCCCGCAGACCACGCCGCACCCTCAGCAAAATATGACCATTATTCAACCTTGATTTCCAATGCAGAAGTTAGCTAAAGACTTTCTGGTAAAGACTTACGATTCATTAGCCACTATAGGTAAATAAAAGAATAGCAAAGCACAATAAAATGTAAAACTGTTGTGCTACACACTGGTGTGTTTATGATTTATGATGATAAATTAAAACAATGTGATTAACAATAAAGGTAAAATAACTGGAATCGACTGACACGGAGGCACATTCAAATTACAAATGACCTCATCAAAGATGATGTATGTGGGGTTTTGTTGTTTTTGGGTCTTTAATCGTTCATGTTTTCAGTCAAAATGAAATTAAAATTGATCTTATTTCCTTTCTTAATACGTGTCTCATCAGCGGCTGTTATTCTGAATTACGCTTCTGATGCAGATCCACACTCACATTCTGATATGAAACACACACTTTCACATCAGTCCATCAGGAGAAAATCACGGCCTGACCTACATTTATTTCTCATTCAATATCCCGTTTCGCTCAGAAATGCATGACAGAAGTGAAATGGGTCATGGATGCAGTTTCGTAAAACTTTCAAGTTTTAAGTTTTGAATCTTTTTACACAATACTGGCCAAAACCGCATTCAAAATAACAATAAATGCTAAATATTATTTTCATTTATTTATACTGCCTGTACGGAATTAGTCTGATCTGAATGAACAGACACTGAATGAATCTCACTCTGCGTCTCACTTCATCTCTTCTCCTGCTCACTGCTCGTCCATTCTGTCCTTTCACTAAATGAATCTCACCCTCCTCTCCTCCTCCTACGTGCTGCCTGGTCATCACTAATTCTCTCACATTTCTGTGCGTGTCGTCCTGCTGTCATGCCTTTAGAGGGACGCGGATGAGACGGCGCAATATGTGAGTATGAACTTCAGCTTTATGTTCAGAGCAGCTTATGAAAGCACAGCTGAGACAGAAAATTTTCAAAGCCCATCAGAGCCACTGGATCTGAACCGCTTCACTGCATGAATGTGTGTGTGTGTGTGTGTGTGTGTGTGTGTGTGTGTGAACCTCTCACACTGAAGAGCACTTTCATAGAGCCACTTGAACACAGATCACAGACTGAGAAGTATATTAAAGCAAAACAGTGCTGGAGAGAATGAACAAATGAATGCGGCAGTAACATATAATCAGAGCAAGTGTCAGAGAGCAGTGCTTAAGTTTACATTGAAGTTTCTGGCGCTGAATGACTTGAGATTGAGACTCTGTGTGTGTGTGTGTGTGTGTGTGTGTAGGAGCTGGTGCTTGAGGATCTGCAGCCTGAGACGCTGTACTCCATCTGTGTGGCGGCCTACACCGTTAAAGGTGACGGAGCTCAAAGCATCTCTCATCTGGTCCAGACACCCGTCGCATGTGAGTCGCCCATCTGTGTGTGTGTTTCTGTATGTTGAAACATTCAGGGACAGACAGACTTTTTTCAGTTCAATTTTCAGTGTTGTTTGTTTGACAGATAGCAGTGAAACGTGTGTGACAGTCACTAGACTCAACAGAACAAAAGACTTAGTTCTTTATCCAATCAGAAACACAGTTAGTCATTGTGTGCGTTCCTGACATTGGATTGGCTGACATATCTTTAGAGGGTGGGGCTTTATTCTCTTTATTAACCCCGCCTCAGGTGTCTTATTGCTTTGATAACACAGTTTCTATCTAATTAAAATATTAATGACACAAATGATGCTGTATGTGATTTAGTGACCTAGTTTATTATATATTAATATCTTCATGCCTTATAGTTGCATTTATCAGATTAGAGCTGTGTGATGATAAACTCACATTTTGTGATGATACAAACAATCAAGCAGTTGAGATTTACTATATAGTATATATTGCTTTGCTTGTACTGTGTATATATTTATAAAACGGTTAGTTCCATTCCTCGATTCTGGTTTGTCAGCAGCTGTGTTTTATTCACGATACAGCACGGCTATGACCGTTTCACCCAACCGTTCTGTGTATCACTGAGCAACACCCTTAACAACATAAACAATCAATAGCTCAATAGTTTAATGTATTATGTATTTCGGCAGAATTAACTGTTTGCTATTTATTTAATCCTCTGGCCCTCTTCGTTTAGGAGTCACACTTGCCTTCTTCGCAGTCAAAAGTGACTGAAGCCTCGAAATGTAACTTTTTATATTACAAATCATTGTAATATATTTTTGTTCAATAATATTTTTTGATTATTATTTATGATCTTGAGAGAATTTTATGATACTATGCAATATCTCTACAATTTTAATGAGCTATTTTCTCCATTAGAATTAATATATGTTTTTTTGTGTGTGTGTGTATATATATATATATATATATATATATATATATATATATATATATATATATATTTCTTTAATTATTTACTACTTTTTAATAAATGCAATATTTTACATTTAAAATAGAGTGAAGGCATTTAAAATCCATTTTTTGAAGTGAGAATTGGGCCATCTGGAGGCATTAAAAAATAAAAACTTGTGTAATGTTGCGTAACCTCTTGTATTAGCACCCTATATAGATATATACAGAGGCTTTTGGATTCCCGTTGCTTTTTAGATATAATTTCTTCATTTTTTTTAGGTTTTGCATTTAGATCTATATCTAGACATTCTAAAAGACTACTTTTTGTCAAGGTTAAGATATTTTTGTTTAGATAAGTATCAGGTTTTACATTGATTACAGTCAAACATTAAAATCTTGTTAGAAAGGGAACACATAGAAAGCATTTTTGTTACACAGTATTTGATAATTAAAAAATTTATACAAACATTTAGCAATTAATTGATATTTTATTCAATGTAATTCAATAAATGTTAAAACTTCAGAAGGGAACAGCAATTATGATGGAACACATAAACTAACAACAGCAAAAACAATCAGTATCAAACAGTAGATGTAAAAAAAGAGGAATAAAAATTTTATAATTAGAAACAATTTTAACTATATATATATACAAATTGTAATTATTTTATGCATTGCTTCACATGCAACAGATATCAGGAACATAGGCTAAAATAAGATCAAAACTATCCAAACAAACAACTAACTGTTGCCAGTTAATTTCTGTGTATATATGTATATGTGTGTGCGTGTGTGCGCGGGTGTGGGTGTCTATTTTGCACTCCTGATATTCTAGAGAGTCACCCCTTGATTGCTGCACACTTTTTTTCTGATCAGTGGCTGATTTGTAGTTTGTACCACCAAAAGAGTCACTAAGTTTTCACATTTTTTCGCATTTCCTATTCATTTTCTATGTCGGTCATTTTTGACTGCGAAGAAGTCAAGTGTGACTTTTTTTTTTTTTTTTTTTTGACCCTTTAACTTATCCGAATCATGTCCATGATTTTTTTTGTGTGTTCATATTGCTAATGTGACAAAAGTCACCAAGTATCATCTCATTCCGATGAAGCTAAGATTTTTTAAATTTCAAAATATAAAACTTTTCGGTCAAAAATGACCGAAGAGGGCCAGAGGGTTAATGAAGTATGAATGACCCCTGCTAGCATTATGTTGCATCTTTCATCTTTAATTTTGAGACCCCATCCTTCCCCCGTCTAATAAACGCTTCTCATGCGGAGGTGTGTTGATGTGTGTGCGGCGCGCGTCTGTGTGAAAGACTACAGTTTCCGAAGTGAGGAGGGAACATTACTGAATTTATTAGTTTTCTGTTTCAGGTATGATTCTGTATGTCCATCAGTTTACACTGTAATGACGCTTGCAAACTCACGCTGTGCCGCGAATCGGTCTGTTTTAAAACTAAAAGACGGAAAACAGACGTTTTCTCATGCTGAGAGATAAGCAGATGTATGTGTGTGAGCAAATATCATATATGGTGTTAAAACAATAAGTGACACAGCGGATGATAAGAGCACCTATTCTTTTTAGTTTTTATTTAAGCTCCATTAGATGAGTCATGTTCAGAACATTCTCTTGCTGTTTACTGTTGCTGTCAGGAACTATTTTTAGCAGAAGGAAAGCATTTAACGAACTTGCTTCAAAAAAGTAACATTTCAATACATAAATTTTGGGTTTTAATATTTTTTACTATGTGGTAACCGTTTTATAAAAGCAATAAGGTACGAGAGGCCACGCTGTATCATGAATAAATCACGGCTGAAGGGGTTGCAGGTACTCCGCTTCGCATCGTGCCTAACAACGCCCTTCAGCCGTGATTTATTCATATATAGAGAGAGAGAGAGAGGTGTGCAATAATATAATAATATATTATAAAACGGTTATTCCATATGCGTAGTAAGGTTTCACAAAATAAAACAGAGCAAATAAAGTGTAATGATATTAATAAAAACAGTATTCTTCCACCAAACAATGTAGTTCCTCAGAAACAGTTGTGGTTGCAACAAAGTGGTTGCCGAGCAACACACAAAGTAAACAAAGGTGTAGGTTTGTAGTGTAATTTACAACAGCTTCGAAAGCAGCTCAACCAATCAGAATCAAGGACCGGAACTATCCATTTTATAAAATATAATATATAATACTGTCCAATCAGAAGAGGGAACTGGATCTGGTCAGCAGGGTTGCCAGTTTTTCACAACAAAACCCGCCTAATTGCTACTCAAAACTAGCCCAAAACTAACCCAATTGCATTTCGAGGGGGGTCTCCCAGTAAAAATCGTGTTCCAGGGGCTAAATATCATGTTTTTGGGGTCGCTTCAACCCATGGACATGAAAAACAACCCGCAGCAACAGTGTTAAAGTAGCCCAATTGACTTGGCAACACTGCTGGTTAGTGTGATGGATGTGTTTTATATGCACAGTCACTGAGAGTTTGTGTGTCTTTGTGTCCTCTAGTACCTGCTCGTCCCGTTCTGTCCGTGCAGCTGGTTAACGAGACGTCCGCTGCGTTGATCTGGACTCCCCAGCAATCCTCCAACCCTCTGCTGGAGATCCTGGGCTTTCGTCTGACCTACGGCCTTAAAAACGACTCTCAGTCTGTCTCTCTGGATTTCAGACCTGAGGAGCGTCAACACAACGTCACCGGCCTGCGTCCTGGAGGCGTTTACTCATTCTTCCTGGCCGCTAGAGGGCGCTCCAGTTACAGCGAAGAGGCTCAGGAGCAGCTTTCGGTGCCTGAATTTCCTCCGAAAGGTTTTCCGCAGCTGTCGGAGCGCGTCAACGCCACCTGCTGCTCGCTGCAGTTCACCTGGCTTCCTCCGAACGGCTCGGAACGGAACGCAGTTTTTACTGGATACACACTTGCGTATGAGGAAGCAGGTGGTGGCGTTGAACCTCGGACGCTGATGGTGCCGGCGGACGCGTCCAGCTACACCATTCACGGGCTGAATCCTGACCGGGCGTATGCTGTGAGGATATCGGCTCACAACGGCGCCGGGTCAGGCCCATATAGCCCACAGGTGCTGTACCGAACCACGGCCTTCGACACAGGTACGCTGCTCAGGTGCTCTCGCCTGCAGTGTTGGGAGTAATGCATTACAAGTAACGCAAGTTACATAATCAGATTACTTTTCTCAAGTAACTAGTAAAGTAACACATTACTTTTTAATTTAGAAGTAAATATCTGAGTTACCTTTTCAAATAATTAACTCCAGTTACTTTGTTTCTCATGTATTGACTGACAGCTCTGGTGTTGCCATGTTGAGAGAAATCAGGAGTAAGTGCAGAGCGTTGTGTGTGAACATGATCTTACTGTAGTTCTAGACTAAATATCAACATGTATTTACTCATCTCACCTGCACAAAAACACATTCAGTGTTCCTCAAAATCAATAAAAACAGTCAAATGCAAACTCAGAATATTATACAAACCTGCACTAATTAAATATGTTAAATAAGACAAATATCATTTATGTATTTAATCACATTTTATTAACCAATGTCTTTGTTACTGACCTTCGATGATCCACTTCAGCCATAATAATAAGCAAAAATGACACATTTGTGTTTTATTTTAGTTATTGTTGAATAGTGCTGAACTTTCTTCTCCTGCGTCATATTCTTCATGTGATTAGTTTGAGCTGCGCTCTCTACTGTACAGACGTGAATTTACATTTCCTTCAGCCTGAGGCGGATTCACTTCACTTTTGTTGTGAAAGGGCTTTTATGTTTGTAAAAAGAACTTTTTTATATTAAAAACAAACAAGCAAGCCCTTACCAGATTTAAAAAGTAACACAAAAGTAACGTAACGCATTACTTTCCATAAAATGTAACTAAACAACGTAATTAGTTACTTTTTTGGGAGTAACTCAATTTTGTAATGCATTACTTTTAAAAGTAACTCTCCCCAACACTGCTCATCTGGGTGAGAACTAAACCCCGAGATCCCACAACACTAACCCCACCCGACCCATCACAGTGGAGGTGTGAATGTGGGCGGGGCCGCAGGTAACAACGGGAGGCGGGTGTTGCAGGTAAGTGCTCAGGCGTCAGTCACAGTCCGTCGGGGAGGACGAGCGTTCGGGTTCACGGTAAGACTGGAGACGTTTGTCTTTTCCCTCGTTCTTTTGAGTTCCTTCACTGTCCTTCACAACTACATTTCCTAACACTTCCCAGTCCAGTTTGTGGTGTGGCACAAATGAAATGAATGTTTGTTTGTGTGTGATTTGAGTTTGTGTCTCACCCCGACTTGCTTCATAATAACCTTCATTAGCAGCTAGCGAATCTGGGCCAGCTCTCACTGGATCTGCTGCATATGTGGCCCTGCGTATCCGCCATACGCTCACCTTCTACATCCCCCACAATTCCCTGCACAGGCCTCGGCGCACGCGGCGGATCTCTGCCTCCTCACAGTCCTGTGTGTGTGTGTGTTCGAGTTCCTTCATCACTGAGTCTCATGTGTGTTATGTGTGTGTTTTTGGACAGACGTGCCGAGGAATTTCTCGGTGAATCTGGCGACGAAGACGAGCGTGTTGCTGACGTGGGAGTTTCCTGAGAGCAGCGCCCCCTATCGCTTCACTGTGAGTCTCATGTCTGTGAACACATCAGCATTAGAATCTGTGGCTTGTTGTTCATTTGCTGCGTTCCAGAATACCGATCTCACCATATGTCAAAATTAGATTGCTACTGTATAGCAATAAATATAGATTTTTTGCGCAGACTAGGACACACGCATTTAGAGCGATTATATGAACAGATTCAGTAGCATTTAGCATAGTCTGTTGCAGACTTTACTAAGTGAACAAAATTCAATAAACCAGAAGTTAATAAGTGATTTAAATCGTAGAGAAATTTGGTTTTTTCCTCTCGCGAAGATGGTTCTAAACAAAGCCATGTTGTTCGTCTGTGCAGTCAGCAGCGTTTTGTTACTACTTTGAACACGTTGAATCAGTGATTCACTGACCTATTCATAAAAACAGTTTCTTTCTTCGTTTCTGAATGAATCAGCCGGTTTGAACGAATCGATTGAATAAATGACAGTGGCTAGCTGCCACCTACTGGTAATTTTAGTCTCATTTTTAAATGTATCATTCTATTTTTTTCTATTATTTCATATTTCCGTCTTCTAAATTTTATATTTAAAACATTAATCTTATAATATTATTTATGCAATTTGCAAGTGCAAATTTTAATTAATTATACTTTTATCTTTAAAAAAAAATTAAGCCACTTAGCCAGTGTAACTTTTCAACATAGGCTATTTTATTTGAAGTGTATCCCATGTATTCTGATACATTAATGTCTCTGGGTTAAGCCTCGGATATCATGAAAGTTCATGAAAGTCGTCGTGACGTATTGTCAAGTATGGTGACCCATACTCGAAATTGGTGCTCTGCATTTAACCCATCCAAGTGCACACACACAGCAGTGAATAGTGAACAAACACGCGCACACACACACACCGTGAACACACACCCGGAGCAGTGGGCAGCCATTGCTCCAGCGCCCGGGGAGCAATTGGGGGTTCGGTGCCTTGCTCAAGGGCACCTCAGTCATGGTATCGAAGGCAGAGAGAGTGCTGTTCATTCACAATCCCCACCTTCAATTCCTGCCGGTGTGAGAATCGAACCGGCAACCTTCAGGTTACAAGCCCAACTCTCTAACCATTAGGCCACGACTTCCCCTATCCACTCACCCTAGAACCGCTCCTGATTATAGTCAAACAAACATTGATTTCAACAGCTCAATGAGTGTGTGTAACGAGACGTGAGGCATGAGGAACCATTTGCAAGGCTTTATTAGAAGGCGTGGTCATGGAACAAGCATTGGTCAGTACACAGCAAACAGACATAGACGAGGCAAGACAAAGAGTAATCCTAGGGTAAGCGTAGATCTGCGATCAGCGAACAATATCCAACAGGGCAAGGCAGAGAGATAATCCAGGTACACGAGCAATAATCTAAACAAGGTGCAAACAGAGTCCGAACAGCAAGGCAAAGGGTTAATCCAAGAAACACAGGTAGATATGAAAATAGGCAAGGCAAGACTAACAACTGAGTGGGCTCCGTAGAGTAGCTATTGCTAGGATATACGCTATACAATACTCGGCGATGACAGAGAGGAAGTCCAGTGCTTATAAAGTGTGTCTGAAGGGATCAACGGTGTAATCAGTGCAATGTGAGATTGGTGACAGCTGTGTCGTCAGTGCAATGGATGATGGGAATTGTAGTCCGATGGTGAAGTGCAACAGTAGTGTAGCGCAAGAGTCAATGTGGTGAGCGAGTGACCTCTGATGGTGAGTAAACAGAAGTTCATAGACAGGATTCGTGACAGTGTGCTTTAATTATCAGCATAAATAAGTATATTTATTTCAAGTTTATTGCAATGCATTCTGAAATTGTCTTATCAGTAAGTGAAACAGAAAAATACTGATGTTGTCTTTAATAGGGTGTAATGGTACACGTATTCATAAACTTCATTGGAAAGTTCAAGTATTATATATTGTTACTTTTAATTAAAAAAAAAGTCTCATTTTAAATTTTGTAAAATTTTTTAGGAAATTCAAACAATAAATGCAGTTTTGACGCCCTTTGATGTGGCACGACAAACCGCTGTATAAACGCCTCAGTTCAAACGGCAGCGCGATCATCCCTTCCTCTTTAATACAAGTTTTAACATGAAATAAACATGAATGAACATCTCATGTAATCGCTCAATCAGTGTTTCATCCGTGGAAAGATGTCAATAAAACAGCTTGTAAACAAAACGTCCAATTCTTTATTTGTGACTATGCTAATTTGCACTGCACTTGGTATATTGCGTTGGTTGATATGTAAATGAGATGTTGTATCTGTGTTCTTTAATTTGCGCATTGTTAGTAAATCCACGCCCATCGGTGCTGTTTTGGAATTGCGCTCTCGCGCTAATTTGCTCTGTTTAGTAAAACTGGCCCCTATTCTTTAATATTGCTGCTTGTTTGGAACCTCTGGTGCCTAAAAATCGCAATTAAAAAAAAAAACAGTGGCAGATCTGTTTTTTTTTCATATTGTGGCGCGTCCATGTAATAGTTCTATGCATTGGTTGTTGATTGAATGTTGAGATGTGGGCGTGGCATTTAAAAACAGAGCCGGATCTGAATGCAAGCTTGTACTGGGTTGTAAGAAAGGGGCGGAGTTTAAGTGAGCTAAATGATTGGAGAAAGAAGATCCAGTAGTGACATTTTGACTCACTGGGGTTTGGATCAGAGCGTATGTTTCTGTGAAAACCAGCCCAAAAACAGTGGGATGTTTTTAGATTGACTAAACCTGACTGCAGCGAATCTGTTTTTGGGTTAGTAAACCAGGCCTTTGAGCGCTCGTGGCTGAGAAAGCCTGGCTGATGTCATTGAGAAGCGGTTGTGAGTTTTGCTTTCATTCTCAGGTGGAGTACAACCGCCAGAAGATGGAGGTGGATGCGCGTCTGAGGAAGGCTGTTATCCCAAACCTGCAGCCGGACACCAGCTACGACTTCAAGATCACCAGCCCTGAGGGGAACATGGGCGGCCTCAGACACCGCATCCACGCCAAGACGTCTCCTCCCATTCTCATCCGCCGGCCCGAAGTAGACCACACGCGAGAGACCGAAGCCACGGTCACCATCATACTGCCCTCACTGGACACCAGGAGCAACATCAGGTGCAAGCAGCGCTTATACCCACTTCACACCGCAAAAAATGATTTTCTTACTTAATATTTTTGTCTTGTTTTCTAGTACAAACATCTAAACATTCTTGAATCAAGATGCATTTACTTGACAGGTAAAATGACTTAAAAATGTTAGTTTTTGCTTAAAACAAGCAAAAATAGCTGCCAATGGGGAAAAAAAATATTTGGTAACATTTTATTTTGATAGTCCACTTTAGTCATTCTACTAACAGTAAGTAACTACATGTCAACTAGCAGTCATTAGAGTATTAGTAGACTGTCTGCTTAATATCTGCTAACACTTTATTTTGATGGGTCCACAACATACAAGATACTGACTATGAGAAACTTTGTAAGTATATGTCAACTTATTCTATTAACCCTAAACCTACCCTAACAGTCTACTCTGAGAGTTAGTAGACATGTAGTTGCAAAGTTACTTATAGTTAGTAGAATGTCTAAAGTGGACTATCAAAATAAAGTGTAACCAAATAATCTTGTTTGACCTTTGAATTAAGATTATTTTTCTTGCCCCATTGCCAGATATTTTTGCTTGTTTTAAGCAAAAACTAACAAAATGTTGATCTTTTTTTTTCTTTCTTTTTTTTTTTTAAATCTTAAGTCATTTTACCTGTCAATTAAATGCATCTTGATTCAAGAATATTTAGATATTTATACTAGAATACAAGACAAAAATACTAAGCAAGAAAATCATTTTTTTGCAGCGGACCTGAGATAGTCGTGCCGTGTGAAAACAATGGTGATCCGACGACTTTGAGAATCGTGCGGTGTGAACTCGGCATTGCATGCACGCTTCATCAGACGCACACATTTACAGCACGCTCAGACACGCACCTGAGGACGTATGAATCATGCATGACATGCACACACATACGTGCAGGAATCATGCAGCCGCTGCACTGTGAATAATTCAGAACCGCAGTCAATTTGTGTTTCTGGCTGCTTCCTGCGCCGCTGAGCTCAGGAAGAAACTCATTTCAGCTCCCAATGCAACGCTGAGATACTGCAGCGCACACTCTTTACAGCAGCTCATGAAGATTCATGTGTGAGCAAACAGCAGCAAAACACAGCATGCTTCATCTGTGAACTGAACGCGACGAGAGCGACAGAGATGAGAAATGGACAGCACGTCCTCGCTGATTAAACACAAACAAACACACAAATGATTCTCAGACAGTTCACTCAATGAATCAATTACATCATTTACTGAATAACTGAACCACAAGTCATTATTTACCACCTTATCTGAAGAAAAAACCCAAGTGTAGAATAAATATGAAAACAGACAATACGCTGCAAAAAAAAAAGATTTCTTACTCAGTATTTTTGTCTTGTTTTCTAGTATAAATATCTAAACATTCTTGAATCAAGATACATTTACTTGACAAGAAAATGGCTTAAGATATTAAGTCTTGTTTTCTAAAGGAAATAATCAAAATTTTGTTAGTTTTTGCTTAAAACAAGCAAAAATATCTGCCAGTGGGGTAAGAAAAATAATCTTAATTCAAAGGCTAAACAAGATTATTTTTCTCACCCCACTTTGATTATTTTTTTTACTGTATTGACAGATATTTTTTCTTGTTATAAACATGAATTCACTTCGTTTTGGTCGATTTTCCAATTAACAAGACTTAAGACCTAATTGTCATTTTATTTATCCAGCAAATATATCCTGATTTAAGAATGTTTATATATCTGGACTGGAACACAAGACAAAAATACTGAGTAGGAAAATCTATTTTTTGCAATGTAATAATATTGACAGAAATAGTTTTTTGCTTCCTTAAAAGTGCTAAAAGAATCATTAATGAGTCGTTGAATCCACCCTCCTCACATTTAGTACTTATTTATATCTATATATTTGTCAGATGCTTTAATCCAGAGCGCCATGTTGCTTGTGTTCCTGCAGGAACATCTACGTGGTGGTGGTTCCTCTGAAGAGAGCCAGAGGCGTGATACGGCATCTGAAGAGCCCAGACGAGATGGACCTGGAGGAGGTACGTCTGCCTCTGATTATTGTTATTGTTTTGTGTGAGATCTGATGCAGATCTACAGGATCTGTGATGTACACTGCAAAAAATGATTTTCTTACTTAGTATTTTTGTCTTGTTTTCTAGTATAAATATCTAAACATACTTGAATCAGGATGCATTTACTTGACAGGTAAAATGACTTAAAATATTATATCTTGTTTTCTGAAAAAAAACCCCAAATTGTGCAAAAATATCTGCCAATGGGGCAAGAAAAATAATCTTGTTTAGCCTTTGAATTAAGATTATTTTTCTTAATTTCAGAAAACAATACTTAAAATCTTAAGTCATTTTGCTTGTCAAGTAAATTCATCTTGATTCAAGAATGTTTAGATATTTATACTAGAAAACAAGACAAAAATACTAAGCAAGAAAATCATTTTTGCAGTGTAGTTCTGTTGGCCGTGAGTGTTGAGCGGTCAGTGACGCTGTTAATGAAACACAATCTCAGCTGCGTTTCCGCTCTTTCTGCTGGATGTGGAATATTGTATGAAAATCCTGAGCTTTGACTTTCTCCTGTCGGAGGTCATGCAGGTGAATGTGAGCGTGAGAGAATCTTAACAGGCCGTCAGATCGGTCAACTGTGAGGGTGTGAACACACACACACACACACACACACACACACACACACACACAACAGCATGATAAAACAGGTGAAAACTGTAACTTGAGACACGTCTAGAGAGCATCTGATCTCACGTTCGGTCTGAGCAGGTGCTACATTTATGACCCTGAACCACAAAAAAATTGTACAGTATTTGACAATATTTGGCTGAGATACAACTATTTGAAAATCTGGAATCTGAGGGTGCAAAAAAATCTAAATATTGAGAAAATCGCCTTTAAAGCTGTCCAAATGAAGTTCTTAGCAATGCATATTACTTATTAAAAAGTTTTGATATATTTACAGTAGGAAATTTACAAAATATCTTCATGGAACATGATCTTTACTTAATATCCTAATGATTTTTGGCATAAAAAAAAACATTGATAATTTTGACTCATACGATATATTGTTGGCTATTGCTACAAATATACCTGTGCTACTTATGACTGCTTTTGTGCTCCAGGCTCACATATGATAAAGCGCTTACTGTACAGTCATTAAAAAAGTGTGTGTAGTATGAATGGGGAACATGTTGTCGTGTGACCGTCAGCCTCTCCTATGGCCTCATGGGATGGTAAAGAGTCCATCAGAATCTCTCAGTTTCTCCAGCCAAAATCCATCTGTTCGCTCTAAGAAAGAATGCTTATGAGTCAGAACTGTTGCATATTTCAGATAAATAGATTTTGAGCCACAAATAAATATCAAGAGATTCACAAATATTAAACAAATTCTCACTTAAATAGCATGAAATCCACAAACATATGCAGGAGTTGCACAAAAATTAATTCAATTCACAAATAAATACAATGAGATTTGCTAATAAAAAATGATCCAAAATATGTTTCCCTCTGGATTTGGGGATCACTGCACAAGAAATCTCATTTCTGGATTTCTTCCAGTGCGTTTGTGGATTTTAAGACATTTTTAGTGTCAAAACTGAAATCCACAAATGCAGAGGAAGTCATTCATAATGTACAGGAAGTGATCCACAAATGAATGGCAGGAAAAGTTGTGTTGAGACTTATTTGAACTTATCTGTGGATCATTTTTTTTATTTGCAAATTTCCTTTTATTTATTTGTAAATTTGTATAATATTTCAAAATCTATTGATCTGGAAATATGCAACAGGTCTGAGCCCACAGATGCTGGTTTTATTTAACCGTGTTATTTTCTAAAGTTTCTGTGCTGATGCTGAAGATGTGTTGCGTGTGTTGCAGCTCAGAAGTGTAAAGTATTTGAGTAAATGTAACTAACTGAGTATCTTTTCGGATACTTTGTAGTTTTACGGAGTACCAAAGACATTAGCAGCGTTTATTCTCTACTTCACTACATTTTTGAACGAGTATCTGTCCTCTTTACTCCACTACACTTGTAATGAGTTTTGCAGTTACACATTACATTTTGCAGCAAGCTTTTCTGCAGCAGATTATTTCTGCTCCAAAAGTCGTGCTATCGCCAGCTACAGGCCACTGGAAGAACTTTATCTTGAGCGTTTTGCCCTCGCTCACCCAAACTTGTCACCGAGGCTGCTTTACGTGAATGTGAGCTCCTCAGCAAGTAGCTGTGAATCACAGGTGTTTATATATGAGACGACTGCAGCACATCCAGAGCAAGAAGACTTTGACTTTTTCATTTTACTCAGCATTATTTTATCTATCTGTTATACTGAAGAGATCTTTTTGAAGGATGTTGTTGTTGTTGTTTTGTTCAGTTTTATTCTGGTTTCAGAAAATAACATGATTGCTCTCTTCACAAATCAGCTCTTTCTTGTTTTTGTTACATGTTCTCTGTGCCTTGTCTTGGACTTTTATGTCACTTCCTGTCTCCCGTGGTGTTTGTAGTCAGTTTGTAGTCCGTTTGTTCATTGGTTCCCCTTTATTAGTCTCCCCAGGTGTGTCTTATCTTGTTAAGCTTGTTAGCCCCCTGTGTGTGTGTGTGTGTGTGTGTGTGTATATATATATATATATAGCTCTAGTGTTTCTTGTTTGCTCATCATTCTGTTCTTTGTTCACTTTTTTTTTTGGCTTATTGTTTGTTCTAGTTTTTCCATGAAATTCCTGCAATATCTGCCTGTTTTCTCCAGCTTCTCCACAACGTTACAGTTTTTGACTGGCATGTCTCTTTGACTAGTGCATCTCTGAGCCTACTGTATATTTATTATAAGTAAAATACTTAAGTACTGCTAAAATCAGACACACTAAAGGTGCGTTCACACCAGACGCGAATGAAGCGTTAAGCGCGAGTGATTTACATGTTAAGTCAATACAAAGACGCGAATAGACATCCTGCGGCGCGATTCGCGCGAATGAGGCGGTGAGAATTGAGCGTTTCGGGCGTTTGATGCGCGAGTTGAAAACTCTGAACTTTGGCGAAAATTCGCGCCGCGTTAACCAATCAGGAGCTTGCTCTAGTAGTGACGTAGCGAGCGGAGGCAGAAATCCCAAACAACAATGGAGGACAAAATCATCGTCGCTGTATGTGGATACCCGGAGCTCTACAATACATCTTCGTACTTTTATAGAAACAGGAATAAAAAAAGGATCTTGCTTGAAAGAAAGTGAGTGAGGAGGTCGGATAATCTTGTAAAAAACGCTCTTTACTCAATACGAGCTATATATAAGCCCCCCCCCCCATGACGCGAATTCGCGTCTGTTGTGAAGTCAATTTCACACGCGAATGAAGCGAGTAAACTCAAAATGTACAAGCATCCATTTATTCGCGCAAGTCGCGTCTGGTGTGAACGCACCTTAAGACTTTTACTCAAGTTGTTTTGGAATTGATGACTTGTAACTTGTAGTGGAGTAATTTTGACTGTAAGGTTTTGAGGAAGTCTTGTGTTGCAGCTGCTGAAGGACATCAGTCAGAAGCAGCGAGATCCGAGGCAGCGGCAGGTGGATCTGAGGAGAGCGTACATCACCGCCCGCTTCACGCCCGCCTCCCTGCCCGCCTTCTTCACGCTCGGAGACCAGCTGGACTACGGAGGCTTCGAGAACCGTGTCTTAGAACCGGGTCAGGAATATGTGTTCTTCATCCTGGCAGAGCTCAACTCCACCACCGGGGTAAGTGTGTGTGTTAGTGTTAGTGTGTTAGAGTGTGTGTGTGTGTGTGTGTGTGTGTGTGTGTGTGTGTGTAACGCTGCTGTGTTTGTGTGTTCAGAAGATGTTTGTGGCCAGCCCTTACACTGACCCTGTGATTGCGCCGGACTCGGACCCTCAGCCTCTGGACGCGGGTGACGGTCTCATCTGGGTGGTGGGACCCGTTCTGGCTGTGGTCTTCATCATCTGCATCGTCATCGCCATCCTGCTCTACAAGAAGTGAGTCTGACCTGAACATGTTAGATGACGCTAGAAACGCACAGAATTACCCATCAGGACTAGCAGCACATGAGTGAGAGGCTCTCTAGTGCAGCTGCAAAAAATGATGTTCTTCCTCAGTATTTCTGTCTTGATTTCCAGCACAAATATCTAAACATTCTTAAAACAAGATACATTTACTAGAGAAGCAAAATGACTTAAAATACTAATTTTTGTTTTATGAAAAAGAGGATCAAAATTGAGTGAGTTTTTGCTTAAAATAAAAACAAATATCTGCCAGTGGAGTCAGAAAAATATACTTGTTTTCCCTTTGAATTAGGTTTATTTTTCTCAGCTTTTTGCTGTTGTTTTGCATAAACTCACTTCATTGTCACTGAAAATCATTTTTTGCAGTGTGATATATTGTGAAAGATCATATGTACTGTACTGCTCATAAGTTTACATCCCCCAATGTCTTGATCATTTAAAAAAAAAAACCTTTAAAGTTTTGTCGTCTAGAAAAAATATAAATATGTTATAGCATTATCTGACTAGGACTAAAAAAAACTAAATTCTGATTTTATGAATCCTCTTATTTTTATTATTATTTATTTTTTTCTTTAGAGGGATGTAAACTTATGAGCACACCTGTAAATATATATAATTTTTGTGTAAAGACTCGTGCCTCTCCAGGTGTTTCTTATGCGTTCTTTTTGGTCCGTGTGTCAGTTTTATGTATTTCTTCTTAGTTTTTGGTGAACATCATGCTTTATAT
Organism: Spinibarbus caldwelli; assembly: GCA_039654775.1. Taxonomy (NCBI): domain Eukaryota; kingdom Metazoa; phylum Chordata; class Actinopteri; order Cypriniformes; family Cyprinidae; genus Spinibarbus; species Spinibarbus caldwelli. The sequence continues at coordinate 37,057,495 of CM077234.1, read as the reverse complement.
TCCCATCAGTGATCATGTATAAGTAAAGTTAACTAGATATAATAGTCATGAGAGGAAGAGATGATGTTAACTGTACGGCGGCGTCTCTATGACGACTGGAACTCTGGGAAAGATTTGGGGACAGAAGAGAATAAGATTTGATTAAATATGCAGGAAGCAAGCTATTTCTGGACAGGAAGATAATAGAGTCTGAGGTGAGGATTCAATCAGATCAGCTGCACTGGATGAAACCGGGAAAGAGGAAAAACGTTATAATATTTATTAGATGTCATATATGTTATATGTTTGTATAAAATTCATTGTTACACATTTTATTGTCATTTTTTGTTATGTTTCAGACATATTGAGGTTGGAATTAACATATCAAACACACACCCGCTCATCTTCATCAAATGACCTTAAAATGTAAATGCATGTAAAATTCAGTTATAGCATGTACACCCACGTCAAAAGAATGAGGGTTTATTAAGCTGTGTTGAGCGGTTGCTAGGATACAGCTTGGGTGTAAGTGGTTGTCATGGAAACAGCAGCACGTGACACTCGAGTGATTGTGAGGAGAGAGTCACCGGTCACTCTCATGTCTGAACTTCATCTTAAAGGGGTCATGACATGGAGTTTTTTTTATTATTTTAATACGTTCCTTGAGGTTTATTTATAATGTTAATAAAGTTTTTTTTTTGCACAAAAAACAAATAAATATGTGGAAAAATAATTATTTTCAACCCTCGTTCTGACCCTGTCTAAAACGATCTGTTTTAAGGGGCGTGTCCTGACGACAGATGCATATCTGTATACTGTATCCAGTGTAGACAAGATAGCGCAGTGATTGTGATTTCTGATGCTTTTGATGCAACGTGACACTCGCATTCAGCGTAATCAAGAGTCAGCCGTTAGCAGCTGGACGCCAGTGGACGGGGCCTATGCTGAGAATTAGACTATTCGTCGATGTCTTGCTCTGGAGGCGGTGCTTATGCAAATGTTTGTGCCCCCGTGACGGCACCTTGCCCTTCAGATCCAAATGAGCCGTTTTTGGAGCTTGATTAAAGAAATGCTTGGTTTATAATGAGGAGGATATTTTAAGCTTTGAAACTTGCAGGATGTTTTAATGGTACAAAGACCTCTTATATGCCAAAAGATCAAGGCAAATTTGATTTCTCATGTCATGACCCCTTTAATCTAGACTGCAGCTCTTCTCTTCATCAGTTGCATCATGGGACGCCGTCTTCAGACACACTCACATTGAGTCATGTCCCAGTTTTCTTTCTTTGTTTGGCCGTGAGTGATTGTGAGTTCTGGAGGCCGTCTCAGCGTGAGCTCATCCTTTGCACAATCACAGGTATCTGTGTTCGTTAAATTGCCGGTGTTGTGACCTTGCTGGCGCCACGGGGGGGCGAGCGGAACACAACGGGCCGGTCCGGCTGATAAATTTGCCCTTGGGTCTGATCCGTTCCTGCCCCCTTCCATTTAGTCCGGAACAATCCAGTCCCGCGGGGTAGCAGTTAAACTGTCCCCGATGCAGGAGCGCGTTATCTGCAGGAGGTGTCATGTAGCTGCTGCATACAAATGCACTCTATTGATCTCTCTCTCTCTCTCTCTCTCTCTCTCGCTCTCTCTCTCTCTGTGTGCGACGTTTGATCGGACTCCAGTAAACCTGACAGGTAAGTGAGATCTGATCCCTCATCACTGAGAGAAGATTAATGCAGAACAGCCTCTGTCTGGCTCTCTGCTTTATTTATGCGCTTCTGCTCTTTGAATTTCTTTCTGTCTGTCGAGTTTCTTTCATAACTGCAGTTTCTCCTTGTTCTGTGTGTGTTTTCATTCATTAGCAAACGCAAGGACTCTGAGCCGGGAACTAAATGTTTGCTGAATAATGCTGAGATGATGGCGCACAATCCCACCGACCCTGTGGAGATGAGACGCATCAACTTCCAGACACCAGGCACGCACACGTGCACTTACACACACACGCACACACACAAACACTAACATGCACACACACACACACACACTTACTCACAAGCATGCATATATACATACACACAAACAAACACACACATGCACACACACACTAACATACACATAAATACAAGTTTACAGTTGCACACACACTTACATGCACACATACAAACACGTTTGCACACATTCGCCTTCAAAATGGTCTCTCAGTTTGGTTCACTAGGCTACACAATCATGGGGAAGACTGCTGATCTGACAGTTGTCCAGAAGACAATCATTGACACCCTTCACAAGGAGGGTAAGCCACAAACATTCATTGCCAAAGAAGCTGGCTGTTCACAGAGTGCTGTATCCAAGCATGTTAACAGAAAGTTGAGTGGAAGGAAAAAGTTTGGAAGAAAAAGATGCACAACCAACCGAGAGAACCGCAGCCTTATGAGGATTGTCAAGCAAAATCGATTCAAGAATTTGGGTGAACTTCACAAGGAATGGACTGAGGCTGGGGTCAAGGCATCAAGAGCCACCACACACAGACGTGTCAAGGAATTTGGCTACAGTTGTCGTATTCCTCTTGTTAAGCCACTCCTGAACCACAGACAACGTCAGAGGCGTCTTACCTGGGCTAAGGAGAAGAAGAACTGGACTGTTGCCCAGTGGTCCAAAGTCCTCTTTTCAGATGAGAGCAAGTTTTGTATTTCATTTGGAAACCAAGGTCCTAGAGTCTAGAGGAAGGGTGGAGAAGCTCATAGCCCAAGTTGCTTGAAGTCCAGTGTTAAGTTTGCACAGTCTGTGATGATTTGGGGTGCAATGTCATCTGCTGGTGTTGGTACATTGTGTTTTTTGAAAATCGAAGTCACTGCACCCGTTTACCAAGAAATTTTGGAGCACTTCATGTTCAAGTTGAGCTTTATTGTCATTCCGCTACATGTGGGGACATACAGTGGAACGAAATGTCGTGCCTCACAGGACCATGATGCTACATAAATACAGACTTACAACAATGAAGTAAAACAGTATAAACCTATACACAACTAAACTACTGATAGATGACTATAAATATACTATATATAAATGTTTACCTATACATAAACTAAATAAAATACAAACTATACAAAATATACGAATGCTTTAAATAAACACTGTACATGTGCAAAGAGAAACATTGTGAGTCAAGCAGCTGGCTGGGGAGCAGTGCAGGATGATTTGTAGTGCATGAGCGTGCAAACATACATATATTACTGTGTCTTTTGTGGGATTGTGTACACACAGTAGTGTGTGAAAAGTGTCTAGTGCGCATAAAGGAGGAGAGTGTGTTACTACAGGTGGTTTGTACAGGCCCACTCACCTGTGAATTGCACAAAAAAGTTTTCATATGTTTTTATTTTTATTTTAATGTGGTAAGGTTGGGGAGGTGTTTGGAGGGAGGGGTAGGGAGTGGGGGTGAGATGGTCCATGTTTCAGGAGGTAGGTGGTTTGTATGGGGTTTCAGAGAGGGGCGGGGTGATTTGAGTTCAGGGCTCTCACAGCCTGGGGGAAAAAGCTGTTGAGCAGTCTGGCAGAGTGGGCTCTGATGCTCCGGTACCGTCTTCCTGATGGTAGGAGCTGGAAGAGACTGTGGGAGGGATGGGTGGAGTCCTTCACGATACTGTTGGCTTTGCTGGAGCATCGTGTAAGGAAAATGTCCAGGATGGAGGGGAGAGGGGCACCGATGATCTTTGCAGCTGTGTTCACTGTCCGCTGGAGGGTCTTGCGGTCTGCTGCAGTACAGTTCCCGTACCAGACAGTGATACAGCTGGTCAGCAAACTCTCAATGGTGCCCCTGTAGAAAGTGGTGAGGATGGGTGGAGGGAGACTTGCTCTTTTCAGCCGGCGGAGAAAGTGTAGGCGCTGTTGTGCCTTCTTGGAGAGTGACATGGTGTTGGTGGTCCAGGTGAGATCCTCTGTGATGTGCATCCCCAGGAATTTAGTGCTACTGACTCTCTCCACATTCAAGCTGTCGATGGTCAACGGATTTTCTCCTGAAGTCCATCACAACCTCCTTTGTCTTCTCCACATTGAGGGACAGGTTGTTAGTGCCACACCATTCAGCCAGCTGTGCCACTTCCTCTCTGTAGTGCGTTTCATCGTTGTTGCTGATGAGACCTACCACTGTTGTGTCATCAGCGAACTTGTTGATGTGGTTGGAGCTGGACTTGGCAGTGCAGTCGTGGGTCAGCAGCGTGAAGAGCAGCAGGCTGAGCACACAGCCTTGTGGGGCACCTGTGCTCAGTGTGGTAGTGCTCGAGGTGTTGTGGCCGACACAGACTGACTGACAGGTCTTCCGGTTAGAAAGTCCAGGAGCCAATTACAGAGGGAGGTGTTAAGGCCCAGCAGGTTTAGCTTGTTGATGAGTTGTTGTGGGATTATTGTGTTGAATGTTGAGCTGAAGTCAATGAACAGCATTCTAACATAGGAGTCTTTATTTTCTAGGTGGGTAAGAGCCAGGTGGAGGGTGGAGGAAATTGCATCGTCCGTAGAGCGGTTTGGGCGGTATGCAAACTGGAGTGGATCGAGTGTGTTGGGGAGGCTGGTTTTGATGTTGTGCATGACTAACCTCTCAAAGCACTTCATCATGATTGGAGTCAGTGCTATGGGACGGTAGTCATTTAGACAGGACACAGGTGATTTCTTTGGTACCGGTATGATTGTTGTGGATTTGAGACATGTGGAGACGACTGCCTGGCTCAGCGAGGTGTTGAAGATATCTGTTAGGACATCTGTCAGCTGTTCAGCACAGTCTTTCAGTACATGGCCAGGTATGCTGTCAGGACCCGCAGCCTTGCGTGGGTTAATCCTGGATAGGATCTTCCTCACGTCGGCTGGAGACAGACAGAGCGCCTGGTCGTTGGGAGGTGTGGGCAGTTTTTGTGCAGGTGTGTCATTCTGCATTTCAAACCGTGAATAAAAGTGGTTGAGTGCATCTGGGAGGGATGTGTCATCATCACAGGCCTGTGGCGGGGGCTTGTAGTCAGTGATGGTCTGAATGGCTTGCCACAGGCTCCGTCTGTCTCTGCTGTCTGTGAAATGATTGTTGATTTTTTGAGCATATGACCGTTTTGCCTTTTTGATGCCACAGGACAGGTTGGCTCTTGCTGTTTTGAGGGCTGCTTTATCTCCTGATCTGAATGCTTCATCTCTGGTCTTTAGCAGCCCACGAACCTCTACTGTCATCCATGGCTTCTGGTTTGCACGTGTGGTGATGGTCTTGGTGACTGTCACATCATCAATGCACTTTTTGATGTAAGCAGTCACAGTTTCCGTGTACTCGTGCAGGTCTGTGTGGTTGTTGTAGGTGGCCGCCTCTTTTAAACATGTTCCAGTCTGTGTCCTGGAAGCAGTCCTGGAGTGCTGAAGTGGCATTGTCTGGCCATACCATGATCTGTTTTTGAACCGGTTTGGCAAGTTTGAGAAGTGGTCCGTATGCTGGGATTAGCATAACAGAGATGTGGTCCGAGTACTCGAGGTGGGGGCGGGGTTCAGCTTTGTATGCATTCTTTTCTGTTGTGTAAACAAAGTCCAGTGTGTTGTTTCCCCTTGTTGCAAAGTTCACATGTTGGTAGAACTTTGGCAAAACTGTCTTTAAGTTTGCGTGGTTGAAGTCGCCTGCTATGATGAAAAAGCCGTTGGGGTTATTTGTTTGTTGTTCGCTGATGGCGCTGTACAGTTCACAAAGCGCGTCCTTAGCGTTTGCACACGGGGGATGTAAACCCCGACAATAACAATGGCCGTGAACTCCCGCGGCAGATAGAACGGTCGACACTTCACAAACATAAACTCTACCAGTGATGAACAGTGTTTTGTCACTACCGCAGCATTGTTACACCATTCTTTGTTGATATACACACACAAGCCACCCCCGCGAGTCTTACCAGACAGTGATGAATCTCTGTCCGCTCGGTAGCAAGTTGGTCCGTGCAGCTGAATGGCGGAGTCCGGGATGTTGTCGTTCAGCCATGTTTCAGTGAAAACAAACACACAACAATCCCTGACTGAGTTGAATTAAGTCCAGTTTGTTTTCCAGAGAGCGAACGTTTGAGAGCATGAGTGTTGGAAGAGCCGGTCTTGTGGGGTTAGCCCTTAGCCTAGCTCGTATACCTCCGCGCTTCCGTCCTCTCTCACACCGCTTGCGACGCCGCCTTGTGCGGGTAGCGTCAGTAGGTGAGGCCGTGGCCTCGAGGTCCGGCTTCAACAATAAACAAAGGCATCGTAGCTTCTCAGAAGCCGTCAGCGAGAGTTGGTGTTTGTATGCGTTGCCGATATCTAAAAGGCGATCATAGATGTATTTTGGAGTGATTTCCTTATGAATTAGCGGTAAGTTGACACTATTTGGAGACGAACAGACGACATTAAAAGACATAAAAGCACCGTCTTTGGGTCCCGGAGTAGCCGCTGCGTCTGACCGCGCCGCCATCTTGGATTTGCCACTTCATGCTTCCTTCTGCTGACCAGCTTTTTAAAGATGCTGATTTCATTTTCCAGCAGGATTTGGCACCTGCCCACACTGCCAAAAGCACCAAAAGTTGGTTAAATGACCATGGTGTTGGTGTGCTTGACTGGCCAGCAAACTCACCAGACCTGAACCCCATAGAGAATCTATGGGGTATTGTCAAGAGGAAAATGAGAAACAAGAGACCAAAAAATGCAGATGAGCTGAAGGCCACTGTCAAAGAAACCTGGGCTTCTATACCACCTCAGCAGTGCCACAAACTGATCACCTCCATGCCACGCCGAATTGAGGCAGTAAAGCAAAAGGAGCCCCTACCAAGTATTGAGTACATATACAGTAAATGAGCATGCTTTCCAGAAGGCCAACAATTCACTAAAAATGTTTTTTTTTTATTGGTTTTAAGTATTCTAATTTGTTGAGATAGTGAATTGGTGGGTTTTTGTTAAATGTGAGCCAAAATCATCACAATTAAAAGAACCAATGACTTAAACTACTTCAGTCTGTGTGCATTGAATTTATTTAATACACAAGTTTCACAATTTGAGTTGAAATAAATAAATGCTGAGTGGGCAGTCGTGGCCTAATGGATAGAGTGTCGGACTTGTAACCCGAAGGTCCGGGGTTCGAATCTCAGGTCCAGCAGGGATTGTAGTTGGGGGGAGTGAATAACCAGCACTTTCTCCACCCTCAATACCATGACTGAGACCCTTGAGCAAGGCACTGAACCCCCAACTGCTCCCTGGGCGCCGCAGCATTGGCTGCCCACTGCTCCAGGTGTATGTTCACTACTGTGTGTGCGCACTTGGATGGGTTAAATGCAGAGCACAAATTCTGAGTATGGGTCACCATACTTGGCCACACATCACTTCCCCTTATAAATGAACTTTTCCACGACATTTTAATTTATTGAGATGCACCTGTATACACACACACACACACACTTACATGCGCACAATCATGCGTACAGTACACACATTTGTTTGAGTATGTTAGTGAGCTCATCTTATAGACTTCCATTGTTTTTATATCAGACTAATGATATTTTAGTGATACTAAATTAGATGATATTTAGATGATACTAATGAGCACACACACACACACACACACACACACACACACACACACTGTCCAAACCTAGTGAGCTGTCTCTTAGTCTACTGTCTACATAGGCAGCTCCCCTGTGAAGTAGTCCAGTTTTAATTAGGTTTGTATTTGTCAATATTTTTCATTATGGAATGAACATATTAATAGTCCACCATCTTGGATTCTTTCACTGAGCTTGTAGCGGTGCATTCTGGAATTGATTAAGGCAGAATAGTTTATCGAAGCCTCAGTAGGCAACGCACGAGGTGTGTTGCCTACGAGGTGTGTTGTTGTGACACTCACTAGGTGTGAGGGCTCTTTCAGTGACAGCAGTCGTGAGTGATTCACACGCACACAGCTGAGATGATGTTTGTGGGTCATCTCCATGACGACCGCTGTGACCTTTGCCCCCACAGGTATGATGAGTCACCCGCCCATCTCCATCTCTGAGCTGCCCGAGCACACGGAGCGCCTGAAGGCCAACGACAACCTGCATCTGTCGCAGGAGTACGAGGTGAGCGATGCTCCGTCGCTGTGCTCTTCTGCAGAGTCCTGCTTTATTCATGCTGGCCGTGTGATGCTGAGCAGATCCAGTCCTGCCACTGTCTCACGCTAGAAACCACAAAAGAACAGCACAACATCAGATAGATAGATAGATAGATAGATAGATAGATAGATGTGCTTGTTTTGTTAGACTTTAGCGCAGTATTTGATACTGTTGTTCACTGCACTTTGATTAACAGACTGCATTCTCTAGTGGGCATTTCTGGATTAGCTCTGGATTGGTTATCCTCCTGTCTTTCTGACAGGAGTTTTTCTGTGTCCATAGGAACTTACATGTCAGACTCTGTTCCTCTGTCCTGTGGTGTGCCACAAGGTTCTGTGTTTGGCCCTTCTGTTTAGTCTGTATATGCTTCCTCTTGGCAAGATTATTAGTAGTTTTATATCGTATCATTGTTATGCTGACGACATCCAATTATATATTTCTTTTAGTCCTGATAGACTAGGCAAACTGTCCCTTCTGCAGAATTGTTTGACATCCATTAATAAATGGATGTCAGACAATTTTCTGCAACTAAATAATGATAAAACTGAGGTGATGATTACTGAGTCTGGCAACATAACTCCTAAGATTAGGCAGGCTATTGGGGGTCTATCATCCTCTGATAGCAGTAACATAAGAAATCTGGGTGTCATTTTTGACAGGACTGTTCAAACACATGGACATGTAAAATCTGTAGTTTGTTCATGTTTTTTCCATCTTAGGAACATTGCTAAGATCAGATCTATGGTTTCAAAAAAAGAGATGGAGATGCTTGCTCATGCATTTATCTCTACACAGTTAGACTATTGCAATGTTCTGCACACTTGTTTGAACAAATCTTCTATGGATCGATTACAGGTTGTACAGAATGCGACTGCAAGGCTTTTGACTAGGACCAGCAGGAGGTCGCACATTACCCCATGCTTAAGGCCCTTCATTGGCTTCCCATTGGTTTTAGAGTGCATTTTAAAATTTTGGTCATTACTTATAGAGCCCTGCATGGTCAGGCACCCTCTTATATCCAGGATCTATTACATGCATACTCTCCTGGCCGGTCTTTGAGGTCTTCTGACCTAGACCTTTTAACTATTCCCACATTGACCATGCTTTCTGTGTCGTGGCTCCAAGGCTTTAGAACTCTCTCCCCTTATCATTGAGAACTATGGGTTCTGGAGAATCTTTTAAAAAAACACCTAAAGACGTATCTTTTTGGACAAGCTTTTAACTAACAATATGGTCTGCAAGCAAATTTTTGTGATATTTGGTGCTATTTGTACAGCTGGTATTTAACTTGTTTTGATTTTCATTTTTATTGTAAAGCAGTTTGTGACTCCTTGTCTGTGAAAGGTGCTATATAAATAAATTTATCTTACTATAGATAGATACATCATTTTTGAATCTCTTGTATCACTCTTTCTCTCTCTCTCTCTCAGTCGATTGATCCCGGGCAGCAGTTCACATGGGAACATTCAAACCTGGAGGTGAATAAACCAAAGAACCGTTACGCTAATGTGATCGCGTATGACCACACGCGTGTGATCCTCGCAACGACAGACGGTACGACCACTGAGGCTCTGATCTGGAGTCCGTCACAGACTGTGCTTGAGTCTCCAACACTCAATCAACTCTTAGATACACATTCATTCTTTTAGCACAGCTTGATGTTTTCCTGTTCTCTCCGCAGTGTTGGGGAGTAGCTAGTTACATGTAACAGAATTACGTTATCTCATTACGAAATAAATGTAACCGTTACAATTACTGAGAAAAATTGTGTAATTAAATTACAGTTAATTATGAAAATGTTAACGATTACAAAGGGGGTTACATCTGCATATTTTCACACACATACAGATTTAATTGATTTCATTCCCAAATTGCACTGACTGCTTTAATATGAGACACCAATGTTTCAGGAGTTTAGGACAAATGCTTATTCCATAACTGATTTATTTTCTATTTGGGTTTGTGTTTATGCTTTATTTTTTTAAGATTGCTGTTTTTTCCCAAGCATTGCTAGATGCCAGTGTTTCCTGTCAAAAGCTATGCAAAGATTTGATTTCAAAAGCAGTATCATAACTATTAAACTATTTCTTTTTATGATTTTAAATCTGTATTAACCTCAGAATGATCTCAAAGTAAAAAGAAGTGCTAAAGTCTGATTTTGTGGTGGCTGTGCTTTAAAATTGAATTATTATAATCTTAATTCAAGTGATGAAGGATTCTGAAAGTCTGGCAGTAATCAGTGTTGAGTTCTACTGTAAGGCTAACCCTGCCTGCTTTACATGTTTCAAAATGATCAACATTTGAAAACATCATTCGAATTTTAGAATTCAGTCATTAGAATTTTAGAAAAGTAATCAAATGTAATCAGTTACATTACTTTAATAAAGTAGTTGAAGTATTTACACTACTTATTACTTTTTACGTAATTTGTAATCTGTAACTTATTACATTTCCAAAGTAACCTTCCCAACACCGTCTCTCCGTTAGGCATTATGGGTAGTGACTACATCAATGCCAACTACATAGACGGTTACAGGAAGCAGAACGCATATATCGCCACCCAGGGGCCGCTGCCAGAGACCTTTGGGGATTTTTGGCGGATGGTGTGGGAGCAGAGAGCAGCTTCAGTGGTCATGATGACCAAACTAGAGGAGAAATCACGGGTGAGAAAACACGCCTGACCCTGACCCAGGAACACTGAAGAACTGGTCTGATCTCCATGTCCTGTGTTCCTCTTGTGCAGATCAAGTGTGATCAGTACTGGCCCAGTCGCGGCACAGACACCTATGGGACGGTCCAGGTCACTCTGCTGGACACCATGGAGCTGGCCACATTCTGTGTTCGAACCTTCTCTCTGCACAAGGTGAGACGCATTTACATTTCTACTCTCGTTCTAATCAGCATCCAGAGATCCAGAAGAACCGTACAGCAGAAGAGTCTAATTTAACTCACTGATCAGGGAAAGTTTAAACTTCTCTCATCCTTAATTCTGCCTCTTTATCTCAAACCCTCTAGCGCCACCATCAGTTTAAAATGTCACGTGCATTTGAAGAACACACAGATCATTCTTATTCCCCTAGTTCCGCTATAGATCGTAATAACCAGTGTTGGGGAAAGTTACTTTTAAATGTAATGCATTACAATATTGCGTTACTCCATAAAAAAGTAACTAACTGCATTACTTAAGGTCTTTGCTCTCGTCTGAAATTTTCGTACATTAAAAAATAATTATGACCTCATGTTGTGTCAGTCACGTTTACACACTGCCTCTGAAACTTTCATCCATCATTTAAAAAAATCAGACCAGGTTCGATTTTCTGCGTTTTCGCATCTGTAGCAAGCATTTTGATAGGAAAGGATGACAAATACTTGAAAAAGTAACTCAAATATTTTGTTGTAAATTTAAAAGTAATGTGATACTTCACTAGTTACTTAAGTAATCTGATTACATAAATCACGTTATTTGTAATGCATTACCCTCAACACTGGTTATGACTGCTTTGAGTTCACATCCAAAAGTTATTAATAATTTTTCAATGAACATGATGGCAAAAAAACAAACATTTACATTTACATTTAGTCATTTACCAGACGCTTTTATCCAAAGCGACTTACAATTGGGGAATACATAAAGCGATTCGTCTAGAAGAGGCAATCAGACAGAGGAAGTGCTTATAACAACAAGTCTCAGGCATTGTTCAAATAAGTACAAGCTAGAAAGGAAAGGAATAAATAAAGAGAGAGAATTTTTTTTTTTTTTTTTTTTTTTTTTTTTTTTTTTTTTTTAGGATGAAGTCAAGTAGTGCTGAAAGAGATGAGTTTTCAGTTGTTGCTTAAAGATTGGTAGGGATCCAGCATTCCGTATAGGGGTGGGAAGATCATTCCACCAGCCGGGAGCGGTGAATGAGAATGTTCTGGAGAGTGATTTTGAGCCTCTCTGTGATGGTACCACGAGGCGTCGCTCACTAGCAGATCTCAGACTTCTGGAGGGGGTGTAGATTCGTAATATTGAGTGGAAGTAGGCGGGTGCTGAGCCTGTGGTTGTTCTATATGCAAGCATCAGTGTCTTGAACTTGATCCGAGCTGCAACTGGTAGCCAGTGCAAGGAGATAAAGAGAGGTGTAACATGGGCTCTTTTGGGCTCATTGAAGACCAGACGTGCCGCTGCATTCTGAATCATTTGTAGAGGTTTGATTGTGTTTGATGGAAGTCCAGCCAGAAGAGCATTGCAGTAGTCGAGCCTAGAAATGACAAGGGCCTGGACAAGAAGTTGTGCACCATGCTCTGTCAGAAAGGGCCTGATCTTTCTGATGTTGTGTAGTGCAAACCTGCAAGATCGAGCGGTCTTTGCAATGTGCTCTTTGAAGGTCAATTGGTTATCAAAGATTACACCGAGATTTCTGACCGAAGTTGATGGGGCAATTGTTGATGAACCTAACTGAATCGTGAAGTCATGCTGTAGGGTTGGAGTAGCAGGGAAGACAAGAAGCTCAGTCTTTGCCAGGTTGAGCTGTAGGTGATGTTCTTTCATCCATGCCGAGATGTCCGCCAGGCAGCCTGAGATCCGTGCAGCTACTGTTGGATCATCTGGTTGAAAAGAGAGATAGAGCTGTGTGTCATCAGCGTAGCAATGGTAGGAGAAGCCATGTACCTGTATGATGGGACCCAGTGATGTCGTGTATGTGGAGAAGAGGAGGGGTCCAAGAACCGATCCCTGAGGAACCCCAGTGACCAGTTGATGTGCTTTGGATACCTCACCTCCCCAGGCCACCCTGAAAGACCTGCCAGTGAGATAGGATTCAAACCAGCAAAGTGGAATCCCAGTGATGCCCAGAGATGAGAGGGTAGACAGGAGGATCTGATGATTAACAGTGTCAAACGCAGCAGATAGATCCAGCAGAATGAGGACTGATGATTTGGAGTCTGCTTTTGCAATTCGCAGGGCTTCAGTGACTGAGAGTAGCGCCGTCTCAGTTGAATGGCCACTCCTGAAACCTGACTGTTTAGCATCCAGTTTGTTGTTCTGTGAAAGAAACAATGAGACCTGGTTGAAGACAACTCGTTCGAGTGTTTTCGCTATGAATGGAAGGAGAAAGACAGGTCTGTAGTTTTCAGTAAGAGAAGTGTTTAATGTAGGTTTCTTGAGCAGTGGGGTTACCCGAGCCTGCTTGAACGCAGTGGGGAAAATGCCTGTGAGGAGAGACGTGTTGATGATGTGTGTGAGTGCTGGTAAGAGTGTGGGAGAGATTGCTTGGAGAAGGTGTGATGGGATTGGGTCTAGAGGACATGTTGTAGGATGGCTGGAGAGGAGAAGTTTGGATACCTCTGCCTCAGTGAGTGGACAGAAGGAGAAGATGGGAGTTTTAGCAGTGGATGTGGTTGGTTGGAGGTCGTGTGTGTGTGGAGGAGAGAACTGACTACTGATTGTTCTAGTTTTGCCTGTAAAAATAGTGGCAAAGTCATCAGCTGTTATAGAAGTGGTGGGAGGTGGAGGAGGGGGACAGAGGAGAGAATTAAATGTTCTGAAGAGGTTACGCATGTCTGGAGCGCTGTTGATCTTGTCGTGGAAATGTGAGGATTTGGCAGTGTGGACTTCAGCAGAGAAAGATGAGAGCAAGGACTGATACCTACTCAGGTCCGACGGATCGTTTGATTTGCGCCATTTTCTCTCTGCCGCTCTGAGTTTGGTCCGATGTTCACGAAGAACCTCGGATAACCAGGGGTTAGAAGGGGCAACCCGTGCTGGGCTGGAGGAGAGAGGACAAATGTCGTCAAGACAAGAGGTTAAGGTCTGGCATAGAGTGTCAGTAGCTGCATTCACATCCAGAGATGAGAAATGGGTAGGTGAGGGAAGAGAGGAGGATACTACAGAGGACAGATGTGAGGGAGAAAGGGAGCGTAGGTTTCGTCTAAAAGTAACCGGTAAGGGGGTTGATGGCACATGGGTATCAAAAAGTAATGTAAAAGAAATGAAGAAATGGTCAGAGATATGTAGTGGTTGCACCAGAATGTTATCTGCAGTGCAATTGTGTGTGTAAATTAAATCAAGTTGGTTGCCTGATTTGTGCGTGCTAGAAGTGGTAAGGCGTTTGAGATCAAATGAAGCTAGGAGTGAATGGAAGTCTGTAGCATAAGGCTTGTCTAGATGAATGTTGAAATCGCCAAAGACTAAGAGTGGAGTGCTAACCTCCATGAAAGAGGACAGCAGCCCGTCCAGCTCCTCTAGGAAGGTGGCTAGAATTTGGCCAGGGGGACGGTAAATTACCACAATCTGGAGTTTTATAGGAGCTGTTACAGTAATCGCATGACATTCAAATGAGTTGTAATTGCATAGGGGAGAGTGGGTTGAGTATGTCCAATTCTTTGAAATGAGCAGTCCAGTACCCCCACCCCGGCCAACTTGACGTGGGGTGTGAGAGAAAGAGAAATTGTTAGAGAGAGCAGCTGGGGTTGCTGAGTCTTCTGGACGAATCCAGGTCTCAGTCAAGCCCAAGATGCTGAGCATGGATTGTAAAGAAAAGGCAGAAATGAAGTCAGCTTTGTTGACCGCTGACTGACAGTTCCAGAGACCCACAGAGAAAGAAAGAGGTGCGGTACAAACAAATGTGATGTTATATCTGGGGAACACTTTAGTGCACTGAAACAAAACTGTGACTGTAATCACATGCTGTCTGAGAGGGTACTTCTAATGCAGATTAACAAATAAAATATTTAATCTATTTTACTAGGTGTTTTATTTTAGATTTTACAATTTAATACATTTTTAGCTTTACATGAACTCTCAAACCCCAGTTGGGGAAAGGCAGCTCTGGATTGTCACACGTACTGAAGGTCTCCATCATCAGCTGTGATCCTGATGTTTTACCCCTCAGAGCGGCTGTAATGAGAGGAGAGAGGTGAGGCAGTTCCAGTTCACGGCTTGGCCCGACCACGGCGTTCCCGAATATCCCACTCCGTTCCTGGCCTTCCTCCGCAGGGTCAAAGCATGCAACCCGCCGGACGCCGGCCCCGTCATCGTCCACTGCAGGTCAGTGCTGAGTGTTTCAGGTGTTTACTATTGTCCTTTTGCATTATTGACACACTATTTTCCTATTTAAAGTGCCCCTATTATGGGTTATGAAAGGTTCATATTTTGGTTTTGGGAGTCCCCAACAACAGATTGACATGCATGCAAGGTCAAAAAACACTTTCATTGTCTTATAATATGCGTTTATTTTTTACCTTACTTGCTCAACGACTCCCAAACGATTCGCTCAGCGATTCATTTTTCCAAACCCCTCCTTTGTGTGACGCTAATCTGCGGTGATTGGTCGATTGGTTTCATTTTCATCTCATCTTGCCTGTAATGCCTGATAAAGCAGCGTGCAGTGCTGCTTTGTGTACAGCGGAAACCACTCCAAAAGCGGCACCTAGTGGCAAAGAATTAATTTGCATTTTCATTCAGACCATACTGTTTCATGTTAATGTCAACATAAAACGGCTTGGATTCGTTTTAAAAACGACTCGTTTCAATGATTCAGAGTCTACTCTTTCTTTTGAGAGACAACTTTGTACACGGTGCACTTTCAGATTTAAAACATTGCAGGATGTTTTCATTCACTTAGAGCTGTGTTACACACTGCATGAAAGGCCATTTTCAAAAATCCATAATAGGGGCACTTGAAATACTGTACAGCTGCTTTGACACAATCTGTATTGTTAAAAGCACTATATAAATAAAGATGACTTGACCATCAGTCACGCGTGTTTGTGTTTCACTGGCGTTACAAAGCACACTCCTGCATGTTTCCATTGATCTGGGCTGATGATAAACCCGCTGCAAACACAAATGTGTTGTTTATTCCCTCTCAAACCCTTCAGCTTGCAGAGTAAGACTGTTCCGCTTGTTATATAAGAGTTGCTTGCTTGCTTTATTCATTAATTGTGCTGTGAGGACACCGCTTCAGTTCTGCAGACTAAACTCGTCTGTCCTCAAATCCATCCGGAGCCGCAGAAGCACTCAGGCTTTAGTGATGTGCGCTTT
This sequence comes from Spinibarbus caldwelli, assembly GCA_039654775.1. Taxonomy (NCBI): domain Eukaryota; kingdom Metazoa; phylum Chordata; class Actinopteri; order Cypriniformes; family Cyprinidae; genus Spinibarbus; species Spinibarbus caldwelli. The sequence goes on along the minus strand of CM077234.1, from coordinate 37,041,400 downwards.
CAAAACACTGCTTCATGAAGCTTCAAAACCTTTGTTATGAACCAGTGTTTCGGAGCACGTATCAAACTGACAAAGTCACATAAATTCAGAAAACAAGGCTTTATGTATGTCATTAATGTCGAAATTTCAGTGATCTTTGTGAACCCATGAACCAGTGTCTATATGGTTTTTACCTGATCTTGAATCAGTTTTATAAATTTGATACTGAAATTTGATATATGTATAATAAAAGAATTGTAGTTAATAGTCTCTTATTGGCCTGATTAAGCAATCCCTTTATAAAAACAAACAAAGCAAGCCCAAAAATGTATAAAATAAAACATTATATAGACACTTCATATTTAATGGTATTTGATGATTTGTTAATTGCATTTAATAGATTGCATTTTCAGTACAATATGTGCAGATGGTTTGAAATATGGTGTTTTTATACATGTTTATACAGGATTTTCATTGCATTTACACCATTCTGACCAGCAGGCGTCACTAGTCTTCAAAACAGCAAATCGTTTTGGATTACTTGATTAAAAGTTTCGAAAATATTTGTGTGTGTATGTGAGAGTGTGTGTGTGTGTGAGGGTGAGAGAGAGAGAGAGAGAGAGAGTGTGTGTGTGTGAGGGTGAGAGAGAGAGTGTGTGTGAGGGTGAGAGAGAGAGAGAGTGTGTGTGTGTGTGTGTGAGGGTGAGAGAGAGAGTGTGTGTGAGGGTGAGAGAGAGAGAGTGTGAGTGTGTGTGTGTGTGTGTGTGTGTGTGTGAGGGTGAGAGAGAGAGAGAGTGTGTGTGTGTGTGTGTGTGTGAGAGAGAGAGAGAGTGTGAGTGTGTGTGTGTGTGAGTGAGAGAGAGTGTGTGTGTTTGTGTGAGAGAGTCTGGAGGAGAGTGTGATCCTATTGCTGATGCATGAACGCACTCACACTCTCTTTCATAGTAGTGTAGTATCTTCACCAGATTACACACACGACACAAACGGCAGCAGCGTTTCCTCATGGATGTTCTGCATCATGCGTGTTCATCTGTAATCTGGATTATAGTTATTAAACCGCGTAATCCCACAGTGCTTTGTTGTGTCCACATCTGTCTGTCTTGATATCAGTGATATTAGTGAGCAGAACAGATCAGGGAAATTATACCGTAGTACAAGCGCGGTGTTTGACGTGTGTGTGTGTGTCTCAGCGCTGGCGTGGGCCGCACCGGCTGCTTCATCGTGATCGACGCCATGCTGGAGCGCATCCGTCACGAGCGGACGGTGGACGTTTACGGTCACGTGACCCTGATGCGCTCGCAGAGGAACTACATGGTGCAGACGGAGGATCAGTACGGCTTCATCCACGAGGCGCTGCTGGAGGCCGTGGCCTGCGGGAACACTGAGGTGGCGGCGCGCAGCCTCTACTCCTACATACAGAACCTGTCGCAGGTGGAGGCCGGAGAACACGTGACCGGCATAGAGCTGGAGTTCAAGGTACGCTTGATAATAATTATCACAAACCACACAGTGCTTTCCACTGGCACACTGCAAAAAATGATCTTGTTTTCTAGTACAAATATCTAAACATTCTTGAATCAAGATGCATTTACTTGACAGGTAAAATGGCTTAAGATTTTAAGTCTTGTTTTCTTTTAAAAAATGATCAAAATTTTGTTAGTTTTTGCTTAAAGCAAGCAAAAATATCTGCCACTGGGGTAAGAAAAATAATCTTGTTTAGCCTTTGAATTAAGATTAGTTCGGATCATGTTACGGTTTTTGAGCCATGGATTGGATCATTTTTAAGATCAGCAAGAAAATATAAAAAAAATATTTCAGTGTAACTTTGCTTTCCATAAGCAACTTCTTCGATGCCACAGCAAAAACTAAAATAATAAAAGTATTCACTTCTTTTTTTTCATCTTATTTACAGTACCCCAAAGTTTTGAATGGTAGTGTATCACGGTTTCCACAAAAATATTGGGCAGCACAACTGTTTTCAACATTGATTTCTGAAGGATCATGTGACACTGAAGACTGGATTAATGATGCTGAAAATTCAGCTGCGCATCACAGAAATAAATTACACTTTAACAGATATTCACATAGAAAACAGCTATTTTAAATTGTAATATTTCATTGTTTATACTGTATTTTTGATCAAATAAATGCAGCCTTGGTGAGCAGAAGAGACTTCTATCAAGAACATTACAAAATTTTTATTATTCCAAACTTTTGACTGGTACACAATAAATATCAATGTGTTATTTCACTATTGTTTAGATCATCAGAGTTTTCAAAATGTAATTCATATTTTTTATGATTAATTTAAATATGCATCTATTTGAGAACGAAACTCTGCATAGTACATAAATAGTCAAGTAGTCAAAATAAATGATGAAGGCCTGGTAAAGCGTTTTCCAGGGCAGTTTTAATGTGACCTTCAACAAAGTTCAAATCTGTTCGTTTTAGTTAAACTCAGTTTGTGACCTGCAGCAGTTTAATGCCGTACTTCACATTATTCTGTGTGTGGTTCTGTCAGCGTCTGGCCAACAGTAAAGCGCACACCTCCAGGTTCGTCAGTGCTAATCTGCCCTGCAACAAGTTCAAGAACCGGCTGGTGAACATCATGCCGTACGAAACCACCCGCGTGTGTCTGCAGCCAATCAGAGGCCTGGAAGGGTCCGACTACATCAACGCCAGCTTCATCGACGGATACAGGTACACCGCTGGACTCCAGCTCCAGATTCCATGATGTTATACATAGTGTTGGGGGTAACGCATTACAAGTAATGCCAATTATGTAATCAGATTACTTTTTTTTAAGTAACTAGTAAAGTAACGCATTACTTTTTAATTTAGAAGTAAATATCTGAGTTACTTTTTCAAACAAGTCACACCAGTTACTTTGTTCCTCATGTATTGACTGACAGCTCTGGTGTTGCCATGTTGAGAGAAATCAGGAGTAAGTGCAGAGCGTTGTGTGTGAACATGATCTTACTGTAGTTCTAGACTAAATATCAACATGTATTTACTCATCTCACCTGCACAAAAACACATTCAGTGTTCCTCAAAATCAATAAAAACAGTCAAATGCATACTCAGAATATTATACAAACCTGCAATAATTAAATATGTTAAGACAAATATCATTTATGTATTTAATCACATTTTATTAACCAATGTCTTTGCTTCTGACCTTCGGTGATCCAATTCAACCATAATAATAATCAAAAATGACACATTTGTGTTTGATTTTAGTTATTGCTGTATAGTGCTGAACTTTCTTCTCCTGCGTCATATTCTTCATGTGATTAGTTTGAGCTGCTGGTGGTCAAGTTTCAGTCTCATGATGTGTGTTTTTAGGCAGCAGAGGGCTTATATTGCGACGCAGGGGCCGCTAGCGGAGACCACTGAGGACTTCTGGCGCATGCTGTGGGAACACAACTCCACCATCGTGGTGATGCTGACCAAACTGCGTGAGATGGGACGGGTGAGTGACGGCTGGAGGAAAACACACTCCATCTGGATCTGACCGAAGCAGAGTAACATCCATGTGTTTGTGCGTTAACAGGAGAAATGTCATCAGTACTGGCCAGCCGAGCGTTCAGCGCGCTATCAGTACTTTGTAGTGGATCCCATGGCAGAATACAACATGCCACAGTACATCCTGAGAGAGTTCAAAGTCACCGACGCCAGGGTGAGTCATTTACCGTGGTATGATCTGGTAAAGCTGTCAGTCTTAATTTCGAGATCTTTCATGAAGAAACACCAGAGACACAAATGTCCCGGCAGATCCGATCTGTGTTTCTGGAGATGTTCGGATTCATTGTCTTTCTCTCCACAGGACGGACAGTCCAGAACCGTCAGACAGTTCCAGTTCACCGATTGGCCAGAACAAGGAGTTCCAAAGTCAGGCGAGGGTTTCATTGATTTCATTGGACAGGTGCATAAAACCAAGGAGCAGTTTGGTCAGGATGGACCAATCGCAGTCCACTGCAGGTGCGTTACGATCCTCACACTCTGTGTTTAGAGATGAACGAGGGGAGCAGATCTCAGTGTGACAGACTCATTCATGTCTCATTCATGTCTCATTCTTGTCTCGTTTGTCTCTTGTCTCATTCTTGTCTCATTTATATCTCATTCATGTCTCGTTCATTCTTGTATCATTCATGTCTCGTTCATTCTTGTATCATTCATGTCTCGTTCATTCTTGTATCATTCATATCTCGTTCATGTCTCATTCCTGTCTCGTTTATGTCTCTTGTCACATTCTTGTCACATTCTTGTCTCATTCATGTCTCATTTATGTCTCACGTCTCATTCTGGTCTCGTTCATGTCTCTCTCTCTCAGTGCGGGCGTCGGGCGTACGGGGGTCTTCATCACCCTCAGTATCGTCCTGGAGCGGATGCGTTATGAGGGCGCTGTGGACATCTTCCAGACCGTCAAAATGCTGCGCACACAACGACCAGCGATGGTGCAAACTGAGGTAAAACACGCATCACGTGACCGGCAAAGAGTCTGTGGATGATCTCTGTCGAGGAAACTGTGTTAATCATGCTGGGAAATTTCTGCAAATCATATTTCCCCACCTCAGATCCAACATACCAGACTCTGGACCGCCACAAGATTTGCTATGATTTATACTGTTATGGAAAAAGTACAAAAATTAGATAGTTATTATTTATTTTATTGTCTGTCTGTTCTCAGGATGAGTATCAGTTCTGCTATCAAGCCGCTCTGGAGTACCTTGGAAGCTTTGATCACTATGCAACATAAGAAGAACACCAACCTGTCCAACACCTTCCCCCTCAGACACCCCACAAACACCCGCAGAGGAACGACAACGACACGTGAAACACACACGGACAGCGACGCAGAGCAGACGTTCTCTCAGGAGCTCCAGGAGACGCTCTGCGTCACAACGCAAACTATTACCTCAGTGTTCAAATATTGATATTAATGTTGTGGTCGGCTTTTTAGAATTATTAAACTGTGGATGAAGATCTTCTTCATAACAAGAGAAAAATATTACATGTACAAAATCTACTTAAAGCAAAACAACAAGAAAAAAAAGAAACTATGAAATCAAAAGCCTGGATAATTGCTGCACCCTTCAGTGGGAGTTTCTTTGAACTGTATTTGCCAACGTCAGACGTGAATGAGCGTGAGCGGAGGGAACGCGAGCCGGTCTGTGCCTGCCCGAGTCATCGTTGCCATCCCGAACGAACGCGTCGGCACCGCAGAACGGAAGCATATCTCCTACCTTCTGTGCCTAACGGAGCGACCGCAGAACCGCAGCCAACGCCGTACATTAGCACGCGTGATATAATCGCTTTCCTGATCCTCGGGAGCTGTGCACGAGACGGACTGGACTCTGTGAATACTGTTTTCGGTGTGTCTCTACATGACTATATGCTGCTTACACCGTGTTTGGAGGCCGAGGGAGTTTTGAATCTCATATCCGTATCATGTTCTTTTGCTCCTTTCTGCTGTGGCATAATGTACTCCGCTGTGTCTTCATGGTGGGACGACGAAGAGCCTCGGTTATTGTGTTCAAAGATAAATGCACGTTCTTGAGGAATCGCCAGATTCATTTCCCAGTATTTCCAGCCACGCGTCAAACGCTAGAACGATCTTCTGAGATGGTTGCATTCCCCCTCGATCATCCGTTTGACTCGTTTCCGGTCGAGCCGATCCTGACGAAACTCTTCTTGTCATGTTTAGTTTAGCGCAGGCGTGATGTTTAGGAGTAGCTCAAGAAACGAGCCGGTTCTGAGACGTGAAGTGAGCCTTATCGTTGTTGTCAAATATTTAATCGACCTGATTTTTTTAATTTCGTTTTGTTTATATTATGCTTGAATTTTTAAGGATCTATTTATTTATATGATTTTTATGGCAATATAATTCGTGAGCTGTGGTGTAGTTGGCCAGCTAATGTGACTGTACATGGCTCAGATGTACAGTGTTGTGCTTCGTAACCCTCTCAGATATTTTATATTTCCTGTGCACTGATTGTTCTAGAGGAAGCCGACGGCCCGCGGCCCTCCGGAGCCCAAACCTTACCGAAACGGTCGTGAAGTATCGCTCCTTCGCAAACAAAACGCACGTGTTCTTAAACATTACACACGTTTCTCATCAGCATTATCAGTCAAACTAAACGAGTTAAAGCACATGCAGATTTCAAGAGCCCAGAGAGACGATATCAGACTCAGATCAGCGTCACAGATCTGCAGCGTACAGTACAGTACAGTGATGCACCGCGGTAAACCCAACAAAAACTACCACGGTAATACCATGTCACCATGATTAAAATGTGATGGATGGCTGATATGTTTATTGACAGCAAGTGTGATTTAAGCTGCAGTCATGTTTAGTGTTATTCTGCACATTTTCACAGGTGAAATCCAGTCATTTTAACCGGAATCCACATGATTCTCATGAGGTAGATTCCTACTGGCAGATTTTATTTTGATTGCATGGATTCACCAACAATAAGCTGCTTGGTTTAAACATGATTTGTGTGAGTTGTGCTTTTTACATCACACTATTGACCAGAAAATTATGAAAGCTCGTTTCTGCCACAGAATATAAAAATAAAGAAGGTAATGGCAACTTTTTATCTCACTATTTTGACTTTTTTCTTACAATTCTGAGTGTACATCCCAAAATGTGTTTATAAAATAAAAAGGCAACTTTCAACTTTCTATCTCACAGTACTGCTTTACTTTCTCGTAATTGAGTTTATATCTTGCAGCTCAGACTTCTCAGAATTGCAAGTATGTATCTCGCAATTACAAGTTATAAACTCGCAACTGCATTTTGCGATTCTGAGTAAAGTCAGAATTGCATTTACATTACATTACATTTACATTGTCGTTTAGCAGATGCTTTTATCCAAAGCGAATTACAAATGAGGACAATGGAAGCAATTAAAATCAAGAAAAGAACAATGATATGCATTGAATTGTTAAACTCATATTACCTTTTTTATTTGATTTTATTACTTATTATTAGTATTATTTTATTCTGTGGTGGAAATGGGCTTCCACTAAAAAGGACAATAGAAAATTCCTCTAATGTGACTGCACTTTTACACAATATTGCTGAAATTATTATCCGTATTTTCTGCAGATTTCAGAAAATGATGCTTCTGCTAATCGGCCAGGTGAATGTGGTTGTTGGCTGATGCTGATGATCTCAATAATGATCAAATATCAGCTGATTGACCGCGGTATCAGCATCACTGTACTGTAGTCCGATCTCATCCTAGGAAAGGAGACGCTGATCTGCAGTGTTTCTCTCGTCATGAATGAAAGCACATTGAGACACTGAGACATGATTCTGCTGCTCGTCTCGATCAAATAGTCTCTGAAATATGAAATGTTCCTTTGGAGATGAAAGCACACAAACGAACCAAAAGCAAGAACTGATCAGGCGACAGTGTGCTGTGTGAAGGTGGGCCGCGTGCAGACCTACAGTAGTGTTTCACTTCTCTGCTTATTGATTTCAGATCATATATGTAGATATGTCAACTTTGTATTAAAACTGAACGACTGGATATACTGACGTGAAGACTGTGTGTGTGTTGTCTGTTATTTCATGTTTCATATTAATCATCTGTGATTATTTTATACTTCAGTGGAATCCACCAGTTTCTGATTCTCACTCTTGTGCCTCATGATCACTATGAAGGGCACATTTCACCACTAGGTAGTGCTGCTACTCACATACACGCATATATCACACACATCTATTGTTTATGTAGACTGTTTATGATAATAACTACAGGTTGATTTAGAAACTTCTCTTGTAAACATCTGCAATAAATATATTTTTGTGTGTGTGTGTGTGTGTCTGTGCGCACTATTGTGTGTTTGTGCGCGTGTGCACTTGTGTGTGCGTGTGTGAGTGAGTGATTGTGAGAGAGAGAGCTTGTTTGTGTGTGTGTGTGTGTGTGTACCTGTTTTTCTATTCAGGTGGGGTCTTAAACCTGAATACACACAGACTCATGGGGACTCGTGTCACGGTGGGGACCTAAATTGAAGTCCCCAGGGGTACAAAATCTTATAAATCACACAGAATGAAGTTTTTTGAAAATCTAAAAATGCAGAAAGTCTCCTGTGAGGTCTAAGTTTAGGTGTAGGGTTGGTGTAGGGCAATAGAATATACGGTCTGTACAGTAGAAAAACCATTACGCCTATGAATGTCCCCACAAGGATAGCGAAACAAGTGAGTGTGTGTGAGAGTGTGTGAGTGACTGAGAGAGAGAAAGAAAGAGAGCTTGTGTGTGTGTGTGTGTGTGTGAGTGACTGAGAGAGAGAAAGAAAGAGAGCTTGTGTGTGTGTGTGTGTGTGTGTGAGTGACTGAGAGAGAGAAAGAAAGAGAGCTTGTGTGTGTGTGTGTGTGTGTGAGTGACTGAGAGAGAGAAAGAAAGAGAGCTTGTGTGTGTGTGTGTGTGTGTGAGTGACTGAGAGAGAGAAAGAAAGAGAGCTTGTGTGTGTGTGTGTGTGTGTCCAGGGGAATCTGTCGGTCAGGTGATTCTCACTCATTTGCTGCATGAGCTCAGTGTTTTTTCTCTCTGTTGTGATTTTGCTGCTGATTCAAATAAAACACATTTGAGTCTCTAATATTGTCTTTGCTGTGAAATGCAGCGTATCGCAGCTTCATCAGACTCTTATTAGTTCGGTCAGGGTCACTTTAGTTTAATTTCAGTGTGTCAAAGTGTTGCCAGGATACAGATTGAGTTTGGTGTCTTTGAACTTCAGTCACTTTTGAAATATTAAATGACTCTGAATAATTATAAAGCTCTGTGCTGTGAAGAATATCTGAAGATGAACACTGTGACCAGTTAAAAAAACAACCTTTAGTGAACGATGGATGTCAGTGTGTTTATTTGACACAAGAAATCTGAAAACAAAAATTCTATATTGATTTTAAAATATTATTTTCAAAGAATGACTCTGGAGTATTAATGTTTCATCTTGTAATGCACTCTTAATATAAAGCTGCTTTATTGCCACTGATGGTTCCATGAAGAACCTTTAACATCCATGGAACCACTAAAGGTTCTTTAGCCTATAGTAGAAAAAGGTTCTTTAGATGATTAAAATGTTCTTCAGACTAAGAAAAACATGGTTCTTTTAAGAGCTGGTCACTTAATTGTTCTTTGGGAGCCAAAAATGGTTCTTCTATAACATCAGTGGTATAGAATGAAAAATCAGCCAGTGGAGGAAGAACAGATATAATACTGTATATGCTCACATGGACAGATTGCATTGAGTCAGAATCAGATGTTGATCTCTGAAGGAGAGGCTATAAATCACAGGAGATCAATGTTTCGAGAGCTCCAGGCTTCAGATGTTTCAGAAGAATCATCGTTCACTACAAAAAAATAATTTTCTAGCTTAGTATTTTTGTCTTGTTTTCTAGTATAAATATCTAAACATTCTTGAATTAAGATGAATTTACTTTAAAGGTAAAATGACTGTTTTATGAAGAAGGAAAAAAATGAGTTATCTGCCAGTGAGGAAAGAAAAATAATCTTGTTTAGCCTTTGAATTAAGATTATTTTTCTTACCCCATCGGCAGATATTTTTGGCAGAGCTTGTTTTAAGCAAAAACTAATTAAATTTTGATTATTTCTTTTAGAAAACAAGACTTGATATCTTAAGCCATTTTACCTGTCAAGTAAATGTATCTTGATTCAAGAATATTTAGATATTTATACTAGAAATCTTTTTTTTTTTCTTTTTTTTTTTTGCAGTGTTACTTGTGATTTATTAGATATTCACTGTCATTCTGCTGCAGATTATGAAACGCAGCAGCATTGTGAATATCAGAATGATTTTTATTTGTTCTTAAAGGTTTATAAAGAGAGCGCTTTGTTAGACTAGTTTCACGGTCAATACTTGTTTCATGACTCGTGATTATGGACTACAAAGTGTGAAAAAAATCAGCCTTCCTTTTCAAGTCTTCTGAGAGCAAACACACATAAATCATCCAAAGGCTGAAAGCGTCCAGCTCTCCTGTATTTTAAGCACATTTGCGTGTGTCTCAGGCGTTTAATCACCGCATTCATCTCACATTCTGAACTCACAGCTGTTTTTGTTAGTTCTGTTGGCGCTAGTTTTCAGCTGAATAAACTCGACTGATCCAGTTTTAGAAGGTCACTGAAATCTTCAGATCTTAAAGGATTCCAATCAAGTACAAGATAAAGACAGACAGAATGTGAAAGTTTGCGTTGTTGAACTTTGCACTCTGAAAGAGGTGTTCAGCTAATAATAATCACATGCTAAACCTCAGACAAAATACATTTTACCCAATTGAACTAATATTATCACTGTTAAATGAAAACGTATGAACACTGACCATCTGCTTTCACAGTAGATCAGATCAACATCAGACTCTCCTCAGATCCTAATAACACTGCTAACAGCCAACCTTCTCACAACGCTTTTTAAGAGTTAAGACAAAATGCTTATAAAGTAATGTGTGTGGAATGTTCTAATAACTTTATTAATATTTGATTTATGTTCTCATTACATAGAGAAAACCTTCTAAGAGCAACATTCTTGAAATGTTGTGATGTTATTTGTACTTGAATATTCTCAGAAATGTTTTTGTAACCCGAGATTACGTTCTAATCACAGCAACATAACTCTAACTGGACATGTTCTTAGAATGTTAAAAATAATCATTCAAATCACGTTATATTTTGGCTGATAATAAAGTACTGTGTTGTAAGCAATGTTTTAGGAAGCTTAGAGTAATGTTATAAGCTATAAACAGTGTTGTGAAGGTTACTTTGGAAATGTAATAAGTTACAGATTACAAGTTACTCTATTTAAAATGTAATAAGTATAATAATAATAAATGTAATAAATATAATAATTTCAATTGCTTTATTAAAGTAATGTAACTGATTACATTTGATTACTTTTTGATTACTTTTCTAAAATTCTAATGATTAAATTCTAAAATTCGAATGACGTTTTCCACTGTTGATCATTTTGAAACATGTAAAGCAGGTAGGGTTTGGTGTCTCCTGAAAAAAAGGAAAAAATGATAGTATAATGTTTTAGTATCACTGAAAAAAAATTATGCTAATTTTTTTTTTTTTTAAGGTGATTGGTTGCAAACAATTTATTTTAGCTATATTTCAATAAAAAAAAAAAAAATGTTGAAAGTTAGTCAACTAAATTTGTTTATTTAAATATAGCTAAAATAAATTGATTGCAACCACTTACCTTAAAAAGATTTAGTAAATTCAATGAATCATTTTTTAGAGCAGTCAGAAAGCACTAGTATGAAAGAAATCAATTATGTGTGTGAAAATATTCAGATGTGACCCCTTTGTAAACATTAACATATTCATAAGTAACTAATTTAATGACGCAATTTTTCTCAGCACTTGGAACAGATTACAGTTAATTTAATTAATTAAATGATATAATTCCGTTACATGTAACTAGTTACTCCTCAACACTGGTTATAACTGGACATTTCAACATTTTAGAAACCTTTCACAACAATGTTCCCGTGGCGTTTCTATAAGCTTTGTTACTGGTGTTTTCTCTCGTCTCTGCAGGCACAGGACGGTCTGATCTGATGTTTCTGTGCTCATCGTGACTGACTGACTTTCTGGAGATTTCCAGATCTGACAGGAAGACGGTTTTATCATGAATATTTTGAGATCTTCTGAGAGAATGGTGATCACGCCTCATGGACGTGGTTGAAATGTGTGAGGAGCCAATTAACGTTTAGTGTCTCATGAGAGACGAAGCATCGCAGCACCCAGAATAACTCTGTTAATATGACACTGGAGTTCATTACAGACTCATTTAAATAATGAACCACTTCTGAGTCAAACGAACTGATCGGTTATAAATCAGACTAAGAAACAGTCTTCAGACAGAAACAGGAGCGCTGTGCATTAAAAACCCATCTTCATGTTCATATGTGCTCAGCGTGACGCTGGCGAACAGGTGAAAGAACAAACCGGTTCAGCTCTTATTGTTTGTGTTGAACACACTGAGATCTGACCTGAGATCTGGAGAAGGTAATATCATCATGAGTAACACACACACACACACACACACACGTTAGAAGATCTGTGTGTGTGTGTGTGTGTGCACGCAGGTGTGTGAGATGTTCTAATGTGTCTCAGAGGGGGTGAGATTGTGTAACGTCTCTCTCTCACACACACACACACACACAGAGTTACTGATGAAATCTGAGTCCTTCTCTTCAGTCTGACAGCAGCACCTCCCGTTCATTGTTCCCGTTCGTTCCCGAAGCAGCCTCTCATTCAGACTGTGTTTCAGTTTAACATCTAATGATCCAGAAGCAGCACTGACAACAGCAAACAAATAACTGAAGACTCCAGAGTTTATGAAATGCTTTTTATGAAACATTCTCCAGGTTTCAGACGCAGCCCTGGTAACGGTTGGTGGGAGTGGCTGTGGCTTGCAGTGGGCGTGGCTATGGGCATCAGGTGGGTGTGGCAGTGCAGTGAGATCTGACTGATGAATGCATATAACACACAGATCAATGGAGACAGTCTGTATCCGACCGAAGCATGATGGGAAGTAAAAAAGCAAACAGGAGGTTTTCTCTGGAAAGCTCAGGGTGAGTGTGTCTTTTCATTATTGTTAACTAAAACATTTAAAACTAAAATGATATACATATATGTTGGATGAAAATGAACTTCAAAATAGAAATAAGTACATTTAAGGTTATGTACTACAGGCTAAAACACAGTTGTTTCATGCGTCTATTAGTTTTAATGTTTTGGGTTATTCGGATTGGATTTTCATAAAGTTTTGTTTTGGACTAGTGGAAAGAGAACATCCAAAATACACATTTAAGAGATAATTTTATTGCACTTTATCTATTTGTGTCTGTAGATTTAAATTCCAATCTATATATTTAAAGAGTTTTTTCTCTTACATTCACCAAACTTTACAGTTTTATTCCTATTCTGAAGGTTTGTTTATATATGATTCACATTGATTTATACGACATTTTACTCCTAAAAACATGGTGAAAAAGTGTTTGTTTTCTGTCTGTTGACAGTATTTATGGAGTGATAAAGAGAGAAATCCAAAATCCCCTCTGGATAAACCTTGAACTCTAATATGACGACAAAATCAAACAAGAATTATGAACCTGGATTTATCCAGTCTTCAGATTTATGTGCTGGAAATTATATTTGGTTAGATAATGCCTATAATATCTTTTAGTTATTTTTTTAACCCTATTGACTTGCGTGGGGATTCTTGCCTTAAGTACTAAAATTACTAAAGCTAAAACTTAAATAAAAATAAATTAAAGCTAAATAGAAAAAAAAACTCTGCTACAAATAACAATTGAGTAAAGCAAAATTACTAAGACTTGAACTAATAAATGTTAAAATTTAAACAAAATTGCTTTTAAAATAAATGCTCATACATAAATAGTATATAACAAATATTAAAATAACACTGCTTAACGGGCACAGATCAATCCTCTAAATGACCCACATGATCGTCAGAACGCTTCGTCTGTGACACGTTTAGACAAATGTATAAATAATCAGACAATATACAGTCAAGGCAAGTTTTTATATGTGTTAGATTTCATTGGCTGCAGTAAGAGAAAGTGTTTCACAGACAGAACGTCAAGAGCACGTGTGCTTGTGTCTACAAACTCAACCTGTCAGTGCTCATTTTTACCAGTTCTTTACCGCGGTAAAAGACGAGGCCTCTGGCTACGGTTGGCCTTCATCCTGACATTCACACCTCACATGATATAAACCATTAGATATGATTATTCACACGTCTGTCGCTCTCGCTCACAGTTGCTGATTTGAGGAACAACATCATTTTGAGTAGAATTTGGGGATTTGGTGAATTTTGTTTAGCGTTGTTATCAGAAGCAGTAATATAAAATGACAACCTGACAATTACCTGAACATAATGTCAGGAATTTCATTTTATACATATTTCTTATTCATGTGTCCTTTTGCAACATATTTTTACAACTTTTTATCATAAAAAATGTCTATTGGAGTCGATGCATATATTCATCATCTAACAGATTTTCAGGATTATGTAAATAATTGTAGATATTAATAACCAGTTGCAGGTAAAGTGCATTGTGTTGGTTCATCCGTCCGTGGTTGAAGGCTTTGTTTGCGTGAGTGATCGCAGGCGTGTTAATCAGGTTTCCACAGAGGCTCATTAGACTGGATCAGAGCAGAAACCAGTTCAGCCGGTGTCCGTTCTGAGTTTAGAACAGATCCGGCAGATGAAGTCTGTCTCAGTCTGACTGATGGAAAGACAGTGATGAGTGAAGCAGGACAGTGAGCTTCTCTGGAGAAAGTATGTCAGGTAACGTCTGGAGGCTCTCAAACATCATGGTTTAGTTTCATACTTTTGTTTTATCGCAGCTACTGATGGTAAAAAGACAGACTTGATCAACTTTGACTTGTTATAATCAAGTTCTTTGCCCAACATGTGTAGAGGTTTGTTTGGTTTTTAAGGCTCGTTCTGCTGCTGACGACTCGTCTGTGAACTTTTGTTTTCTAAAATCAGGTGGAATCTTTAGAAATATTCTGATTTCTGTGTCATTAGGCTTTTATTCTTATTTATTGATGTATTTATTTAAAGCCTCTGAATTCAGTCACAAAAGCGCTTATTTCAGAAACAATAGCAGTAAGAGTCAAATTACTACTAATAATAATTCTATCACTGCAAAAAAAATGATTTTCTTACTTAGTATTTTTGTCTTGTTTTCTAGGAGAAGTATCTAAACATTCTTGAATCAAGATACATTTACTTGTCAAGCAAAATGGCTTAAGATATTAAGTCTTGTTTTCTAAAGGAAATAATCAAAATTTTGTTAGTTTTTGCTTAAAACAAGCAGAAATATCTGCCAATGGGGTAAGAAAAATAATCTTAATTCAAAGGCTAAACAAGATTATTTTTCTTATCCTATTGGCAGATATTTTTGCTTGTTTTAAGCAAAAACTTACATTTTTTTTTCAGAAAGCAAGACATAATATCTTAAGCCATTTTACCTTTAAAGTAAATTCATCTTGATTCAAGAATTTTTAGATATTTATACTAGAAAACAGGGCAAAAGTACTAAGAAAGAAAATCATTTTTGCAGTGATGACAGGAGTAACATTAATGGTTTAATTTACTGAAATTATGCAATATTGTTTATTTGACAGTAATATAAACTCTTAAAAATAAAGGTGCTTCACAATGCCATAGAAGAACCTTTTTGTCTAAATAGTTCCATAAAGAACCTTTAACATCTGAAGAACCTTTCTGTTTCACAAAAGAAGGTTCTTCAGATTATAAAAAGGTAAGAAAGGGAAGGTTCTTCTGTGGCATCGCCGTGAAGAACCTTTTAAGCATCTTTATTTTTAAGAGTGTAGTGTGTAAACTGAAGTTTTCCTCAATTTTCTTCAATGCAAATGTGTAAAAATCTTAAAAAGTCAAAAGTCTTCACCTTTAACTCTTTCAAGACATCATGTAATCTCTGCCTGTATGTTTTACACCTTTTATGAAATGATTAGTGATATGTGATTAAATGGGATTCTGCTGTATAAAGTCGCTCCTGTTGTTTTCTCAGAAGGAATGCAGATATCATCTTAAAACAACTGTGAAAGGGTTTTCAGTATTTCACTTTGATTTTACACAGAGTTACACGAGATCTGAGACGTTCACCATCGCTTCTTGTGTAATGAAATACATCAGCGCTGTTGTGTTTCTGTAGCAGGTGAAGATGTGTGCTCTTATTAAACCATAGTCTGTCTCTGTATGTGACTGTAGATGTGTGTTTGAGTGCAGGTATCAGCTGGAGACCAGCGCAATCTCATCAAAGCACAAGAACAGCACGCTGAGAAGATCTTCAGACAGCAGAAGCTTCCAGAATCCAGACGAGACGCATCTGGAGCTCCTGGAGCGCAGCGGCAGCGTCTTACGCAGGTGAGGCTTCATAAGTTAGTGACCCATTTAATCAGACTCACAAAACTGTATAAGAGTGACCTGGCCAAGACGAGAGCCATCAGCTTCTCACACCTTTGTGTCCTGCTCTCCATCAGATCCATGACTATAGAGGAGGAGGGTTTGGACCGGCCTGATGGATCCAGCGTTCGTAATGTGAGTTTATTCTTCAGTGAACTCCATCAAACTCTTCATGAGTCCATCCACACTTACACACGGTCATCTTCGCCTTCTGTTCTTTTGATCAGAGCTTCAAGAACCACAACAAAACCTTCCACAAACTCTTCCCTGAGATCCCCGTGACGGAGGATCTGGAACACGGTGAGCAAAATAATCAGCAGTGAGATCTCGTTAACATCTCACAGAGATTAAATATTGTCTTCTGCTTCTCAAATGTTCCTCCTGAGAAAAAGACCTCAGTCATCTCAGATGTGTCTCCTCTAGCGTTTCAGAAGAGCTCTCAATAATGGAAAAATGCAAAAATAATAACTCAAGGTTTTCTCAAAGCTATGAACAAACGTTCTTCCAGTAACAATAATAGAACATTTTTTTCAAAGTTCTCTGGATTTTAGCAATGTTCTTCAATTGTTAGCACAAAAACATTACTTAGACATCGTTCATGGAATGGAAATATTTTTCTGAAGTGTTTTTGATGGACGTTTGTCTAACATTTGTAAAATGTTGCTACTTGTTTCAGAATTTGCAGAGAACATTCAGAAAAAATATATATTTTCATAGCTTAGTGGCAATGTTAGAAAAACGTTCGTAGAACATATTTTTGTTAGCTGTCAGAGATATCAGTATGAGCTCAAATGAGTTGTTTTATAGCTCTATATTCTTACTGAACAACAACTACTGACTCATTTGGGTCTGTTTTTACTTCCCTGATCTGTTCAGAATGAAACTATCAGATGAGAACATATCCTGATCTGGAATGAATATGTACAGAAAATGACTATGAATAGAACTGATCTGAATAAGGAATCTATTGTCTTCTGTTGAGCTGAAACTGAGCTTATTTTATAATTGATGAATTTTACAATATTAACAGTTATTTTCCTGTTTATTGTGAAGCTGCTTTGAAATAAGACTGAAAAATGATATGATCAATTAGTCATGGTGACCTACACTACCAGTCACAAGTTTTTGAACAGAAAGATTTTTAAAGTTTTTTAAAGATGTCTCTTCTGCTCACCAAGCCTGCATTTATTTGATCCAAAGTACAGCAAAAACAGTAACATTTTGAAATATTTTTACTATTTAAAATAACTGCTCTCTATTTGAATATATTTTAAAATGTAATTTATTCCTGTGATTTCAAAACTGAAAATTACTCCAGTCACATGATCCTTCAGAAATCATTGTAATATTCTGATTTGCTGCTCAAAAGACATTTATTATTATTATTATCATTATTATTATTATGCTGAAAACAGCTGAGTAGAATTTTTTCATGTTTTCTTTGATGAATAGAAAGTTCAGAAAAAAACAGCATTTATCTGAAATAGAAATCTTTTGTAACATTATTATCATCACTTTTGATCAATTTAATGCATCCTTGCTAAATAAAAGTATTAATTTCTATTAATTTCTATTATAAATAAAAATATATTGACTCCAAGTTTTTGAATGGTATAGTGTGTAATGTTACAAAAGCTTGTTATTTCAGATAAATGCTGATCTTTGGATCTTTCTATTCATCAAAGAATCCTGAAAAAATGTACTCAACTGTTTTAAATATTGATGATGATAATAATAATAAAAATAATAATAATAATAATAATAATAATAATAATAATAATAATAAATGTTTCTTCAAATCAGTATATTAGAATGATTTCTGAAGGATCATGTGACACTGAAGACTGAGTAATGATGCTGAAAATTCAGCTTTGATCACAGAAATAAATTACATTTTAAAATGCATTTAAATAGAAAGAAGTTATTTTAAAAAGTAAAAAATTTCACAATATTGCTGTTTTTGCTGTATTTTTGGATCAAATAATTGTAGGATTGGTGAGCAGAAGAAAATTCTTTAAAAAACATTAAAAATCTTAACTTTTGACTGGTAGTGTACATTTTTTCACTACTTTAACCAATTTCAGCTCATTTTTTTTTTTAAAGGTAAATGAGATAATTTTTTTACAAACTTCTACAGCCAATTTGATTATGCTTAAAAATGTAAAGCTTACATATTTAAGTTGAATAGGTGGAAATTGTATAAAGCACTATAGAAATGAATGATACTTGACGTGAAAGTAAAGCAGGTCTTTATTTCTGAAGTGAATGGAGGTTTATGGCACGTGTGCGTCTGGTTTTATCGTCCTGTTTCAGTGCACAGCTGCGCCCTGCAGAAGGAGGTGATTTACCACGGTAAGATGTACCTGTCCAGTCGCCACATCTGCTTCCACTCGTCTGTGCTGCTGAAGGAAACCAAGGTGAGATGATGAGAAACACTTCTGTTCATGAATAAACCACTGAACAGTTACAGATGTATGACAGGACAGTGATTGTGAACATGAATGATGTGTGTTTGTGTTTCTGTAGGTGATGATCCACATGTCCAGCATTCAGAGCATAAAGAAGAAACACACAGCTAAGATCGTTCCCAATGCCATCGTCGTCAACACCACAGATGGACACAAGGTATCAATCAATCAATCAACCAATCAATCAATCAATCAATCAATCAATCAATCAATCAACCAATCAATCAATCAATCAATCAATCAACCAATAAATCAATCAATCAACCAATCAATCAATCAACCAATCAATCAATCAATCAATCAATCAATCAATCAACCAATCAATCAATCAATCAATCAATCAACCAATAAATCAATCAATCAACCAACCAATCAATCAATCAATCAACCAACCAACCAACAAATCAATCAATCAATCAATCAATCAATCAATCAATCAATCAATCAACCAATAAATCAATCAATCAACCAACCAACCAATCAATCAATCAATCAATCAATCAATCAACCAACCAACCAACAAATCAATCAATCAATCAATCAATCAATCAACCAATAAATCAATCAATCAATCAATCAACCAACCAACCAACCAATCAATCAATCAATCAATCAATCAATCAGGTAGTTACTGCAGTTTCCCTGCAAAATAAATAAATAAATAAATAAATGATTTTCTTAGTATTTTTGTCTTGTTTTCTAGTACAAATATCTAAACATTCTTGAATCAAGATGCATTTACTCGACAGGTAAAATGACTTAAGATTTTGAGTTTTGTTTTCTTAAAAAAAAAAAAAAAAGAACAAAATTTTGTTAGCAATCAAAAATATCTGGCAGCGAGGTTAAGAAAAATAATCTTAATTCAAAGGCCAAACAAGATTATTTTTCTTGCCCCATTGGCAAATATTTTTGCTTGTTTTAAGCAAAAACTAACAAAATTTTTATCTTTTTTTTTTTTAGAAAACAAGACTTAAAATCTTAAGTCATTTTACTTGTCAAGTAAATGCATCTTGATTGAAGAATGTTTAGATATTTATACTAGAAAACAAGACAAAAATACTGAGTAAGAAGATAATTTTTTTGCAGTTTAATGTCAAGTACAGAAATCAGAAATCACAGAAGTGATGCTTCATGTTTGGATCGGTGCTTCCTCTGATCTTCTTGTCTGGTGTTTCAGTATCTGTTCGTGTCGTTACTGAATCGAGAAGCGTGTTTCAAGCTGCTGCGGTCGCTCTGTCCACAGCTGCAGGTTTGTGCTTTAAGAGCCAAAATACTATAACAATTCAATTACAGTAATAACAGCTATAGTTCAGTCTTTGAACTTAAGTGTTCTCAATCTGGTGATGGTATTTCAATGTAAATGCACAGAAGTCTTACAAATTCAAAAGTTTTTAAGTGTGTTTATGTGTCTAAAGTGAGATTTGTTGTGTTTTCTGTCAGACGGAGAACAGCAGCAGGAAATCTTCCACAGAAAACACTCCTGATATGGAGATCGACACGGTAAAATCACTTCAGAACGAGTCATCTGTGTTTTCCTGAACTCTTTCTCTCTCTCTGAATGAAAATACACACTTTCAGTGCATGTCTCTTTTACTTGTACTCTTTTTTTCTGATTCAATAACCCTTGTAATTGAGGGATGATGTCCTCTGACAGATTTCCAGCCAGTCGAGTCTGGAGGAGAATCCTGAGAATCACTCGAGTCCAGCTCTCCAGCGTGAGTCTAACAAATCAAACACAGTCTGATGAATCAAAGCTGAGCTGCTCTGTATTCAGTGTGGATGGTGATGTTGTGTGTTTATCACTCAATAGTTGTATGTAGATTAAGACTGTAAATGGGTTGTTATTGTGTTGCAGCAGAAATACGAAGCAGCTCGACGCTACACAGTGAACCCAGCAGAAAGCAACACAACACAGGTGAACAACTACACACCTGCACAAATCCACAAACACACTCGTGCTGGACTACACCAGCTCTCAGAGGCTTTACTGCAGCAGATCAAACATCCAGACCAGAGCAGATCACTCAATACACTACCAGTCAAAGCTTTTGAACAGGAAGATTTTTTATGTTTTTTAAAGAAGTCTCTTCTGCTCAACAAGCCTGCATTTATTTTATCAAATGGACAGCAAAAAAAAAAAAAAAATATTAAATATTTTTACTATTTAAAGTAACTGTTTTCTATTTGAATATATTTTAAAATGTAATTTATTTCTGTGATTTCAAAGCTGAATTTTTAGCATCATTACTCCAGTCACATGATCCTTCAGAAATCATTCTAATAATAATCTATTATTATTATTATTATTATTATTATGTTGAAAACAGCTGAGTAGAATTTTTTTTAGGTTTCTTTGATGAATAGAAAGTTCAGAAGAACAGCATTTATCTGAAATAGAAATCTTTTGTAAATTATAAATGTATTTATCATCACTTTTGATCAAGTTAACGCATCCTTGCTAAATAAAAGTATTAATTTCTATAATTCCACCCCCCCCCCCCCACCCCCCAATAAAAAAACTTAAAAAAAAAAAAAAATTACACTGACTCCAAGCTTTTGAATGGTATAGTGTATAATGTTCATCAAAGAATCTTGAAAAAATTTACTCAACTGTTTAAAATATTGATAATAATAATAATAATAATAATAATAATAATAATAATAATAATAATCAGAAATGTTTCTTGAGCAGCAAATCAGCATATCAGAATGATTTCTGAAGGATCATGTGACACTGAAGACTGGAGTAATGATGCTGAAAATACAGCTTTGATCACAGAAATAAATTACATTTTAACAGATATTCACATAGAGAGCAATTCTTTTAAATAGTAAAAGTATGTCACAATTTTACTGTTTTTGCTGTACTTTGTATCAAATAAATGCAGGCTTGGTGAGCAGAAGAGACTTCCTTAAAAAACATTAAAAATCTTACTGTTCAAAAACTTTTGACTGGTAGTGTATATTCTAACATCGTGTGTCAAACGTTCCCATTAAGTAATGAAAACATCATTCGGTTTTCTAAATGTTTAAAAAAAATGTTGATGTTTGCTTATTGGAACATTTGTTTTCATAATTTTGCAAACATTATGGGAACATTAGATTTGGATCTTCTCTGAATCTTCTGAAACAAATAGTAACATTTAAAAAATGTTAGATGAACATCCAAGTAAATCATTTAAGTAAAACATTCCATGAATGATGTATAAATAATGTTTTAAAAAACCTTATGAAAGACCAGATAACTTTGAACTTTCTGTTCAGAACTTGCCAGAACGTTCTGTGATTAGCTGTGATGAACGGATAAGGAGTCTGCTGTGTTTGATGTTGTTGCGTGTGTTTCCTGACGTTCACGTTCTCTGATCTAGCGGTCTCCTGGGTAACCATAGTAACAGAGAAGGTCAGCTCCGTTCTGTCGTCCAATGAGACGCGAAGCCTGGACAAACTGCTGCTCTTCTATGTGATCCTGTGAGTTTGAGATCTGCTTCTCACACACTTCTCTTAAACAGAATCAAATGAAGCGATCAAAGGAACTCTGTGTTCTGCTGCGACTGAAGTTTGTTCACGATCCTGTTTGGCTTCAAAACTCGATCTCAGCACATTAAAGTGACTGTGAGACGAAAGCAAATGACATTAGAAAACACATAATGAATCGCAGCCGTTTGCTGTTTGAGCAATAGATCCTTCAGGGGTTTGAAAAATGAAATAAAGTGAATTAAATACACGGCGCTTCTGCAAATATCAGACATTTAATGAGTTCCAGCAGCTCGGAAACACACTGATGTTCAGAGATGCTTGTGTCAGATCCTGTAGAGGAATAGTTCAGCCAAAAATGAAAGTGTGCTCACTCTCAGGCTGTCCAAGTTTAGGATGAGTTTGTTTCTTCATCAGATTTGTAGAAATGTGTCACTGCATCAGTGTCTCAGCAATGGATGCTCTGCAGTGAATGGGTGCCGTCAGAATGAGAGTCCAAACAGCTGATAAAAACATCACAATAATCCACAAGTAATCCACAGCACTCCAGTCCATCAGTTAACATCTGGAGAAGACAAAAGCTGAAACAAATCCAGCATTAAGATGTTTTTAACTAAAATATGAGTCAATAATCCATAATAACTCTTCCTCCAGTGAAAAAGTGCATCTGCTGTTGTCTCTCACATCAAAATCCAGCCACATATTTGTTTAGAGCTGTTTTGTCTTGTAAACGCTGCTTGATCTGTGCAGATTTCTCTCCTGATTCAGACCAGAACACTTTTACACTGGAGGAAGAGTTATTATGGATTATGGACTCATATTTTAGTTAGAAACGTCTTAATGCTGGATTTGTTTCAGCTTTTGTCTTCTCCAGATGTTAACTGATGGACTGGAGTGGTGTGGATTACTTGTGGATTATTGTGATGTTTTTATCAGCTGTTTGGACTCTCATTCTGACGGCACCCATTCACTGCAGAGCATCCATTGCTGAGACACATTTCTCCAAACCTGATGAAGATGGGTGAAAGCACATTTTCAGCTCATTTTCATGTTTGCCTGAACTCTCCTTCTAAAGAAAATAAAGTGAACAGAGACACAACAGGTATGCGGTCGATCAGGAAAGTGAATGTGAATCTGATGTTCAGAGTGCTGGAGGCTGATGGTCACACAGATAGACCTGATCATCATCGCAGCACACAACTTCAGCTTTTAGTCACGCTGAGGTTTGATGAATCAGAATCTGACCTGACGGCATATTTGAGCATCATGTGTGTTTGATTGTGAGTGTGATTAGAGCTGTTCGGATCGCTGAATATATGAAACATCTGATAAACGCTGCTTCTGTCTGATGTGTTTATGTCTCTGTGCTGTTTTATGGTTATGTGTAGTGTGATTCTTCTCCTGTTGTCGTCGGGTTACATCGGTCTGCGGATCGTGGCGCTGGAGCAGCAGCTGAGCATTCTGGGATCAATGCCGGAGTTCTCAATGCAGAAAGAGTGAGTTCATCTGAATAATAGCCTCACATTAATCTAAATTAGACAGCAGTGAGTTCCAGTCCTGTCGTCTGATTCCTGGAGACTGTCTGCTGTTCTGTACCGATGATTATTATCCACCTTATTTTTCAGCGCAGAAGTACGCTATTTCGTGACTTACTGTATGATTCATTAGACACTGTAGGCAAATAATTAGAAGAATAACAACAGTAAAACCACTTGAGCAGCAAACCAGTGTGTTTATGATTATGATAATATTGAAATAATATGTGACCCTGGAGCACAAAAGCAGTCATAAGTAGCACAGGTATATTTGTAGCAATAGACAACAATACATTGTATGGGTCAAAATTATCCATTTTTCTTTAATGCCAAAAATCATTAGGATATTAAGTAAAGATCATGTTCCATGAAGATATTTTGTCAATTTCCTACCGTAAATATATCAAAACTTAATTTTTGATTAGTAATATGGATTGCTAAGAACTTCATTTGAACAACTTTAAAGGAAAGTTTTTCAATATTTTGATTTTTTTGCACCCTCAGATTCCAGATTTTCAAATAGTTGTATCTCAGCCAAATATTGTCCAATCCTAACAAACCATACATCAATGAAAAGCTGTTTATTCTGTGTAAAAAAGATGTATAAAACTCAATTTCCAAAAATGGACCCTTATGACTGGTTTGTGGTCCAGGGTCACATACGAAAACAACAACAACAGTTGGTTGCAACATCAAGAAGCAGAACAGACTGATTTTGTGCAGATAAAATAAATAAAATTGGCTGAAGCTGAAAATGGCTTTTAAAAATGAGTTGGAAAGATAGGGTTAGGGTTCTTTTTGAAAAAAAACCCCAAAAACATACATTAACAAAAGAATTCAAAAGAATCATTTGTTCACCTATGCATCCATAAGTTATATTAACCCTAACTCTAACATCATGTGAAGTCTTAAACACAATTCATTTTTCCCAGTATTGCACGTATTTTTCCACCTGTAGATTTAATAAAAAATTCATTCTCTCCATGTCCAGTCAGTCTTTGTTGGAGTTGTTTTCTGCTCCAGATTTATATAAACTGAGAGAACTGAACTCTCTCTGTGCATCACTTCATATCCAAACTGTCTTTACAATCTCTGGGTTTTGTGAATCCTGTGATTGCAGCCGCCTCAGAGAGTCGATGAAAAGTGAATGAAAGCACAGCGTTTAAAGGCCAGTGAATCAGAAACCTGGAGACGTGATGAACGTCTGACAAACCTGTGGGGAGACCTACACATGATCTCCTTGATTTTGCTTATATTTTTAAAATTGTTTAACAGGAAACATTCTAGAACATATAAAAATCACACAAACCTCCAGAACTGGTTGAATTCATGACACCCAAGAGATGAGTTTCAACTAATCCTATTATGATTGGGTTTGTGTGTATTTGACAAGCATTCTTCATTTCTAAAGACACCAACTGAACTGAATCAGCATTGAACTCAATTGATCTGAATTATGATACTTTTGTATTTCTAAAAGCTGCTTTACAACAGAATTTGGATTTGATGAAGAATTTCATATTTGATGAAGTTTGCATTATTGATTTAATGTTTATTTGAAATAATCTGTGCTGTATAAAGTGCTTTAGAACTGTTGGGCTTGTGTGTGAAAGGTGTTTACTCCTGGATTAAATCATCTTCCTCTTCCTCAGGAACCAGAGCGAGAGTCCTGGAGATTCCTGAGAAGACTGGGAGTGTTTTATGGTTCAGATTGAGCTTCAGAGACACACAGACTCTGAATCAGTCGAAGCTGTGAAAGAATCAAGACACAAACGCACAGACATTAATGCTGGTCAGATGGAGACCTGCAGCTCATCCTGACCTCGCTGACCTAATGATTTATTTATGCTGTATATCATATACTTCATCAAACTAAGATCAGATGTTTGAGTTTCACACTGAGGTCCATATTCAGATTATAAACGCTGGTGTTTCTGATCTGTCTTCAAGTATTTCTGCTACAAACTTCTTGCCTTTGTCTGATTACACTATTAGATCTGAGATGTTTATGGTGTTTTATATAATATTAATATTGTTAGTATTAACTGCATTCATTCTAATAATTATAATTGTGAGTATTTATTTTGAGACATCTAAAAACAATAAAGTATATTTCTGATGAGTGTGTGTGAACAGAACTGTATCTGTGTTGAAATACATTTCTTCAGGGCTAGATAGATAGATAGATAGATAGATAGATAGATAGATAGATAGATAGATAGATAGATTATGGGAACTTTTGAATATTTTCTGAATGTTCTGAAACAACTATTAACATTTAAAATGAACGTCCAATAAAAAGTTTTGGAAACATTACTTGAAGACCAGATAACTGAACAAAATTCTATTAGAGTTACTGGCAGAATGTATGTTCATAAATGTGAGAGAACCTTGCTAGAACGTTCTGAGATTGTTCCCTGTCAGCTGAGATGGACAAAGTATATTTATGGATGTGGAATTATTACCATGCTTCTTAAGACTTGTGCCGTCGAGGACAGTGTTACTTTTAAAAGGAATGTGTTACAATATAAAATACGTTACCCAGTTACTCTTTATAGAAAGTAATGCATTACATTACTTTTGTGTTACTTGTTGTCACCTGAGGTGGGTTTGCATATTTGTTTTTAATAGCAAAAAAATAAATAAATAAATAAACTAAATTTATATTTTTGGCAACTGTAAAGACCCTTTCACAGCAGAAGTGAAATGAATAATGGTCCGTCTGAAGGAAGACTGATTTCTCCTGATTTCTCTCAGCAGGAGAGCTGTCAGTCAATAGATGGGAAACAAAGCAACTTGCGTTATTTAGAATCAGAATCAGAATCAGAATCAGAATGAGCTTTATTGGCCAGGTATGCTTACACATACGAGGAATGTGTTTTTGTGACAGAAGCTCTACAGTGCAACAGAAAGACAGCAACAGGACAGGACACAGATAATAAAAGAATAATATACAAATAGGCAATGTACAAATAGCAAAAACACAATATATAGACAATTATGGTGTACAGGTCTGATATGTGCAAATCTGAAATAAAAAAATAAGTATGTGTGTTGAATAAATAATTTATAATAGTGTTGTGTGTTCCACGTTTAATGTCAAGTGTTCATGAGATGGATTGCCTGAGGGAAGAAACTGTTCCTGTGTCTGGTCGTTCTGGTGCTCAGAGCTCTGTAGCGTCGACCAGACGGTAACAGTTCAAAGAGGGAGTGTGCTGGATGTGAGGGGTCCAGAGTGATTTTGCCAGCCCTTTTGCTCACTCTGGATGAGTACAGTTCTTGGAGAGTGGGGAGGGTTGTACCAATGATTCGCTCAGCAGTCCGGACTATCCTCTGTAGTCTTCTGAGGTCAGATTTGGTAGCTGAGCTGAACCAGACAGTTATTGAAGTGCAGAGGACGGATTCAATGATGGCGGAGTAGAACTGATTCAGCAGCTCCTGTGGCAGGTTGAACTTCCTCAGCTGGCGAAGGAAGTACAGCCTCTGCTGGGCCTTTTTCACAATGGAGTCTATGTGATTATCCCACTTCAGGTCCTGGGAGATGGTGGTGCCCAGGAATCTGAATGACTCCACTGCAGTCACAGTGCTGTTCATGATGGTGAGTGGGGGGAGAGCAGAGGGGTTCCTCCTGAAGTCCACGATCATCTCCACGAATGACATTTATATGCAAAAGTAACTCGGATATTTTGTTGTGAGTGTAAAAGTAATGCGTTACTTTACTGGATTACGTAACTTGTAACGCGTTACCCTCAGCACTGGTCGTGGAAGTAACACTCTAGTCTACATGTACAAATTAAAAAAGTGCAGAGTGTGTACAGTGAGATGCGCGTGTGCGGCCAGCAGGCGGCGATGTGAGCGCTGCGCTTTAATTCTTCATCCGCGCTTCAAACCGCAGAAGAAGAGCTGCTTCACAACATTCAGCGCGATGGAGTCCAGTGATGCAGGTAAAAAACCCTGCACACGCTAAAATATCCTCACAAACACGGGTTTCTCTCACATATGTGCGTTTGTTTGTGTGTCTGACTCGTTCTTTGACTCAGTTTGTTGAGATGATGTTAGTTTGGATTGTTTTGATCGATTAGCCGCTTCAGTGCTAACCCTCACAAACCAAAACAACGCTTATGTTGTATTTTATTAGCGATGTGTGGCATAAAAACACGATATCAGAGCTTTATGTTCTGTATTTAACGTTACTTAATAATCTCAGTTCATTTCATTCTATTATTGGGTTCATTCTATATATATATAACGTTATTTCATTTTTTCTAAATATGTTATACAGTCTTAACCGTAAAATACTTTTTTTAGCAGTAGTGTTCTCCAATTGTCATTTCAATAAAGCTGAACTAAACTGAAACCGAAACTGAATTTATTCATTACGGATATAAATATGAGAATAAATCTCAGGAAAACACATAGAAATCACCCCCAAATCTAAGAGGAAAATGTTTGAATTGTCATGGGTGGATTTAAAGATTCTGGGGGGAATAAATTGACACATCGGGGCTAAATTAATCATCTTCATTTATTTATGTCTACAGATTTTAATGTATGGTGGTTTTCAAAACAGCTTAACAAAATTTGTCATGCTCTCCTCCAAATTAACATTAAGAACTGTATTAAAACTATTTAGAAATGCCTTTCAGAATCAGTGTATTTCGTATATTCCAGTTTCAGTTCAATTTCTTTTTGTATTTTGTATAAAAAAATATTTTCATGGTGTATTTTGTATAAAAACAAAAAAAAATACTTTATACAAAATACACCATGATCTCCTTCAAATTGACATTAAGAACTCTGTTTAAACTAATATATGTCACTTAATGTTTCATTGAGGTTTGAGTTGCTTTCAGTTTTATGCCTTCTGAATGAAGAAGGAATGTCTCAGCTTTCTAAGATATAAAAGTTAAAAGTTAAACTTGCGGGAATGGTTTAAATTATGCGCAATCCCATGCCGAAATTCAAGCCTTGAAGTTATAAAGTTACACTTTACAAGAACAAATTAAATTAAATAAAACTACTATACTAAAAGGTGAACATAAACATAACATTAGGTTGTTAAACACTTTGTGAAATTAAAGATCTTTATCCACTCCTAATAGTCTCCTGGTCCTCATCGCTTTGATCCGATATACATTTATCCACGTAAAGTGTCTTTCTAGAAAACAAAACATTTTCTTACAACCTTATGTGAATTCTTCTCACTATCATAATTGTGTGTTAAATATAGGGCCCTATGAAATCTGATTTATTTTTTCCCAAATTCCGTATCTATTTTTTTTTTTTTTTTTCCCAAATTCCATTTTTTTTCCTTTCAAATTTTTCTGGAATCTTTTTTAATGGTTAAATTACACTTTATTAATTAAGCATGTCTAATTAATTAATTAAAATCATGAAACTTATACAACTTCACATTAGTTTATTAAAAGTTTAACAAAAACTACATGTTTAAGGCCCTATGAAATGTTATTTTCATTCACCATATGTTTATTGTTACCAAATTCTGTGTTGTAGCATGTCTAATTATTTGAACATAAAATAATTAAATTTAAACATAAAAACAACTTAATTTATTCAAATTTATTTTTAAAATAGCCTTATGAAATGTTTTCTTTTTCCTCAGAAATTCTGTGTTGTGTCTAGTTATCAAATTAAGGCATAAAACATTCATTCATATATCTTTAAATTATTGAAAATCAAACTCTATTAATTTATTTTGGCAAACAAAAGGGATTTACTATTAAAATTAAAAACATGGAATAAATGTTGTTTGATCATTACTTAAAAATAAATAAATAAAGTTTTAATAATTTTAGTAGTAGCCTATTAGTAGCAGTACTGCAAGGTAAACCGAACTTTTATTTTGACGGGTTGCCGTGAATACCTTTACAGTTCTGTGTGAGGCTAGTTTAACTCAAACAGTAAAATACTCATGAGGTGACTCTCAGAGCAGTTCTGGAGGTGTTGTTCATGTGTTTATGTCCTTATTTAGAGAGATGACAGACGCTGAAATCACCGCGCGCTTCAGTGTGTGTGTGTAGTAAACGAAACCGCGCGACTCCTTCATTCATTCATTCCTTCATTCATTCCTTCCTTCATTCATTCATTCCTTCATTCATTCCTTCATTCATTCATTCATTCATTCATTCATTCATTCCTTCATTCCTTCATTCATTCCTTCATTCATTCATTCGTTCATTCATTCCTTCATTCATTCCTTCATTCATTCCTTCCTTCATTCATTCCTTCATTCATTCCTTCATTCATTCATTCATTCATTCATTCCTTCATTCCTTCATTCCTTCATTCATTCATTCATTCATTCATTCATTCAGAGATGATCGCGTAATTTGAGTTAATGCTCATCAGATCGAGTAAATCAGTGGAAAATGAATACAAATGATGATTCTGTGTAAAGAAAAATCAAGTAAACTTGTATAAAAATATCAGTATTTTTCCAAATATGAACTAAAAGTTCTAATGGAGCTGTTCAGTGATGATTGCACGTGACTGACTGAGGTTCACAACCAGAGGCATCAGATTTGGTGGCCGCATCATAATTCTCTATGCAGGAAAAACCCTGGTTATAACGAATTAGTTAATTAATTTTTTGAGTCGTCACTGGTTATTAAATGTTCCTGAATCGGCCGAATCATGTTTCTGTTTAAATCTAGTGTTTTGCACAAATTTCTGTGAGGATTTGTTTAGGGTTAGGAGACAGAACTTCATTCACCTGATGTAAAAGCAATGGAAGTCTATGAGTAATATAGTGAAATAAAGGCGTGTGTTTCTGTTTCAGGTCGCGGCGGCTGGAAGACTCATCAGAAGAGTAAACTGAATGTGATCATGAGACAGGAGGAGCTGATCGCTCAGAAGAAGAGAGAGATCGAGGCCAGACTGAAAGAACAGGCTCAGCTGAAGCCCGTCCAGAACCAGAACCTGGACCAGAACAAAACCAGCAGGTGACGCACGCCTCTGATCATCAGTACAGCAGAACAGAGCTGATCTATGTGTGTGCTGATCTGTGTGTGTGTGTCAGTTCTCCTCCCTCAGAGGCATCTTCCTCATCGTCCTCATCCTCATCAAACAAGTTTGTGAACGACGGCAGTTTCCTGCAGCAGTTCCTGAAGATGCAGCGAGAGAAACCCAGCGCTGAGGAAGGTTTGTTTCTCACTCTCACACTGCAGGGTTTGCTTTGACTCATTTCTATATGATATAGTTCAACAGTATCTGCACAAATAAATAAATCTGAATAAATAATCTTTCCATTGATGTATGGTTTGTTAGGATAGGACAATATTTGGCTGAGATACAACTATTTGAAAATCTGGAATCTGAGGGTGCAAAAAAATCTAAATACTGAGAAAATCACCTTTAAAGTTGTTCAAAGGAAGTTCTTAGCAATGCATATTACTAATCAAAAATGAAGTTTTGATATATTTACAGTAGAAAATTTACAAAATATCTTCATGGAACATGGTCTTTACTTAATATCCTAATGATTTTTGGCATAAAAGAAAAATGGATCATTTTGACCCATACAATGTATTGTTGGCTATTGCTACAAATATACCTGTGCTACTTATGACTGCTTTTGTGCTCCAGGGGCACATATACTGTTACATTTTAGACAAATACTGTCTGTTTTTGCTCAATTTCACCAATGAAAACAGCTCTAAATAAAGTCCTTACAGAAACATTGTGCTTTTCTGATCAACAGTGGTGTTTCGTTCCTGAATGAATCAGTGTTTTGAACAAATCAGTGATTCGATGACTCATTCATACAGACAGTGACTGAATGAATCAGTCGTTTGAATGAATCAGTTGAATGAATGACTCACTTAAGACACTTAACTCACTTGTAGTTTCATATTTAAATCGTAATTTTATTTTTTAAGTTATTTCATATTTCAATATTCAAAATATGATTTTTAAAACACTAATAGTAATGTTTAGTGTTATTTATGCATTTAATATTATTATGCATAGTATTATTTTTGCATGTGTAATTGCAGACATGTAAATTCTGCGTTAGATGCAGCATCTGTGCCACTTCTGCAGAGCAAACGGGTTTTGTTTACTAATTTCGTCTGATTGATGACCGTCTATAGTTTCTCATTATTTTAACCGAATATATTGATCAAATGTCAGAATATGATGCATCTAATAAGGTTAGGTTGTGAACTGATTCACTGCACAGAATATGATGAATATGAAAGGTTTTGTGAGTCAGCTGAGACGAAAGTCCTAAACCAGCACAGAAACACACTCAGTCTAGTTATAGTTATCAACAAAAGTCAATACTGCACACCCCTGACAGGGCTCTAGACTCATTCTTCCCACTGGTTGCTCTTTTGCGACTAACTTTCTCAGATGGTCGTACGAGCACATAATTTGGTCGCAGTTTTTATTTATTTATTTTTTGCTACAACATTTGATTAATCAATGCATGCTGATGAACTTTTATCGTAGTTCATAGTTGTTCAACATTCAACCCGTTCTTTTTCATCAGTATTTGTGATTTAAATTTTGCGAACAGGAATTCCTTTTTTCGTGCGCTTTCACTTTCAAATTCGCAATCTTGGTGTGACGTTTTACAAGAAAAGATAATTGTCTGTTTTACTTATACACTTTTCATTCTTTAGGACTAAAACAAAAGATGGATTCATTGTTATTCTTAATTAAAAAGCACAACAACAATAAAACAATAGGCTACAATGACAAACTATAGCTTACATAATCTTTATTAACATAAACGAATAAGACGAGGCATGGCATAGGACACATCACATGCTATATTATATACCGACTAATAAATTACAGAATGTTTAGCAAACACTGAGGAATCAAATAAATAATAATAAAACAAGGAAAGTCTCCATAACGTAACGTGAGGTCATAAAGATAACAAGCCTTTCAAAATGAAAACAAAAAGAAAAGTAAAACTAAACTGGCTGTCGCTGACAGGACTTGCGTATTTTTTTTTCCACAAGAATACCAACATGTTCACCTTCTCTGGTTTAAGAAGCGGTCTTTATCTTTAGTTTGAAAACCAAATCCTCCATTGCGCTCCGTCTGTCTGAGTATAGAGCAGGCTCTACACCTGAAGCGCGCGCACTGAAAGCGCCTCTCTTCACGTGATCAGTGAAATCTGACTCCTGCTACAGTGTGCTCTGCAGCGCTGTATGAAGCAGACGCTTTGGAGCAGCGCAGACCATGCACTCGCACAAATGCGACCACGTCAAATTTTAACTCACACATTTTGAAAAAATGGTCGCAAATGTCTAGAGTCACAGTCTAGAGCCCTGCCTGGTCTTGTGTCACTATAACATGAGCGCTTGTATTTCTGCTGAAGAGAAAAGTGAAATAATTGTGCGTTAATGAAGCTGGATTGTAGTGCTGACATGTTTTCTCACTGATGTGAACCAAACTCAGAAACTCTGGGCTTAAAGAAAGTTTCAACTTACTTATCCCACTTGTACAGTTGAGGTCAAAAATTTACACCCCCCTTTCAGAATCTGCAAAGTGTTAATTATTTTACCAAAATAAAGCCCCTTTCACACTGCACGTTGGTCCCAGAAAATTGCCGGAGTGCTTTCTGTGTGAACGCAAACACGTCCCGGGATTGATCCCAGGTTGGAGACTTAGTAACATTGCCGGGTTCAGTCCCGGAACGAGTGCTGTGTGAACAAAAGCCGGATCAATGCCGTAAAGGGTGTGTCGTAGCGATGATGCACGTTATCGTGTGACTATTTTACCGGGTGTTTTGAAGGCAGATCAACGTTCGCAACGAAAAAATATGTGCAAACTGTAATGAAGCAGAGATCAGGGAGCTCCCCACTATCCGTGCTGAAGCTGAGATCGTTCGCCAGCTTTAGTGAAACAGTACGCGTCACATTACCCGTCACATCGTAATGTCACGTGTCTTTACAGGATCTTTACGGGATGTGTGTGAACGCACACACAGATAACGGAAAATCACTGGCAGTGTGAATGAACCAAAATCAAACGATCCCGGGACAAATCACGGAACACATTATCCGTGTATTTTCCGGAATCTCTGTGTGAAAGGGGCTTAAGAGGGATCATACAAAATGCATGTTATTGTTTATTTAGTACTACTGACCTGAATAAGATATTTCACATAAAAGATGGTTAATAGTTGAATTTATGACCCCATTCAAAAGTTTACATCCCCTTGATTCTTTATACTGTGTTGTTAGCTGAATGATCCACAGCTGTGTTTCTGTTTAGTGATAGTTGTTCATGAGTCCCTTGTTTGTCCTGAACAGTTAAACTGCCTGCTGTTCTTCAGAAAAATCCTTCAGCTCCCACAAATTCTGTGGTTTTCCAGCATCTTTGTGTGTTTGAACCCTTTCCAACAATGAC
Organism: Spinibarbus caldwelli; assembly: GCA_039654775.1. Lineage (NCBI taxonomy): Eukaryota > Metazoa > Chordata > Actinopteri > Cypriniformes > Cyprinidae > Spinibarbus > Spinibarbus caldwelli. The sequence goes on along the minus strand of CM077234.1, from coordinate 37,007,556 downwards.
TGTATTATTTTGAGATCCATCTTTTCACACTGAGGACAACAGAGGGACTCATATGCAACTATTACAGAAGGTTCAAACGCTCACTGATGCTTCAGAAGGAAAAACCATGCATTAAGAGTTTGAAGATCAGGGTAAATTTAACTTATTTTGTCTTCTGTGAAACATGTAAGTATCTTCTGTAGCTTCTGAAGGGGTATGTAAACTTTTGACCGCAACTGTAAGTACAACCTTGTGGTGATGTTTGTGTGCGTTGTACTGAATATTTTTAAATGCATCTCTGTTTGGAGTGTCATGAAGCTCTTGTGCTGATGTCACTTCCTGTAGGATCGGCTGGCTCCGCCCCCAGCTCTCAGAGTTCGTCTGCAGCCGGATCTCAGGCTCAGAAGAGGAGCATTGTGATCGGCAAGCGTCCAGGTCTGGGGGTCAGCAGCATGATCAATCAGTTCAAGAACTACTCTCAGTCCAAGAAGACGGCGCTGCCCGCGGCCCGACCCAGTGTGTTCAGCTCACCTGATGATGAAGACGAGGAGGACGATGATGCAGACTATCTGGAGGTCAAAGGTATCGCACTCTCCACGTTTTGACCAGGGAACGTTCATCTAAAGGCCTGTTGACCAGCATTCTTCCTCTGGTTGAGTTAACTTGACTAACTAAAGGACTAGTTCACCCATCAGTCACACTCACGGTGTTCTTCTGTAGAGCACCAAAGGAGACGTTTAGCAGCATGTTCTCGCTGCTCTTTTACATATGAGAGATGTGGATTGTTATTGATTCTGTGAAGCTCCAAAAGCACCTTAAATATTCATAACAGTCCGTATGAATTGCACTATTGCCTTCTGAAGTCACACGATGAGTTGTGTGAGGAGCAGACCCACATTAATTAGTTTATTAAGTCAGCATGAAGTGGAAATCCACCCTATTTACACTGCTGCTCAAAAGTTTGGAATCAGTAAGATTTTTAATGTTTTTTAAGGGAGTCTCTTCTGCTCATCAAGGCTGTATTTATTCGATCAAATATACAGAAAAACAGTAATATTGTGAAATATTATTGCAATTTCTAATATTGGTTTGCTATTATAATATACTTTAAACTGTAATTTATTTCTGTGATCAAAGCTGAATTTTCAGCATCATTACTCAGTCTTCAGTGTCACATGATCCTTCAGAAATCATTCTAATATGCTGATTTATTATGAGTGTTGAAACCGTTGTGCTGCTTCATATTGTTTTTTGGAACATGTGATACTTTTCTTTGATTCTTTGGTGAATACAAAGTTAAAAAGAACAGCATTTGTTCAAAATAGAAATCTTTTCTAACTATAAGTCTTTATGACTTTTTATTCATTTAACACATCCCTCCTGAATAAAAGTATTAATTTCTTTAAAAAAAAAAAAAAAAAGAAAATTGTACTTACCCCAAACTTTTGAATAGCATTGTATATTGTAACACAACATTTCTTTTTTAAATAAATGCTGTTCTTTTTAACTTTTTATTAATCAGAGAATCCTAAAAAAAAAAAAAAAAAAAAATCACAGGTCCCAAACAAATATGAAGCAGCACAACGGTTTCAACGTTGATAATAAATCAGCATATTAGAATGATTTCTGAAGGATCATGTGACATTGAAGACTGGAGTAATGATGCTGAAAATTCAGCGCCGCGTCAAATTACATTTTAAAGTATATTAAAATAGAAAGCTGTTATTTTAAATTGCAGTAATATTTCACAAAATAACAGTTTTTTTTCTGTATTTTTTGATCAAATAGATACAGCCTTGATGAGCAGAAGAAACTTCTTTAAAAAAACATTAAGAATCTTACTGATCCCAAACTTTTGAGCTGCAGTGTATGTTCTAAATACATGTTATAGATCTTATTGAAAACAGTCTGCTTTTTTTTTTTTAATGTTGTGAGCTCGTAATGTTTAATCAAATTCTCATAACTGGATCTTCTCTCTGGTGACGTATGCAGGATTTCTCCAATTCAATCAAATATACATCGTAATACAGAAGAAAAGATCTGTTGCTACTTCTGTTTAGCTATGTGATGTGGAGTAAAATCTGATGTGGAGTAAAATTATTATAAAAATATAATGGATAAATCTTTGCCTGAACATGAAGAGATTTATGCATACTGACCTGAGAATCATTTCTTCTCTGTTAATATCTCAGCAGTCATGTCTTGTTTGTTTTCTACTGGCTGTTTTCACTCTTTTGATCAAACAGGTTTGCAAAAAGTTCTGAAATTGTTTGCGATTCAGGTTTGATTAATTTGTTTTCTCAAATAGTAGCAAGTTACTTTAATAAACAAAAAACAAGGTCGCTGCAATTAAAACTCACTCAGAAATGGCAAGTAACACATTGAGTTGAATGAAATATAAAGTAGGGGTGTGCTGATTCGATATTCAATATCGGTATCGCTCCGATATTGGCATTTTCTGCCGGATCGGGGTATCGGTCAGAAGAGACTGATCCAAATCCGATATTCCGCATATATTATTGTGTTATTGTTAAGCCCCACAAAAGCCACAAAAACATTATACAACACCATAAAGTTTTCATGCACTATATTTCAAGTGTTCTGAAGCCGTTCCACAGTTTAATGTGAGGTAGAGAGGAATATTTAAGTCAAGTTCATGTAAACTCTTCTCCGCTGCGGCTGTCTGTCATCCTCCATTCAGCCTTCAAACTGCGTGTCGCGTTCGGTTACGAGTCAAGACGATGAAACTCTCTGCAAGATTATTAAATGTTCCTAATATTATACTTGATCTGCAAATAAAGATAAATGGTTTTGCATAAAAGGACTTTATCTTACAGGACTTCATCTTTGTGCTGTTTTCAAAATCGTGTTGGTGTCTGTTAGATCACAACACTGGACTAGAGAGCATGTTCTTAACGAGCACAGTAACTGAAATTTAAAACTGTTAAAAGAAAAGGCTCAATAAACTATAGCACAGATTTAACACACTACGCATTAATATCTCTTCACTTTGTGCTTTGAGCTTCTCAATGCGCAGCGCTGTAACTGCGTGTTGCTTCAAGTGCATCATTCTGCGCATAAGCACTTTGTGCCGCTCTGTATTTGGAGCCTTTCTTATCATAATACTTTTGCATAATGAAAGATTATCAATAGCCTTTCTTGTTCGTCTTATCTATCATATGTTTTTGCCTCGTTACTATATACATTTAAACGAAATGTCTTAATTTTACAGTATATATGTATTTATATATAAATATATTGTTTTTCATGAATGTATTTTACAACAATACAAAGAGCAATGTATATCATTTTACATTATCATTTTAGATTTAGTCCTACACTTATTCACTTTTATTTGTTCCCCACTAAATAATATTTTTTTTCCCACTAATTTTAGATTTTATATAATTGTGCACTCCCGAGTAACTTTTTCTACTGAATTATCCACTAACCTAGTTTATAATAGTATTTTTGTCATAGATTATAATTATATATGCATTCATTTGTTGTTTTTCTTTACAATAAAGTTGTCTATATTTAGTAGATTGTGTGCAACACAAAAAAGTCATGAATAAAAATTCAACACTGATTTAAAAAAAAAAACGCACTGGTATCGGATCGATATCGGTATCGGCAGATACTCAGAATTTTTGGTATCGGATTGGGATCAGTTCTGAAAAAGTGGTATCGAGCCACCCCTAATATAAAGACTGAAATAGTATTTTCTTTTAAAAAATACTCCATTAATCTTTATTTACCATTTAAAAAAAAAAAATAGTGTGCATGATACGATTTTTACCTACAATCCATTGCAGTGTAAGAAAGAAGCTTGTAAATGCCTTCTATTGTTTGTCTGTGATAAAGCAGTAATGCTTATTAACGAGTCTGTGCTGCACTGGCCTGTCCGTATGTTCATAACAGTATCAAAAAAGACAGAAGAAAGACTAGAAAGGCTCGGGTTTAGCATTAAGATCATGATGAATAAGCTGTCGGTCCGCTGCTCGCTCGCTCATCGTGTGACTGTATGTCAGTCAGATTATCAGATCCCAGGACAGACATGCGCTGTGTACAGTGTTTGCGTTATGCTGGCGTTCTCATAGCCTGCTTAAAGTTTCCCCCCCAGAGGACGGAGACCTGCGCCTCGTCATCAACAAGATGGCCGCGTTCGTCGCCGAAGGCGGTGCTGAGCTGGAGAAGAAGGCCATGGAGGACTACAGAGACGATCCCGTCTTCTCGTGAGTTCCTCGTCTGTTTTCTGTGTTGGGTTTGGTGAGCAGTCCAGATCTTTCAGTTCTGACTCTCTCCTGCGCAGGTTCTTGTTTGAGAAGAACAGTAAGGACTATCTGTACTACAGAAGGAGAGTGGCGGAGATCAGACGAGACACCTCGCCTCAGACCGATGGTGAGAAACACCTTTAACAAACACACAACTAGTCTAAATGTTACTGAATTTGACCTGATGGTTGGAGTGAAGAGAGAGACTCACAAACATTCACAAATCAGACAATATTTAGGACTCTTAAAGCTGCAGTCCATAACTTTTTTTTTGGTTAAAAATGATCCAAAATCAATTTTTGGGCAAATACATAACCAGCCACAGTGTTCAAAACAAGTCCGATTCACAACAGTAAGCTTGTAATAATGTTTTCTATTTTGAGTGGAACTGGTAGGTTTTCGCAGGAAATTTCTTTGTCGTCTTTGACGTATCGCTGTATAAACATCTATAAACATCAGTTCTAACGGCAGCGCAATCATCTGTTCCTCTTTACTACTAGTTTTAACACAAAATAAACATGAATGAACATCTCGTGTAATCACTCAATCAGTTTTTCAAAACGCCATTAAAACATTAAACATTTAACATTTACCTCAGGCACGTCATCAGTCAGTCTACAGCTCATTATTTGCTAGAGAAATGAAGTCTAGTGAAGAGCATTTTGCGAAATATTAGACTAAACTTCATTATATTTACTTTACCTGTTAGTGATGTCTTAATTATTTAATATATGCTAAATAAATCTGTTATGAAACAAGTTATGACGGCTACTGTGTACATGAATATATTTAAACAACAAATAGAAATTGTATAATTTAGAAGCTAATTTAAAAACTGCAATATGTGCGATTTACATGTTTGCATACAAATTTTTTATTATTATTTATTTATTTATTTATTTTTAGAATGTTGATTATAGTTAAAAATAAATAGTAATTGAATTTATGTTTGGGCTCTGTTGTTAATTGTAACCTTATAGTAATGTAAAAGGGCTCCCTATATTTTAGAGCAGAAGCTGAGGTAGATTTTTATCCCAAAGAAAATTAATTATAATTGAATTTATTTACAGAAAGAGCAATTTGTTCAGTAAACCATTGTTTAATTAAAAGAAAGCAATTTATTGTTTAGTTTTTTTCCTCCTGCTGTACCGAAACCATACCGAACCATGACGTTAAAACCGAGGTACGTACCGAACCGTCATGTTCGTGTACCCTTACACCTCTAATCTGTAAACATAAAGAAGGTGTCCCGGCTAGTATGCTATATCCAGGGCTCCAGACTAACATTTGTATTAATAAGTGCAGTTATTAATAATATTACATGTTTAGTTCTTAGTAATACACATTTGACAGTAAAGCACTGAGCTTGAGTTGGGAAGCATACAAAATTTACTTTTAATAACAGTAATGTGCAAAATCTAAAATTTTTAATTTATATATTCTATATAAAATTAATATATTCTATTCTTATTAAATGTACCATTATTCTTCTATAGTGTTATACTGAACTGACGAATAACTTCAGTGATCATAAAAGGAACACTCTTTACGTGTGATGCAGTCGCAAATTGAAATTGTTTTTCAAGGCACTTTGTGACTTTTCTTAATTCATTCACATAAAAAGTGCAAAACTTTTTTAGCCCTGGCTATATCGCATGTGGGGATCCTGCAGGTGGCGGATCGTTTACACACTTTTCTCACAGCAGCTGGAATAATTAATCTTATCATTCTGATGGCGGATTGTAATCCAGAAAGGATTGTGAATTTATGAAACACATGTAAGTGACTGAAATTAGATTATATTCCTGTTTTAAATGAGCATTTGATTACAGATAGCCTACATGGGATTACACAAGTTTTGTATTTTAAAGAAAACCAGTTCTAAGGAAGAATAATTTGCTTTTTGAGTTAGAAGAACAATTTCTTTATATGAAACTCAAATGGTATGACAATTAGAGATTAGACTGTACAGAAATTGAAATCTACAGGTTGCTACACACACGTAGTCACGCAATGCTGATGTTGTTAAGATTAACATTTTGAGAACAAAGTATAACAATAATAATAATTTGCACGGTTTGATGTGATATGAGCTAACTGATCGTTAAATTTAATCATTGGCAGCGCGATTTATTGTAATGCTTTTTTTTTCCCTCAGTTGGTCAGAACAAAAGTGGTAGACTTGTTTCTTTCTTGTTCAGATGACAATATCCGGTGAAACTACTTATTTTAGACATGCTTCCAAGACATAGAATCTGTGATTTTGAAGTACAGTGAATATCCACACCATACATACACCTCAAAACATTAAATTCATCCGCGCTGAGTAGCTGTGCCGGAGCACAACCCACGTAAAGAAGATGATTCCGCAAACAGCTGCAATTGCAGGTTTCAAACAGAGATTGCGACAAAGGGACAAAACTTATGCACTGCAGCTTTAAATAAGCAGAACTGATGCATGAGTTAGAGTCCATCTGAACCCTCGGCCACGTGCACAATACAGGACTGAAATGTAGCGTAGTGAAACATCCAATGAAGGACGTACAAGCACATAATAAAAATATAATAAACTGTCGAGATGTGATGTGATATGATGTGAATAAAATATAGCAGAGAGAAAAGAAGAATAGTTTAATTAGTTTAACTTTAACAATGTCTAGAGCAATTAAGAATAATTGTGGCACTGCAAACAAACCAGAAAGAAAAAGAAAGAAACAAACAAACAAAAATTAAGTAGAAATACATGTGTGCAGTATATTACTTACAGTACTATGGAGGGAAATTAAGTATATGTGTGTGTGTATATATATATATATTTATATATATATATATATGTGTGTGTGTGTGTATATATATAAATATCTACATACTGTACATGAATGTGTGTATATAGCTAATATTTATATTTAATTATGTAAGGGTGTGTAAATGTATTCCACAGTCGTCACGTTAAGGGTGCATGCTGGGAGCTTCACTAATCACAACAGACTTTAATGGTTCTTTACACATTTTATTAAATAGCAGATTTTGTTTTTTTAAAGATTTTTTTTTTTTTTTTTTTTTGTTAAATGAATTTGAGGATCACTGGACACTAGTGCTATCAAACAATTAATCGCGATAAATTGCATCCAAAATAAAAGTTTTTGTGTACATAATATATATGTGTGTATATATTATGTATATATAAATACACACACATACAGTATATATTTTGAAAATATTTACATGTATTTGTATTTTTATATTTATATTCATATAATTTATAATTATATAAATATATTTTTCTTAAATTTAAACATTCTTCTTAAATATACACATACATGTGTGTATTTACATATATATATATAACAAATATACACAGTACACACATTATGTAAACAAAAAATTATTTTGGATACAATTAATTGCGATTAATCATTTGACAGCACTAATGGACACGCCTCATCTGTCATCTGTAGATGTGCGTTCAGTCGTGTAGTGTGCACATGAGCAGACATACATCCAGCGTCTCAGACGTGTCTGTGAGTGTGTGTGTGTGTGTGTGTGTGTGTGTGTGCGCGTCAGACGTCAATCTGCTCTTCCCAAACCCCATCCAGCTCTCTCTCTACTGCAGTAAACTCACTCATAATGGAGCTTGTTTAGTTTGAGCTGCTGGTTCTGATAGACTGCTTAAAGTCTCCTCCTCAGTGGACGACAGCACCAGGAAGGTGGCGGAGAAGCTGGCGCGCTTCGTGGCGGACGGCGGCCCGGAGGTGGAGATCATGGCTGCTCAACACAACCGAGACAATCCCGCCTTCAGGTGAGAGGAGCTTTAATCAAACCAGACCATCTGTATAGCAGAAACGCAAAATCAGAGCTACGTGACTAGAGAAAGGCCTTTGGCATTCACCTGTGTCAAACACCCACAATACACTATATTTAACACGGATATAAAAAGCCTTAAACTCACCCAGAAAGCGATTACAAACGTCTTCTGGAACAGGGAGGCACTGATAAACAGAAGATGATGTTTGTGCTCTTTCTCAGTTTCCTGTACGACTATCAGAGCGCGGCTCATCGCTTCTATAAGGCTAAAGTGGATGAGTTCGGTCAGGCCAAGAGCAGCAGCGAATCTCCCGTCTCACAGGAACACACACACACCGCCGCCAAGAGGAAGAGGAAGAGCCGCTGGGGAGCCGAGGATGATAAAGTGGAGCTGCCCTCACCAGCGCTCATCGGCCCTGCTGCTCCAGCGACCGGATCCAACACTCCTGCACTGACAGGTACACACACACACACACTATACACACACACACACACTATACACACACTATACACACACACACACTATACACACACACACACACTAGACACACACACACACACTATACACACACTATACACACACACACACACTATACACACACTATACACACACACACACTAGACACACACACACACACTAGACACACACACACACACTATACACACACTATACACACACACACACTAGACACACACACACACACTATACACACACACACACACTATACACACAGTATACACACACACACACTAGACACACACACACACACTATACACACACACACACACACACTATACACACACACACACTATACACACACACACACACACTATACACACACACACACACTATACACACACACACTATACACACACACACACACACACTATACACACACACACACACACTATACACACTATACACACACACACTATACACACACACACTATACACACACTATACACACACACACACTATACACACACACACACTATACACACACACTATACACACACATACACACACACACACACACACACTATACACACACTATACACACACACACTATACACACACACACTATACACACACACACACACACACACACTATACACACACACACACTACACATACACACTATACACACACACACTATACACACACACACACTATACACACACACACACACTATACACACACGCTCACACACACACTTTTACATGTTTATGCGTAATTTGACAACATTTGTACTCTGTGTGTGTGTAGATCAGGAGCTGAGCAGTCTGGGATATAAGAAGGGGAAGCCGGTCGGTCTGGTGGGAGTGACAGAGCTGTCAGACGAACAGAAGAAACAACTCAAAGAACAACAGGAAGTACGAACACACACATTACCCATAAACCCCGTAAACTGTCAATCATGTCGTTAACGGTCACATGCCATAACATTGAAATGAACAAGTGCTGAAACTGAAAGTAAAACTCATAATTATAAAGAGATTTATAAATATAGTATAGTCAAGTTTGTATGTTAAAAGGAAGTTCTTCACCATTTTCACCTCCTTTTACCCTGAAATGATTCTCTCATAAAAAAAATTTCAAGTAAATTTTATTTATATAACACTTTTTTCACAATACACTGTTTTAAAGCAGCTTTATGTAAAATCATGATGTTAATGTTTATAATATCATAATATCTTCAAGCCTTAGTCGCATTGATCAGATTAGAGCTGGATGATGATAGTTACATTTGTGATGATATAAACAATCAATCAGGTGAGATTTGATATAGCGTAATATAGGGGTGTGCGATATACCGTCTGTGATAATATCTTAATTGTTGTTTTAATTGTTGACTTCAAATTGTTGAAGTCTAGACTAGTGTGTGTATATTAGAGTGTGTTCTTTCACTGCATGATTCAGTCTATTAAAATACATTTAAAATGATCACAAATTCAAAATATGGGGGCAGAAAATTTATATATTTATACCACTTTATATAGTTAATCAATTTCACTCTAAGAGTGCCATTTTGTTCCTCCAAAAATTACCATGATTACAAATGTGATGTTTTTACAACAGTTCAATAAACAAGAAGTTAATTGAGACTTACATTTTAGACACCATATTTCCTGTTTTTGCCTCTTTTTCAACAAAAATAATTCCAAGCACAGCCACAGCACCGTTTTGCGTCTCTGAGCAACATGACAGTGTTTCGCTCCAGAATGAATCAACCGTTTAAATGATTCGGTTCAATTGCAACGACTCACTTATCAACAGTGACTTGCTGCCACCTACTGGTCGTCACATTTATAGTATCTTTTACTGTTTAAGTAATTTCAAATATCAGTATTCAATGTTTTATGTTTAATATATCAAAACATTATTTATGCATTTGTAACTGCAGATTAAATCATTTCCTGCATTAAACAGTGTGTAAATACATCTAAACACCTCTTCAGACGCAGCTTCTGTGTTTCCTCTGCAGTGCAAAGATGAATTTTGTTGATACTGATTTCATTTGCTTGATAACAGCTCAGATGTCTTATTATTCTAATTCACTGATTAAATGTAAGAATTTGACTCAAAAGATAATGCACACTTTTAGAGAAAATGGCTTTATAAAGTAAAACTGCGCATAAAATGTAAAAATCAATTTAAACTTATTGTAAAAGATTGATTTCTATCAGTGTGAACTGACCACTGCACAGAATATGAAGAATATCACAAACTTTAGGAGTCAGCTGTCCACGGCGGTCCTTAAGATACCACCACAATAACACACTCAGCTAAATATCATCTGATTATAGTTATTGGTACAATCCCAGAAAATATCGAGATATTATTTTTTGTTAATATCGCGCACCCCTAGAGTAATATAGCACTTAACATGAGTGTAAAAACAGCATGTATGTGTGTGTGTGTGCATCAGATGCAGGAGATGTACGACATGATCATGAAGCACAAGCGTGCGATGCAGGACATGCAGCTGCTGTGGGAGAAAGCCATCAAGAACCACCAGCACGAGTACGACAGCGACGAGGAGCTGGACCCTGAGGACGGAACCTGGGAGCATCGGCTGAGACAGATGGAGATGGAGAAGACCCGAGGTCAGAGGTCACACAGTGACTCAGTGCACATTCATGATGTGAGGTTTTATATGACACACACGTGACGTGACGTGACGTGATGTGTGTGTGTGTGTGTGTGTGTCACAGAGTGGGCGGAGCAGCTGACGGAGATGGGCAAAGGGAAGCACTTTATTGGTGACTTCCTGCCTCCGGATGAGCTGGAGAAGTTCATGGAGACGTTTAAAGCTCTGAAGGTGAGACTGATCACATCATGTGACCTGACACCCACAGAACCTGTTTGAAAACAGTCATTATAGTTGCAGTTCTGCTAAATGAATAACTGTAAAATGTGAATAGGACAAATTGCTTTTGCTGTTTGTGACGCGCAGGAGGGCAGAGACCCAGATTACTCTGAGTACAAGGAGTTCAAGCTGACAGTGGAGAACATCGGCTTCAAGATGCTGATGAAGATGGGCTGGAAGGAGGGAGAAGGTCTGGGCTCAGAGGGAAAGGGCATCAAAAACCCTGTCAACAGGTGAACACACACTTACACACACACACACACACATTCTAACACACACTCACAGACACACGCACATTCTAACACACGCACACACACACATGCACATTCTAACGCACACACGCACATTCTAACGCACGCACACACGCACATTCTAACACACGCACACACACACACGCTCTCACTCACACACACACACTCACACACATTCTCACACATGCAAACACGCACACACACACACACACGCTCTCACTCACACACACACACTCACACACATTCTCACACACACACACACACACTCACGCACATTCTCACACACACTCACTCACACGCGCACACACACTCACACACTCACACACACGTGCGCACACACACTCACACACGCACATTCTCACACACGCAGGCGCGCGCACACTCACACACATTCTCTCACACACACACACGCACATTCTCACGCGCGCACACACACACTCACGCCCGCACACACTCACACGCGCACACAGTCTCACACACGCAGGTGCGCCCACACTCACACACATTCTCTCTCACACACACACACACATTCTCACACGCGCGCGCACACTCACACGCGAAAGAGAGACGCATGTTTAGAAAGCCATGTGAAATTAATGTAAGTTCAACTTTATAAAACATGTCTCGAGACTTTATGGCAGTTTTTCCCATCGCACTGCATCTCATGTTTTTAAATGAAAAAAGTACTCTGTGATTGGTTTTCGGTCCTTTGTATTAAACTATACATTCATACAATGATGCTGTTTTGTTTCTAATTATTTAAGCAACTTAATTATATATGGTTTATAAACATTATTTTAAACATTATACACTTTTCTCACAGATAGTCATGTTATTTATTGCTTTGAAGAAATGTGCATTAGTAATATTTTGCTCGAAGTGCCCTCTTGTGGCCTCAGGAGAGAAGACAAAAGCTTTTTTTGCCCCTAACAGAAATTATGCCTTTAAATTCAAATATTGATATTTTAGTACAAATTTTGAATTTAGTTTTTCATACAAAACCATGATGTCTGTCTGTGTCTGTCTGTCTGTGTCTGTCTGTCTGTCTGTGTGTGTCTGTGTCTGTGTGTGTCTGTGTCTGTGTGTGTCTGTGTCTGTCTGTCTGTCTGTCTGTCTGTGTGTGTGTCTGTGTGTGTCTCTGTTTGTGTCTCTGTTTGTGTCTCTGTTTGTGTCCCTGTGTGTGTGTCTGTGTGTGTGTCTGTGTGTCTGTGTGTGCGTGTGCGTGCAGAGGCACCACGGCGGTGGACGGTGCAGGTTTCGGTGTGGACCGACCCGCTGAACTCTCTAAGAGTGACGATGAGTACGATGCTTTCCGTAAGAGGATGATGCTGGCGTATCGCTTCAGACCGAACCCTCTGGTGAGCCTCTCTCGCACTCATTACCCATCAGCCCGTTCAGTGTGTTTGCACATGAATCAGATGTTCTGAGCTTGCATTGTATTATTTGTTTGCGGGTCGTTAGTACCACCCAAACGAACCGAACCCCACCAGAACCCCTTCATCTCATGTGCAAATGTACAGAAGCTTGTCATTTTAATAACATGTGTCTTGTGTTTCTGCACAGAACAATCCCAGAAGGCCGTACTACTGAACGCCGCAGCATCTCCTTTGGACCCACTTTTTTTGTTTTCTTTTTTTTCCTCATAACAGGTTGAATTATGATGTGCTTTATTTCAGAAAATAGATTTTTTTCACCTGAGTTCATTTTAATGAGCTGTCACAGATTTGAGCCCTTCACACATTTCTGTTTCTTTCTTTAAAGATGCTGAGTTATTACATTTATTGAAAACCATAAAAGCCCCCGATATAGTCAGCTGTGTGATATAATATTAACATAAGTGCAAGTTTTATGTCTGTTTTACCCGTTGATGAGCACAGATATTATAAATGAAACCCCACGACTGCTTCGACCTGCACAAACCCTCTCAGTCGTGCTGGGCTCGTTACAGTCCTGATTAAACTGACTCAACCATCTGTCACTGACTCTGTGAGATCAATTAAACAGCTGTGCTCTCAGACGCTCTCTCTTTGTGTGTGTGTGTGTGTGTGTTTACTGCTTCTCTAGTTTATTCACCTTCAGTTTTCTGAGAATAAGAATGCAGTGAAACACTGGAGGATCTCAACAGAGTCTGGAAGAAGTGAATCTCAGCTCTTAGACGTGTTTGTGAAGTGGGTTTTCTAGGAACCGCATATGATTTGAATGATATATTTGAATCATCTATTTACTTTCAAGTTAATTTTACATTGTCATGTCAAGTGACAAATGAAGTGTTTAATGTACAGATATTCCATGGAGTAAAAATGTGTAAAATAGTTTATAAATCAGAATCAGAAAGCGCTTTATTGTTGTATGCTTTAACAAAAGGGAGGCATTTCATTTGTTCTAGAAGCTTCAAGAAGAGGCACACAAGAATAACAATGATTAATGTCTAAATGTATAAAACATTTTCTGTGTAGAGTTTTAAGCGATATATTGAAATGATTCCTCCCAATATGTGTAGAAGCCTCAAAGAAATTTTTTTTTTTTTTTAATGGGATTTTTGTTACTATTTTACTTTAAGTAATAATTTATTTAACCAATCCTTTACTGAGAAGATTAAATGGACAGACAAAGCAAGCAAAATTTTTATTATTCTGCATAGAACTGCAAATTAGATGTATGGATTTGTATACGCTGTGAAGATGTTTTTTACTCTCTATTTGATTTTGCAAACCTTCCAGAAAAGGAGAGCATCCCCAGTGTTGCCAACTAATTTTCAGGTACAGTTTCAAGCAGGTCGATTTGTTGCTAAAAGTTGCTGGATGATGTTGTGACGTCATTGAATGATGACGTCGTCACGTAAACATGACGCAAAACTGCGTCATTGCATAGAATACACTGAAATTACTCGAATCAGTAAAGAATCATTTGAAATATGTTAATTCAAAATTGTTCGTAAAAATAATATAAACATTTAATATTATTTGGAAAAGTAATATAAAAACATTTTTATTACATTATTGAAAAGTGACATTTTTGAACAATAACATTTTAAGTATTTTTTAAATAACTAGTAAAACTACACATTATTAACAATTATAGTTTTAAGCAGTGTATAGCGACTTAAATGCTACACTTGAAGGAAAGTGCGTAAAAATAGGGCACAGTGTACTGTGTTAATATGACGGAATTTTCTGAATTAATTTTTCACAGGCATTTTACCTGTATTCTCAGTTCAGCTTTATTGCCCTTGTGTTAAAATACAACGAGATTACAGTGCAACTCCCTTTAGTGCCATTTTAAAAACACAAAAGGACATTACATAAGTTATTGAAAGTAATAAAAAAAAAATTAAATTACACATTACATTTTGATATAGATAGACAGATAAGATAGATTAAGATCAAGTGATTAAGATAATGACTAGACCTTTAAAATATTTTTCATGTTTTGTTTATATATTATTTTGCTGGAGGAGATGCAGATGCATAAAAATGAACAGTTAATGATACAATACAGAGAGAAAATAAAATGCATGCATATAAAGAATTGCGAATTACGAATAGAAATAGGCTATTAGTGTTTGCGCTGAGAGAAGCTTCAAAGATTTCTATTCGCCAGCGTTGAGTAATGAATGAATCGCAGACGTGTGTTGATTCCTTGAATGCGATGTTAATCAGAATCCACTCACTGCTCAAAATACTGGAGTTTTGTTCGTTTCTGAGTTATGCAAGCTCACAAATCCTCTCCTTAAAACAAAGAAAGTGTAGACGGTGTAAATGAGAGACTCGTTGAGTGTAGAGCTTCATTGATTATAATGGAGCTTTGTGAGATCGCGATGAACTGAAGTGAGTGACAGCTTTTAAAGATTATTAAGGGAGTTTGCAAATGTGATATTAAATTAATACAAAAGTTCAATAAACAATAAGTTAATATTAAGTGATGTACATTGTATGACTTTAAGAATATACTTTAACAATAAGGGGGCCTTCAAATGTGGTCACCCTAGCGCTCTACACTGTGTTAATCCGGGCTGATGGCAGCTGTTCAATATACTTTTTGTGTGCTTAAGAGGAAAATTGCATGCCTTTTTTATCATTTGCGTCATTTTTCAAAAGTTGCCAAATACATTTTTAAAAATAGCTAAATTTGTTGCTAGGAGCTTTTTGAAAAACAAGTTGCTAGGGTAGTCTGAAAAGTTGCTAAATCTAGCAACAAAATGTCTAAGTTGGCAACACAGAAATCGTCCTCTCGCGCAGTGTTGCCAAATAATTTTCAGAGAAAGTTACTAAAAGTTGCTAAATGACGTTGTTGCGCGATGACGTCATTGCGTAATCACAGACGCAAAATTGTCACATCAAATTTCAGCAAAAAAATACATTTTATATATTTAGATCTGTTTGTAAAATAATATGCATAATATAATATTAAAATATAAATAACTGTGTTTTGAAAACACTGAATACTACATATTTTTGAATGATTATAATTTAAGTTGTTATTTTTTTATAGCTAGTAAACTAGTAAGACTACACATTCTCAACAAGTATGCTTTAACAGAGTCCCTTTCAAGGATTTCTGTAGTCTTTGGCTTTAAGCAGTGTATTAGTAGTTAGTGTGCTACACTGAGAAACGTCTGTAAAAATAGGCCACAATCTACTGTTAATATGAAAGAATTTTCAGTATTGTTTTTTTTTTTTTTTTTTACCTGCATGTTAAAGTACAGATTGTGTTTTCGGGTTACGGGGTGATGATGGATAATGTCCTGGAAAATTACTAGTATCTTTTCCATTTTTCTTACAGTGTACTAACTGATCAACAATCACAAGTACAAGCTACTAACAAATTGTATCATAAATAAACAATGATTCAATTATTATTATTAAATTGAACAATTGTAAATAGCAGCTAAATTAATTCATGTGACGTCTGTACTGCTAGGTATCTTTGGTTTCCTCTTTTTGTGTAATTTGGATGGAAAATGTGTGCCTTTTTATTGTCTGAGTCACTTATCAAAAGTTGCTAAAAGTTGCCAAATAAATTTTAAAAATAGCTAAATTTGTTTCTAGGTGCTTTTGGAAGAAAAAGTTGCTAAAATTAGCAACAAAGTTGCTAAGTTGGCAACACTGCTCTCGCGAGATTCCGCCCAGCTCTCGTTCAGGGCAGGGCCGCGGAACTCTCGCGAGATCTGCTGAGCTCTCCTCTTGTTGTTGTTGTGGTGATGATGGCGGCAGGCGCGGAGGCCCCAGACTCTTGGTATCTGGCTCTGCTCGGTTTCGCCGAACATTTCCGAACCTCCAGCCCTCCCAAAATCCGCCTGTGTGTGCACTGCCTGCAGGCCGTCTTCCAGTTCAAGCCGCCGCAGAGAGTGGAGGCCCGCACGCACCTGCAGCTCGGCTCGGTGCTCTACCACCACACGAAGAACAGCGAGCTGGCCCGCACGCACCTCGAGAAAGCGGTGAGAGCGCGCAGGAAAGACCGAGGCTTCAGCCGAGCGACTAGGCCGCAGTCCCGGCCTGCGTTTTACAGTGTTATTATCGTTATCGTTAATAATTCGTCCATTGATTCAATGATGGAATGTGCTATTGATGATGTTTTCGTGTTTTATGGGCTTATTTTTTAGTAAAGCGTATATAATGCGAGTCTATTGAAAAGCTCTGTTGTGTTTATGGGATGTGCTGCTGTATATAGAAATATGACTTATTCTTCTCTTTCTGTCTCTGTTTCAGTGGCTTATCTCACAGCAGGTATCCTTTAATCAAATGTCAAACTTGATCTTGTCCGTTTGTGTTGAGATTGTGATTTGTGTAAGTAAACAGTGTATGAAGACAGAGCTGAGTTGATGATATCTGATTATTCCAGTGTTTTATTGAGCTGTCCTTAGCCAGGTGTGCAGGTAGCTCAGTTTGAGGATGTTAAGTTTGAGGCGGCGAGTCTCCTGTCAGAGCTGTACTGTCAGCAGGTGAGTGATTCACACACATCAACACTGCTTTAATGACATTTGCCTCTTCACAGGGACCCTCTCTAAAATATAAAGGGCCTCTATATTGCCTTCTATAGTAAACCATTTTACACTGTGTGTAAATAATAATAATATAATAATAATTAGAAATGTATATTGTTTTATTTATATATATATATATATATATATATATATATATATATATATATATATAATAAATAAAAAGAAAACTGATAGAATAGAAAAAAAATAGAGCAAGCTAGTATCAGAGACCTTTTTTTTTTTGTTAATTGTAAAACAAATAGAATACCAAAAGAGTAGAGAAGCTAGTGATAGTTTTTTTTTTTTTTTTTTTAGAAAACAAACAGTAAATGAATAGAATCTAAAAGGGGCAGTTTTTTTTTAAAGAATAGAATTAGAATAGAGAGTGCTAGAGTTAAAGGGACAGATATCATGGGACGTATATGTGTTTTTAGCCAATTCTTGAATAAAATATATATTAGGGGTGGGAATCTTTTGGTACCTCATGATTTGATTCATATTGATTCTTGGGGCCAAAATTCATTTAAAAATCGATTCATGATTTTTTCATCAAATATTTTTTGTCCAAACTTGACGTCAAACGCACCTGTATTTTGATAGTCTATACTATGGGTAGTCCTGACTCAAGAAATCAGTGTTTAGTATTAACTATTAACTTACTAATAAATCAGAAATATTTTACGCTTCCCGTTAGGGATGTTCCCGAATCCGAATACCGTGTTTGAAAAGGAAATGATGTGTACTACGGAACCCCTAAAGGGAATAAATACGAGATGGGAGGAAAAATATATTTCAGTGCTTTCTCTTGCAAATATCGTTGGGTAATTATACTGTGTATAAATTGTGGGCATCAGGGAGCCGTTATTAATATTCAAGGAATTAAAATCACTTTTGAATGCGCACTCGCTTTTTACTTTCACTTTCAAGATCAGGTGTACTGTGTGTATACTAGGGCTGTCAAATTGGTTGAAAAACTAAATTCAAATTTTGTACTTAAATATTATCAATATTCAAATTTATAAGGAATGATTTCAGTTAGAGGGAAAAGAGCTTTAGGCTTCTCTCCTGAGGCCACAAGAGGGCGTTTTGAGCAAAATATTAAAAATGCAATTTTTTAAGTCAAAGTAATAAAATAACATGACTATTTTTGAAAAAAATGCATAATATTTAAAATAATGTTTAATAATATAATAATTTTGGCCACCACTGTGTGTTGGTGTGTTTGTGTGTGTGTGTGTATATATATATTTATTTATTTTCATAATAGATAATTAACTGTGTGAAGAATAGTTATATATAAATAAAATAAAAAGTTATATATATATTACTTTTAGAAAATTATTATTTTAAAAGTACAATATAAAATATTTTTGTATTAAAAACGTAGTAAGTTTATTAATAAAGCACATTTAAATTCAGCTTGCACTGACAAGAGTGCTATATATATATTAAACCGCTATTTTCACAGTTCAGATGAATCAGTTGTGTAGTTTGTGTGTATTTGTGTTGATGTGTAAAAAAAGTACTCTTCTCTTCTAAAGAACTTGGTTGATTCAGCGAAACCGTTGTTACGGAAGGCCATCCAGATCTCACAGCAGACTCCCTACTGGCACTGCAGGCTGCTGTTCCAGCTGGCGGTACGACACACACACACACACACACACACACACACAGACAGACACACTCTCATACACACACACAGACACACTCTCTCACACACACACAGACACACTCTCATACACACACACACAGACACACTCTCTCTCTCACACACACACACACACACAGACACACTCTCTCTCACACACACACACACACAGACACACACTCTCTCACACACACACAGACACACTCTCATACACACACACACACAGACACACTCTCTCTCATACACACACAGACACACTCTCATACACACACACACAGACACACTCTCTCTCTCTCACACACACACACACACACACAGACACACTCTCTCTCACACACACACACACACACACAGACACACTCTCTCTCACAGACACACACACACTCGTTAGTGCATCGTTACAGTCCGCAGCACACTCATCCTGAATTTAATAAAAGAATCAGACTGAGATAAGGTGGTTTGTGATGATGATGATGATGATGATGATGATGGTGGTGTGTGCTGGATGTTGTTCTGCAGCAGCTGCACACGCTGGAGAAGGATCTGGTGTCGGCCTGTGATCTGCTGGGGGTCGGAGCGGAATACGCCAGAGTCGTGGGATCCGAATATACCAGGTCTTTCAGAACTTCACATCAATTTGTTACTTTGAAGTATGAATGTTTAATTTCATACAGATGTTAATGGTGTAACTCTGCTGGTCATTTTCACAGAGCTCTCTTCCTGTTGAGCAAAGGCATGGTGAGTAACTTCACTCTGTGTCTTGTGAAGTAAATATAAATAAAATTGTCTTTATTACTCAAATGTGACCCTAGACCACAAAACCAGTCATAAGGGTCAATTTTTGGAAATTGAGATTTATACATCATCTGAAAGCTGAATAAATAATCTTTCCACTGATGTATGGTTTGTTAGGATAGGACAATATTTGGCTGAGATACAACTATTTGAAAATCTGGAATCTGAGGCTGCAAAAAAATCTAAATATTGAGAAAATCACCTTTAAAGTTGTCCAAATGAAGTTCTTAGCAATGCATATTACTAATCAAAAATGAAGTTTTGATATTTACGGTAGGAAATTTACTAAATATCTTCATGGAACATGATCTTAATATCCTAATGATTTTTGGCATAAAAGAAAAATGGATAATTTTGACCCATACAATGTATTGTTGGCTATTGCTACAAATATACCTTTGCTACTTATGACTGTTTTTGTGCTCCAGGGTCACATGTTTATTTTACAGTATTATTACAATACAGTTCTTATTTAATATTTTTATTTCATGATATCACAAAAATCTCAATATTATAATCAGTAATCGCAATAAAACCATGACAGTTATTATTTTATAGGCATATTGAATTGGTTAAAAACAGGGAGAATGCGTCCTATGAAACTCAAGTAGAAAGAGGGTTTTTTATGGTTACTGAAAGAGGTTTGAGTTAGTTTTTCTAAAAAGTAAACTCAAGTGTGAACACCCAAATTTTTTAAAGATTTTTCCCAAATTTTGCAGCCCTTAGAAGGATTTCATGCTAAAAAATGATTCATTCTTTCCAAATACAGGTCAGGTATCTGTTGGAAATTCCTGTATTTTGTTCATATCACAATATATTGCAGAAAAATGTTTCAATGTCAGATTTTTCCAGTGATGATGTCAGTGCAGTGTTTGCAAGCTGAACTGTAAAACACATCTGTTTTATCCTGAATCTTGAAGAGAAAATTCTGTTGATTTGCGTAAAAGTCCAAATATCATCTAATCTGATGATGTGGAGTTCAAAACATCAATACAAACTTTCTATCAGTTTTTTTTTTTAACAAAAATAATGATCTTTCAAATTATATATTTGTATCAGTTTTAAAGGAGTCATATGATGCGATTTCAACTTTTCCTTTCTCTTTGGAGTGTTACAAGCTCTTGGTGCATAAAGAAGATCTGTAAAGTTGCAAAGACTAAAGTCTCAAATCCAAAGAGATATTCTTTATTAAAGTTAAGAGTCAGCCACACCCCCCTAAAACGGCTCATTCTCTACGTCACGATTTGGGAAGATTTGTATAACATCGCCCAAATGTATACGCAAAGAGAGGAGACGTAACTTTCTCGCTCTAGTGTTGTTGCTTCCGCCGGCGCCGTTGTGGAGAGACACTGTGTTTGGATGCGAGTAAAGAGGACATAACAAGAAATCTGTGGCTGAGCTTTATTTACAACACTGTCCCAGAGCAGTACAACACAAATATTGGAGTTTGCGCTGCGTACTTCACAGAGGATTGTTTTCTGAACATGGGAGAGTACAAGGCCGGTTGTGTGTAACCGGTCCTATTCACCCCGCTCCGAGCGAGATTCGAACCGCGGTCTAAGCGTGGGAGACGGGCACTAAGAGTCACTAGATCAGGCCAGTGAGGTTTACTGGCTTGCTGGACACCACGGCTGTTACATGCAGAAAGACTTTTACTCAAAAGTGGGGCAGTTCCAACCTTACAAGGACAGTCTGGCGCTAACGTTATGTTTTATTATTTAAAGAATCTGCTACTTACTATTCAAACGCGAGTGTAAGTAGTGCTTGTTGTTTGTGTTTCTCTGATCACAAATGCAGACGTGGTAATGTTTACACGGTGCGATGCAACACGACGCGTAAAAAGACAGTACAAGTCATTATAATCAGTAATTATGTCCCCAATGGATGCAACAAATGCCTCATTTATAATGGCTTTTATTGTTTTTTGTGTCGTCGTGGGGACGCAGCATCATATTATGGTAAGGGGCGTAACATTTCCGTCACACGCTTGAGGTATTCAGCCAATCACAACGCACTGGATCGCTGGCCAATCAGAGCACACCTCGCTGTTTCACACCGATGAGCTTTGTACAAATCGACCCGTTTCAGAAAGGCGGGTCTTAGAGGAGATAAAATAATGTAAAATGTGTAAAATAATGCATTTTTTTACTTTAAACCACGTAAACACATTGCATTACACCAAATACACACAAGAATGTTCTTTTTAGCACCATCATATGACCCCTTTAATGACTTTTAATGATCAAAATAACAAAAAGAGTAAAATGACAACAGTTTCAGGATTAGGTTTTCAAAACGAATCATTTAACTTTCAGTCTGCGAAAGAGTGGAAAAATGTAAGTACTCCAGTTAATGTCAAAGAACTTCACAAAATAAGCTTTTTTCCCCCACAAAATCTGTCATTTTTTTGTGGCTCCTTGGCCGCTCTAAAAGCAGAAAACATCAGGCTCATGTTTGCATTTGCTTCTGTACCCTTGAAATCAGGATTTGATGTGAAATAACGTCACACGTGTGAAAATGGGCTGAGAATTGATCAGATAGTTGTAATCTGGCTCAGATTCAGACAGGAGTTGAGGGAGAATACGAGACTTCTTCACTTTACTGATGGTTGTCCAGAGCAGAGCTGCTGTGAAATGCATGATGTTTAGTGAGGTGATAAGGCAGTGTTTCTGGGATCGGCAGATCTTCTCAGAGTCTCTGATTGATCTGCAGCTGCTGCTGATGGAGCGTAAGCTGCAGGAGGTCCATCCGCTGCTGACTCTCTGCGGTCAGATCGTGGAGACCTGGCAGGGAAACCCCATCCAGAAGGAGTCTCTGCGTGTTTTCTTCCTGGTGCTGCAGGTGACGCATTACCTGGACGCCGGACAGGTGAGAGCTGCACGCTTCTCCTGCGTTACAAACTCATCGCTCTGTTATTTGACTCTTCTATACATTGTGTTTGACTCTTTGACCTAGAGCTGGGTGACGTGGCAAAAAAAAAGAAAGAACTTTTGACCAATTCTTGATTTTTAACTAGTCAACTTGAAAATGTAACTGCAACATGATTCAAGTAACCTTTTCTTTATTAACCCTCTAGTTAAAGAAAATTCTATTCCAAGTGCCAGTGTTTTTCCTGGGTCAAAAAAGGTCTTCGGTGGTGGCTGATGGTCATCCACACACACAGTAAAAATACCCTACCCACGTGATCTGCGAACCCAATACTGACCATAACTAAAATAAATGCAAAGAAACAGCTTGTGATTTTTAATTATATTAATTCATAAAAGAAAAAACAGCCACTGTCAGAGAACATAATAAAACTGGCTTTCATATTTTTGTAAGATATCCTTCTTTGCTAGACCTCACAATTATAATCATATCAATACTGAAAAAGCATTTAAAAGTAGCATTAAAAAGTTTATATTTAACTAGTAGTCTAATTTTCTACCATACATATCTGAATAAAATTAGCTAATAAATTGCTTTGTGGCTGGTTTCACCTCACTCAGTCTAAACTAAATGATTTTATGGGTAATTTACTACACACTGTGGATTATTAAGGCTAAATCTTTTATTATTATTATTATTATTATTATTATTAAGGTTAAATCTTTTTCTTTTATTGAAAGTGTGTTTTATGTTAGTTGCATGTGCGGAACACATGTCAGAAAAGATGAAGATACTTATTTATTTCATTTTAATTTTTTTAGCACAATTCACACCACCGGTAATTCAGTTAAAAAAAAAAATAAAAATCTCCGAATGCACCGCATGAAACATGGATTCAGTCTTCTGACCTTTTACTGTCATGTCAGTTGATTTTGAGGGAGGGAGAGGAAAGACAGTTAGGGCTTGTTTACACCTGGTCACTTTATGCATTTTGTCGGATCGGATATCCATCTGATTTATTACACTTGGCCACATTAAAAAAAAAACGGATGTAAATCCGATCCTGAATTAGGCCTACTGCACTTTCACATCAAAGAAATCAACAGATAGCCTATGCACTGCATTTTATTCATCATCAGCCAATAACAAGATCGAAGATCGCAACAGGAGAGAGAGCTGCATCAGCAGTGGAAAGATAAGTTACTTTGTTTCATTCGCGGCAGTTTGTGCGTCAGCTTGCTATATCCATGGTGATGCGTGTAGCACTGTCATATCTGACTATTACAAGTCATATAGCCTATAACGCTCTCACACATTTATTTTTTTAACATTTTGGGAGGAGTAAAATGTACACACAGGTGCATCTCAATAAATTAAAATGTCGTGGAAAAGTTCATTTATTTCAGTAATTCAACTCAAATTGTGAAACTCGTGTATTAAATAAATTCAGTGCACACAGACTGAAGTAGTTTAAGTCTTTGGATCTTTTAATTGGGATGATTTTGGCTCACATTTAACAAAAACTCACCAATTCACTATCTCAACAAATTAGAATATGGTGACATGCCAATCAGCTAATCAACTCAAAACACCTGCAAAGGTTTCCTGAGCCTTCAAAATGGTCTCTCAGTTTGGTTCACTAGGCTACACAATCATGGGGAAGTCTGCTGATCTGACAGTTGTCCAGAAGACAATCATTGACACCCTTCACAAGGAGGGTAAGCCACAAACATTCATTGCCAAAGAAGCTGGCTGTTCACAGAGTGCTGTATCCAAGCATGTTAACAGAAAGTTGAGTGGAAGGAAAAAGTGTGGAAGAAAAAGATGCACAACCAACCGAGAGAACCGCAGCCTTATGAGGATTGTCAAGCAAAATCGATTCAAGAATTTGGGTGAACTTCACAAGGAATGGACTGAGGCTGGGGTCAAGGCATCAAGAGCCACCACACACAGACGTGTCAAGGAATTTGGCTACAGTTGTCGTATTCCTCTTGTTAAGCCACTCCTGAACCACAGACAACGTCAGAGGCGTCTTACCTGGGCTAAGGAGAAGAAGAACTGGACTGTTGCCCAGTGGCCCAAAGTCCTCTTTTCAGATGAGAGCAAGTTTTGTATTTCATTTGGAAACCAAGGTCCTAGAGTCTGGAGGAAGGGTGGAGAAGCTCATAGCCCAAGTTGCTTGAAGTCCAGTGTTAAGTTTCCACAGTCTGTGATGATTTGGGGTGCAATGTCATCTGCTGGTGTTGGTCCATTGTGTTTTTTGAAAACCAAAGTCACTGCACCCGTTTACCAAGAAATTTTGGAGCACTTCATGCTTCCTTCTGCTGACCAGCTTTTTAAAGATGCTGATTTCATTTTCCAGCAGGATTTGGCACCTGCCCACACTGCCAAAAGCACCAAAAGTTGGTTAAATGACCATGGTGTTGGTGTGCTTGACTGGCCAGCAAACTCACCAGACCTGAACCCCATAGAGAATCTATGGGATATTGTCAAGAGGAAAATGAGAAACAAGAGACCAAAAAATGCAGATGAGCTGAAGGCCACTGTCAAAGAAACCTGGGCTTCCATACCACCTCAGCAGTGCCACAAACTGATCACCTCCATGCCACGCCGAATTGAGGCAGTAATTAAAGCAAAAGGAGCCCCTACCAAGTATTGAGTACATATACAGTAAATGAACATACTTTCCAGAAGGCCAACAATTCACTAAAAATGTTTTTTTTTATTTATTTTTTTTTTTTTTATTGGTCTTATGAAGTATTCTAATTTGTTGAGATAGTGAATTGGTGGGTTTTTGTTAAATGTGAGCCAAAATCCTCACAATTAAAAGAACCAAAGACTTAAACTACTTCAGTCTGTGTGCATTGAATTTATTTAATACACGAGTTTCACAATTTGAGTTGAATTACTGAAATAAATGAACTTTTCCACGACATTCTAATTTATTGAGATGCACTTGTATGTGGTTTCAACACCCAGATGCATTTACACTTGTCCAGTTTCATCTGGAATGTGGCCCAGACCACCTCCTGAAGTGTTTGAGCTATCGGATTTAAATGCGTCTCGAAAGCGTTTCGGAGGGCATTTATACCTGGTCTTTTCACGATCAGATAGCTATCCGATCAGAAAAAAGGCATGAAGTGACGAGGTGTAAACAGCCCCAAGTGGTTTGAGCGATCGGATTTAAATCCCTCTTGAAAGCGTTTCGAATTTGGAGGACTGGTCTTTTCACGATCAATGCATCAAGTGACCATGTGTAAACAGGCCGCCCAGAGAGAGTGCGCGGGGAGCGGCTCTCTGCTCTTTCTCTCCCTCAGTTAACATGCGTGCTATCACAAGCGCAACAGTCATTTACATCACTCATAAATCACACGAACCGATCAAATACGTCTTTGGCGGGACAAAAATTAGTTTTGGCGGCCGCCAAAAAATTTTCAATGCAGGAAAAACCCTGAGTGCAGCACGCATAAAGCTGTCAACATGATGTAAATGTTAAACTGTTATATATTTTTGCAGAAAAGATGCATGAACTACAACTACATCTTGTACAAACTAGTCTTATTCATATTATAAGTTCAGAAATAATGCGAGGAAAATGCTTTAAAAAATTCTCAAAACTCAAGGTAATTCAAAGTCAAAATGACTGAAGGTATAACACCAGTAGATTATTAACTATAAATGTTCTGTAAAAACAATGAACAGCAGCTTTCAGTCTGTCACCATGATGCAAACATGAAATATCAGACATACAGTAGTTCTTTACAGGTTTTTTTATTTGATTGCGCTGCTTTTCCATTGTTTTTCTATGTAAACATGGACGTGTTTGACTGTTGCGCTCGCGTCTCTTGCATGAAATGGCTTTCTAAAAACACTGCGCTCAAGTTAAAAGAAGCTCACTCCCATCTTCTCACATGTTTTTCCTATTTCACTGCCTTCACATCTTTATCAACACAAAACCGCATTCTGTGTGATATGAGCGCGTCACTCGTGAGTGGTTAATCGCGTGCAGTTGGATCATTCTTTTCTCTTTACTGTTATCACCGGCATATTGTCAAAGTGTCTAATTCTAACATTTGGTAATATTTCTGTTCAAAATCGTGATTCCTCGATTTAAAAAAATTAAATCAGGGCAAAACATTACATTCGAGTTAATCGGCATATGGTCACGTGTGTGTGTTTTGCGTGTGCGTGTGTGTGTGCAGGTGAAGAGCGTGAAGCCGTGTCTGAAGCAGCTGCAGCAGTGCATCCAGACCATCTCCACACTCCACGATGATGAAATCCTGCCCAGTAACTCGGCCGATCTCTTCCACTGGCTGCCCAAAGAGCATATGTGTGTCCTCGTCTATCTGGTGAGCGTCCTCACGTCCCACATCACACATGCATGCTCCGTCACCAGCGCTTATTCATTCTCAATTTTATGTGTTTGAAAAATAAAGCCTGCTTTTAGGAATATTACAGTCTAAGTTCCCATTATTTTAATGTGAAGAAATCATCCTTTCTGAACTACAGTGTTTTGTTTTGTTTTTTAAATCAGTATAAGGCAAGGCAAGTTTATTTATACAGCACATTTCATACACAATGGTAATTCAAAGTGCTTTACACGAAAAGGAATTAAAATAATCATAAAAATAATCACAGCAATAAAAGCATAGAATAAACATTTTAAAATTATTAATTTTTTTTTTTAATGAATTACAACAATTAATAATAAATAATCAAATATAAATAATTAATATACATGTAAATTAGTTCTATACTGTCACTATTAGTTGAGTACTGGACTGTCTGGTGTATTTTGTTTGCCAATTGCTTGTATTTGTGAAGCGTGCTTGGGTTCTTGAAAGGCGCTATATAAATAAAACATTATTATTATTAATAAATGCTATTATGTTTATATAATTAATTTATTTTTTGCATGATCATTGGTTAATTTATTTTCTTTATGCAAAATATAAATTGATCATCAACAATTTTTTTTCTTTAAATTTATGGTGGAATATGAGCCCTTCTATGCTTTTTATTCGTTATGATTTGTCACCATTTTTTGTTATTTTATAATTTTGTTACTTTCTTTGATTATTTGAGTACGTACGTATTTATTAACTTTTCATATTTAATCAAAGCCAATTGAAATTTCTTTTCTCATTGAATTACAAATTAGACGCTCAATTGTGCAAAAATATGAAAACAAGTGAGGCTTGATTTATTTGTAAAAGTTGTTCTTGTGAAATGCACCTGTGTGTGTTTATTGGTGATGATTTGATGGGAGTGAGAGGTGAGGTGTTGATGTGTGTGTGTGTGTGTGTGTGTGTGTGTTTCAGGTGACGGTCATGCACTCGATGCAGGCTGGGTATCTGGAGAAAGCTCAGAAATACACTGATAAAGCCCTCATGCAGCTGGAGAAGCTGAAGAGTGAGTCACGTCACATCACCAAACACACGCAGAGACTCGTGTTCACGTGTGTGTGTGTGTGTGTGTGTGTGTGATTACTGATGCTCTGGTGTGTGTGTTTCTCAGTGTTGGACTGCAGCCCCATCCTGTCCTCATTTCAAGTCATTCTGCTGGAGCATATCATCATGTGTCGTCTGGTGACGGGACACAAGGCCACGGCGCTGCAGGAGGTGTGTGTGTTTGATAGAGCGATGCTGATGCTGCTGCGGTGTGTAACAGGTGTGTGTGTGTGTGTGTGTGTCAGATCTCTCAGGTGTGTCAGCTCTGTCAGCAGTCTCCCCGGCTCTTCTCCAATCACGCGGCTCAGCTCCACACGCTGCTGGTGAGACCAAACTCCACAACATCACACTCATCTCTAACACAAACACATTTACAGTCAAACCAGCATCTATTCAGACACCTTCAACATTTCTCACATTATCACAGTTTATTCACTATAGTTGAGAAAATGGTAATAAAATATGAGAAGTGCTCAGAGTTAAACTGTGTCAGAACAAATTCATTTTGATAATGTCAGATACCTTTGATAGAAAGGTATGTAATGAATTCGGTTGAATAGCTGTCAGCTGTTAAATTTAAGAACACAATTAGATAAAACCAATTTAGCTCAAACAATCACCAAGCAATGCTTCATTTTGTTCAGTCTGTGGTAGAAAAAGATTGCATTAGCAATTAAAGAAGAAACATGCTCAGGTCAAAGTGAATAATTTTTGCTCCCAAATTTTACTGGTAGTCCACTGTATGAAGAATTTTTGGGTATAATATGTCACAGTTTAGTTTATTATACATAAATGAACTATAGTGTCCTGCACCCACTAGTAAAAAAATATCAAAAATTATATCAGGTGTCGGAATAATTTTTGGTTTGACTGTGTACGAGCTAATAATGAACTCTTTTATATGAAAAAATAAGGGCAGCATGATTTGGGGGGAAATCAATTAGCAATTTTTCAGATAAAAATGAGATTGATTTAAAATAAAAAAAATCCCAGGTTTGCTGTGCTTGTTTACAGGGCTGCACAATTTGGCCAAAATGTTGTGATTAGATTAATATGGCCATTATAATAATAACAATAATCTATAATCGTTTATTAGTCATTTTCATAAAAATAAAAACAACAATTAATAATTTATTATTATTACTGCTTATTAAAAATATACGAATTACTAAATAAAACAAGAAATATTTCTATTGTAATTTCACGGAGAAATAATGTTTAATAATAATTTAGTTCACATTACAACATTTATTTATTACAACAGTGCAACACTAATATTTGTGGCTGTCTTGATTTTTTTTTTCATTTTGAAACATTAAACCATCAGACTTTTATTTTGAGCCCTTAAAGGGATCCCTGGGTATTAAGTCATGTATAGCTTAATATAACATAAATGATGTCTCTTACTGAAATATGTAGTAGAAAACCCATTAAAGATTTATGTTATTTTAAAAAATCACATCGTTTTATACATATTTTGAATTATGGGGGGCGCCATTATTCTGATGACGTAAAATGGTTGCACTCCGTGAGCTACTAGCGCTACCTGTTGCTATTTTTACCACAACACATCTCGGAATAGACAACTCGGAAAATAAAATACTGATATGATGACCACAGCTACTGAAAGAGCTTACAGGTGGCGATAGATATAAGTATAGGTTTAAACCAAATGCTGTACCATCGATTTTTCCCCACAAGGAGTCTAAACGCCCCGGATCTCCAGGGAAATCCGCGCTGAGAAACTCCTCTAGTGCCCGCGGCGTAATGAAGGCTTTAGCGTCGGCATGTTTACATTCTAACAGATGGCATCTAGTGTTTCTTGTCTTAGCCGTTTGTAAGCTCTTTCAGTAGCTGTGGTCTACCAAAAGACTCAAAGGCATCAGGGCTAAAGTGGAGAGAAAAAAGAAGCGGGTCTTTAGGAAGTTTTATTCGTCCACAGGCATCTTCCCATTCTTTTCTCCTCTTCTTATCGCTAGGAAAGCAGTGAAGTCTTACATTGCTTCTTTTGTTGCCCTTCGACTGAAAATTACAACCAAAAGCCTCACAATGGGGTATCGTATCAGTATTTTATTTTGTATTCCGAGTTGTGTTGCGGTAAAAAGTGCCAGTAGCTCTCCGAGTGCAACCATTTGACGTCATCGCAGAATGTACTGTGCACATAAAATAATGGCGCCCCCATAGTTCAAAAGCG
>CM077234.1:36959439-36971939 GCA_039654775.1 Spinibarbus caldwelli | reverse complement strand
TGTCAGTGATGCTGATGATCATGAGTGAGTGTGTGTGTGTGTGTGTCAGTGATGCTGATGATCGTGTGTGTGTCTGAGTGTGTGTGTGTGTGTGTGTCAGTGATGCTGATGATCGTGTGTGTGTGTGTGTCAGTGATGCTGATGATCGTGTGTGTGTCTGAAAGTGTGTGTGTCAGTGATGCTGATGATCGTGTGTGTCTGAGAGTGTGTGTGTGTGTGTCAGTGATGCTGATGATCGTGTGTGTGTCTGAGTGTATGTGTGTTAGTGATGCTGATGATCATGTGTGTGTGTGTGTCTGAGAGTGTGTGTGTGTGTCAGTGATGCCGATGATCGTGTGTGTGTGTGTGTCTGAGAGTGTGTGTGTGTGTCAGTGATGCTGATGATCGTGTGTGTGTCTGAAAGTGTGTGTGTCAGTGATGCTGATGATCGTGTGTGTCTGAGAGTGTGTGTGTGTGTGTCAGTGATGCTGATGATCGTGTGTGTGTCTGAGTGTATGTGTGTTAGTGATGCTGATGATCATGTGTGTGTGTGTGTCTGAGAGTGTGTGTGTGTGTCAGTGATGCCGATGATCGTGTGTGTGTGTGTGTGTCTGAGAGTGTGTGTGTGTGTCAGTGATGCTGATGATCGAGTGTGTGTGTGTGTGTCAGTGATGTTGATGATCATGTGTGTGTGTGTGTGTGTCAGTGATGCTGATGATCGTGTGTGTGTGCGTCTGAGAGTGTGTGTGAGTTGTGTCAGTGATGCTGATGATCATGTGTGAGTGTGTCAGTGATGCTGATGATCGTGTGTGTGTGTGTCTGAGAGAGTCTGTGTCAGTGATGCTGATGATCGTGTGTGTGTGTGTGTGTCTGAGAGTGTGTGTGTGAGTGTGTCAGTGATACTGATGATCGTGAGAGTGTGTGTGAGTGTGTCAGTGATGGTGATGATTGTGTGTGTGGTCAGTGATGCTGAGGATCGTGTGTGTGTGTGTCTGAGAGTGTGTGTGTGTGTCAGTGATGCTGATGATAGTGTGTGTGTGTGTCTGAGAGTGTGTGTGTGTCAGTGGAGCTGATGATCGTGTGTGTGCGTGTGTGCGTCTGAGAGTGTGTGTCAGTGATGCTGATGATCGTGTGTGTGTGTGTGTCAGTGTTGCTGATGATCATGTGTGTGTGTGTCTGAGAGTGAGTGTGTGTGTGTGTCAGTGATGCTGATGATCGTGTGTGTGTGTGTCAGTGATGCTGATGATCGTGTGTGTGTCTGAGAGTGTGTGTGTGTCAGTGATGCTGATGCGCGTGTGTGTGTCTGAGAGTGTGTGTGTGTGTCAGTGATGCTGATGATCGTGTGTGTGTGCGTCTGAGAGTGTGTGTGAGTGTGTCAGTGATGCTGATGATCATGTGTGTGTGTGTCAGTGATGCTGATGATTG
The DNA here is from genome assembly GCA_039654775.1 of Spinibarbus caldwelli. Taxonomy (NCBI): domain Eukaryota; kingdom Metazoa; phylum Chordata; class Actinopteri; order Cypriniformes; family Cyprinidae; genus Spinibarbus; species Spinibarbus caldwelli. The sequence goes on along the minus strand of CM077234.1, from coordinate 36,970,535 downwards.
TGTGTGTGTGCCTGAGAGTGTGTGTGTGTCAGTGATGCTGATGATCGTGTGTGTGTGTGTGTGTGTGTCTGAGAGTGTGTGTGTGAGTGTGTCAGTGATACTGATGATCGTGAGAGTGTGTGTGTGTGTCAGTGATGCTGATGATCATGAGTGTGTGTGTGTGTGTGTGTGTCTGTGTCAGTGATGCTGATGATCGTGTGTGTGTGTGTGTCTGAGAGTGTGTGTGTGTGTGTGTCAGTGATGCTGATGATCGTGTGTGTGTCTGAGTGTGTGTGTGTGTGTGTGTGTCAGTGATGCTGATGATCGTGTGTGTGTGTGTGTGTCAGTGATGCTGATGATCGTGTGTGTGTCTGAAAGTGTGTGTGTCAGTGATGCTGATGATCGTGTGTGTCTGAGAGTGTGTGTGTGTGTGTGTCAGTGATGCTGATGATCGTGTGTGTGTCTGAGTGTATGTGTGTTAGTGATGCTGATGATCGTGTGTGTGTGTGTCTGAGAGAGTGTGTGTGTGTGTGTGTCAGTGATGCTGATGATCGTGTGTGTCTGAGAGTGTGTGTGTCAGTGATGCTGATGATCGAGTGTGTGTGTCAGTGATGTTGATGATCATGTGTGTGTGTGTGTGTGTCAGTGATGCTGATGATCGTGTGTGTGTGCGTCTGAGAGTGTGTGTGAGTGTGTCAGTGATGCTGATGATCATGTGTGAGTGTGTCAGTGATGCTGATGATCGTGTGTGTGTCTGAGAGTGTGTGTGTGTGTCAGTGATGCTGATGATCGTGTGTGTGTGTGTGTCTGAGAGAGTGTGTGTCAGTGATGCTGATGATCGTGTGTGTGTGTGTGTGTCTGAGAGTGTGTGTGTGAGTGTGTCAGTGATACTGATGATCGTGAGAGTATGTGTGTGAGTGTGTCAGTGATGGTGATGATTGTGTGTGTGGTCAGTGATGCTGAGGATCGTGTGTGTGTGTGTCTGAGAGTGTGTGTGTGTGTGTGTCAGTGATGCTGATGATAGTGTGTGTGTGTGTCTGAGAGTGTGTGTGTGTCAGTGGAGCTGATGATCGTGTGTGTGCGTGTGTGCGTCTGAGAGTGTGTGTCAGTGATGCTGATGATCGTGTGTGTGTGTGTGTCTGAGAGAGTGTGTGTGTGTGTGTGTGTGTGTCAGTGTTGCTGATGATCATGTGTGTGTGTGTGTCTGAGAGTGAGTGTGTGTGTGTGTCAGTGATGCTGATGATCGTGTGTGTGTGTGTCAGTGATGCTGATGATCGTGTGTGTGTCTGAGAGTGTGTGTGTGTCAGTGATGCTGATGCGCGTGTGTGTGTCTGAGAGTGTGTGTGTGTGTCAGTGATGCTGATGATCGTGTGTGTGTGCATCTGAGAGTGTGTGTGAGTGTGTCAGTGATGCTGATGATCATGTGTGTGTGTGTGTCAGTGATGCTGATGATCGTGTGTGTGCCGTGTCTGAGAGAGAGTGTGTGTGTCAGTGATGCTGATGATCGTGTGTGTGTGTGTGTGTCTGAGAGTGTGTGTGTGAGTGTGTCATTGATGCTGATGATCGTGTGTGTGTGTGTCTGAGAGTGTGTGTGTGAGTGTGTCAGTGATGCTGATGATCGTGTCTGAGTGTGTGTGTGTGTGTGAGTGTGTCAGTGATACTGATGATCGTGTGTGTGTGTGTCTGAGAGTGTGTGTGTGAGTGTGTCAGTGATACTGATGATCGTGTTGTGTGTGTCTGAGAGTGTGTGTGTGAGTGTGTCAGTGATGGTGATGATCGTGTGTGTGGTCAGTGATGCTGAGGATCATGTGTGTGTGTGTCTGAGAGTGTGTGTGTGTGTGTGTCAGTGATGCTGATGATAGTGTGTGTGTGTGTCTGAGAGTGTGTGTGTGTCAGTGGAGCTGATGATCGTGTTGTGTGCGTCTGAGAGTGTGTGTGTGTGTGTCAGTGATGCTGTGATAGTGTGTGTGTGTGTGTGTCTGAGAGTGTTGTGTGTGTCAGTGGAGCTGATGATCGTGTGTGTGTGCGTCTGAGAGTGTGTGGTTGTGTGTGTGTGTGTCAGTGATGCTGATGATCGTGTGTGTTTGTCTGAGAGTGTGTGTGTGTGTGTGAGTGTCAGTGATGCTGATGATCGTGTGTGTGAGTGTCTGAGTGTGTGTGTGTCAGTGATGCTGATGATCGTGTGTGTGTGTGTCTGAGAGTGTGTGTGTGTGTGTGTCAGTGATGCTGATGATCGTGTGTGTGTGTGTCTGAGAGTGTGTGTGTGTGTGTGTGTGTCAGTGATGCTGATGATCGCGTGTGTGTGTGTGTGTCAGTGATACTGATGATCGTGTGTGTGTGTGTCTGAGAGTGTGTGTGTGTGTGTGTCAGTGATGCTGATGATCGTGTGTGTGTGTGTCTGAGAGTGTGTGTGTGAGTGTGTCAGTGATACTGATGATCGTGTGTGTGTGTGACTGAGAGTGTGTGTGTGAGTGTGTTAGTGATGGTGATGATCATGTGTGTGTAGTCAGTGATGCTGAGGATCATGTGTGTGTGTGTGTGTGTGTCTGAGAGTGTGTGTGTGTGTGTGTGTCAGTGATGCTGATGATAGTGTGTGTGTGTGTCAGTGATGCTGATGATTGTTGTGTGTGTGTGTGTCTGAGAGAGTGTGTGTGTGTGTCAGTGTTGCTGATGATCATGTGTGTGTCTGAGAGAGAGTGTGTGTGTGTGTGTGTCAGTGATGCTGATGATCGTGTGTGTGTGTGTGTGTGTGTGTGTCAGTGATGCTGATGATCGTGTGTGTGTGTGTGTGTCAGTGATGCTGATGATTGTATGTGTGTGTGTCTGAGAGTGTGTGTGTCAGTGATGCTGATGATCGTGTGTGTGTGCATCTGAGTGTGTGTGTGTGTGAGTGTGTCAATGATGCTGATGATAGTGTGTGTGTGTGTGTGTCAGTGATGCTGATGATCGTGTGTGTGTGTCTGAGAGAGTGTGTGTCAGTGATGCTGATGATCGTGTGTGTGTCTGAGAGTGTGTGTGTGAGTGTGTCAGTGATACTGATGATGGTGTGTGTGTGTGTCAGTGATGCTGATGATCGTGTGTGTGTGTCTGAGAGAGTGTGTGTCAGTGATGCTGATGATCGTGTGTGTGTGTGTGTGTGTGTCTGAGAGTGTGTGTGTGAGTGTGTCAGTGATACTGATGATGGTGTGTGTGTGTGTGTCTGAGAGTGTGTGTGTCAGTGATGGTGATGATCATGTGTGTGTGTGTGTGTGTGTCTGAGAGTGTGTGTGTGTGTGTGTCAGTGGAGCTGATGATCGTGTGTGTGCGTCTGAGAGTGTGTGTGTGTGTGTCAGTGATGCTGATGATCGTGTGTGCGTCTGAGAGTGTGTGTGTGTGTGTCAGTGATGCTGATGATCGTGTGTGTGTGTGTCAGTGATGCTGATGATCGTGTGTGTGTGTGTGTGTGTGTGTCAGTGTCAGTGTCAGTGTCAGTCAGTGATGCTGATGCGCGCGCGCGTGTGTGTGTCTGAGAGTGTGTGTGTGTTGTCAGTGATGCTGATGATCGTGTGTGTGTGTGCGTCTGAGAGTGTGTGTGTGTGTCAGGTGATGCTGATGATCGTGTGTGTGTGTGTCTGAGAGTGTGTGTGTCAGTGATGCTGATGATCGTGTGTGTGTGTGTCTGAGAGTGTGTGTGTGTGTGTCAGTGATGCTGATGATCGTGTGTGTTTGAGAGTGTGTGTGTGTGTGTGTCAGTGATGCTGATGATCGTGTGGGTGTGTCTGAGAGTGTGTGTGTGTGTGTCAGTGATGCTGATGATCGTGTGTGTGTGTGTGTGTGTGTCTGAGATGTGTGTGTGTCAGTGGTGCTGATGATAGTGTGTGTGTGTGTGTGTCTGAGAGTTTGTGTGTGTGTCAGTGATACTGATGATCGTGTGTGTGTGTGTGTCTGAGGAGTGTGTGTGTGTGTGTGTCAGTGATGCTGATGATAGTGTGTGTGTGTCCAGTGATGCTGATGATCGTGTGTGTGTGTGTGTGTGTCTGAGATGTGTGTGTGTCAGTGGTGCTGATGATAGTGTGTGTGTGTGTGTGTGTGTCTGAGAGTTTGTGTGTGTGTCAGTGATACTGATGATCGTGTGTGTGTGTGTGTGTCTGAGAGTGTGTGTGTGTGTGTGTCAGTGATGCTGATGATAGTGTGTGTGTGTGTGGTCTGAGAGTTTGTGTGTGTGTCAGTGATACTGATGATCGTGTGTGTGTGTGTGTCTGAGAGTGTGTGTGTGTGTGTCAGTGATGCTGATGATAGTGTGTGTGTGTCAGTGATGCTGATGATCGTGTGTGTGTCTGAGAGTGTGTGGTGTGTGTGTCGTGGTACTGATGATCGTGTGTGTGTGTCTGAGAGTGTGTGTGTGTGTGTGTCAGTGATGCTGATGAGAGTGTGTGTGTGAGTGTGTCAGTGATGCTGATGATCGTGTGTGAGTGTGTCAGTGATGCTGATGATCATGTGTGTGTGTTTGCAGGCGTTTCCTGCGTGAGACGCGAAGATGTCGAATGCGGAGGATCTGAATCGTCTGACGGCCTGCTCTCTGGTGCTGCTGGGACACATATTCTACGTGTTGGGGGAACCACAGAGTAAATCTCTCACACCACACACACACACACACACACGATCATCAGCATCACTGACACACACACACGTCTCGTTCAGACACACTGCAGCGCTGCGTTTGCTCAGACGGAGCGTCTTGTAGAAGCGCTGTCAGTCATTCTGTGTGTTTGTGTTCAGGAGAGCAACAACATGGTGGTTCCTGCGATGCAGCTGGCCAGTAAGATCCCAGACATGTCTGTGCAGCTCTGGTCATCGGCTCTGCTCAAGGGTCAGTTCAGCAGCACACACACACAAACTCTCCTGTGCATGTGTATCTGGAATATACAGGGCTGAATGATTTGGAAAAATCTTGATTGTTTTTTTTTCCATAATTGTGTATCATAATTTCATAATTTTTTCATAATTTGTTTTTTTTAATGTAATTTTTTTTTTATTTGTAGGCCTGCACAGTTTTTAAGTGAATATATAACAGTATGATTATATAATAATAGTATATAATAATAGTAACAATAATATTATGTTTTTGCTAAAAGGATAGTTCACCCAAAAAAGAAAATGATCACTTACTCATTCTCAGGTCTTCCAAACTTGTATGAACTTCTTTTTTCTGTTGAACACCAAATAAGATATTTTGAAGAATATGGGGAGCCAAACAGTTGATTGTTCCCATTGACTTTCATAGAATAAAAAGAAAAACTATGGAAGTCGAAGGGAATCACCAACTTTTTTTTTTTTTTTTTTCCAAAAAATTTTCTTTCGTGTTCAGCAGAAAAAACTTGCAGGGTTGAAACAACTTGAGGGTGACTAAATGATGACAGGATTTTCATTTTTGGGTGAACTATCCCTTTAAATTAAAATGTTAAAGGGGACATTGGATGCCCATTTTCCACAAGTTGCTATGATTCTTTAGTGTCTTCATGAAAAGTCTATAACATATAAACATATTATACACCCTTTGTACCCTGTCAAATACAGCTCTGTTCACAGTGAGCCTTTTCGGTGCATGTCTTTTTAAATGCTAATGAGCTCTGCACACCCCGCCCCTCTCTTCCGTTTAAGTCACCATTCTTATTCATGCAGTTATAACTTCTCAAAAGTGATTTAAAATACATTTGTAAATGACTTATTAGTCATTAACAAACACCTTTATAAACCCTTTTCAAAGGCAACCTTAATGTAGTGTAGTGGACATGATAAAGCGACCGCTGCAAATCATTTCTACTTTGTCAGTACATCATAAATAGAATGAGGCATCAGTTTACTGTCTGGGATTTGTGTTGCGCCGCATCCGGTGTAGACAGCATCACTGACTATGAGTTCTACGGTATTTTACAGTGGTGCATTCCCTTCAAAAACCTGCAGTAATCCACTGTGTCTTCAGCGGCTCAGATGTTGAGAGTAAATTCAGTGGAAACAATGACGGACAGTCTACAGCTCACTCAGGGCGGGTCTGTGCTAAAACGCCAGTGTCGGTCAACAGTCGTGGGAGGGGCCTGTGCAAAGTGACATCAGTTTGCCTAGAATCTAAACGGCTTGCTCTGAGAAAGTGCTTATGATTAGTGGGGATTTAAAAAAAAACAGTGGGTGGATTTATATCATTATAGTGCCAACACACATTTCAGTTCAAACGAAATGTAAAAGTGCGTTTCGCATCCGATGACCCCTTTAAACAAAAGAAATTTTACTCTTGTAATATTTTACTGTGAATAAAGAAATTGAGTATTTGATAATAAAATAAGATAAAATAAAAAATGTAAGTAAAAAAGAGATAGTCAAACTAAAAATTATTCAGACAGCAGATAATTTTTTATATTTTTTTACTAGTGGGTGCAGGACACTATAGTTCATTTATGTAAGTGAGGATAGCAAAATAAAGTGAACTGTAACATATTATACCCAAAGAAATTTCATACAGTGCACTACCAGTAAAATTGATACAAATTTGGGAGCAAACCTTATCCAGACACTTTGACCTGAGCATGCTTTGTGTTTTTTCTTTAATTGCTAATGCGACCTGAACAGACTGAACAAAATGAAGCATTGCTTGGTGATTGTTTGAGCTAAATTGGTATTTAGGGGTTCAAGCACTTAGTGCTGAAACCCTAATGTAATTGTAAGGATTTTTTAAATTATTATTTTTCTCCACTAAAACTGATTGTGCAGCCCAAACCGTAAGAGCTCCCTGAGGGGACATTCTGACAAAGACTCACCCCAATCGGCCAATAGGTGGCGCTACAGCGATCACAAATGTGAAACTGCTCATAACTCCTAGACTGTTTGTCATAAACTCAAGTGTCTTATACCATTGGAATCCTTGGCTCAATCAAAACAAAATGGCTCTCTCCGATTTCATTTCTGGTATGCAAATTTTTCCGACATTTAGAAATTTGTCCAAAACCTACTTTTGCGAACTAGTCCTAGGTTTTTCGCCCGATCGGAACCAAACCAGTGCAGAAATATTCTCTGGTCAGTGAATATCAATAATTATGGGAAAAAAAATTTAAATTTTCACTCACCGTTGTGAAGGGCCCTCAAAATGTTCATAAAGTGTGGGACCATTTTTACTAAAACGGCTATAACTCATGAACGCAATGAGATATCTTCACCAAACTTGGTACACGTGTATGAGCTCAGTCTTTGGTCAAATAAAAAAAAATTCCGCAGCTCTGCCACTTGGTGGCGCTATAAGATGGAAAAAACCTAAAAACAACTATAACTACGCAAGCATTAGTCGAATTGATCTGAAATTTGGTTTGCAGTGTCTTTGTCCAATGTGCCATAAGGGTCTATGAGGACATTGGTGTATCTAAAAAAACATGGCCGCCATCGGACAATGAAGTTTGAGCACCTATTAGACAAGGTTAACGGAGGTCGATCAGAACGAAACTCGGTGGACATGTTCGACTCATGGCCCTAAAGGTCTGTAAGAATTTGGAAAGAAATCGGCCACTAGTTGGCACTAACGAGATTTTTTGGCTCTGTAATCACTTGGTATTTCACATATCCACACAATATGCATATCATTTGATACATCTCCTCATAATGAACAACTTTGCCTCAAGAACTATTGCTGTCAATCAATTCGTTCATTAAATATTCACAAATATGTTAAAAACCTACTTTTGTGAACTAGTGCTACGTTTTAAACTTAAAATCAGTAAAATCACTGCAGTACAATTCTTTAGAGTCTCTAGGTCAATAATCAAAAAAAATTCCATGTGTGTAAGTATGCTTACTTTGTATTAAGTATTATACTTAAGCCCTTTCATTTCAGGTTGAGTATGTGTGTGTTGCAGTATTCTTCGTCATGGATGTGTTGTAATGTCAGTCCAACATTTCAGGTTGACTTTATCAAGATAAATTTGTTCTGACACAGTTTAACTCTGAGTTCTTCTCATATTTTATTACCATTTTCTCAACTATAGTGAATAAACTGATAATGTGAGAAATGTTGAAGCTGCCTGAATAAGTTTTGGTTTGACTGTATGTGTTGATCAGAAGCTCATGTCATGTGTCTCTGTCCAGATCTTAACAAGGCCTGCGGGAACTCTATGGACGCGCATGAGGCTGCACAGATGCACCAGAACTTCTCCCAGCAGCTCCTCCAGGATCACATCGCCGCCTGCAGCCTTCCAGAACACAACCTCATCAGTGTACATACTCACTCACACACACACACACACTCACTTATGCACACGCACATACACACGCACACGCACACACTCATGCACATACACACACACGCTCACTCATACACTCACTCACTCACTCACACACACACGCTCACACACACACACACACGCATACACACACTCACTCATACACACATGCACACATACACGCACACATACTCACCCACTCACGCATGCACACAAGCGCACGCACTCACATGCATGCGCACACACTCACACATGCTCACGTTCACGCACACATACACACACACGTCACCTGAGAATGGAAAAATCAGGAGAATCTGTCCATTTGTAATAGTGTTTTGCATTAAATTGATAACAAACATCAACACTGACAGCTTGTTTTTATGTTTGTTTGAATATGAATGATGTAACTCAGGGGTGTCAAACTCAGTTCCTGGAGGGCCGGAGCCCTGCAGAGTTTAGATGCAACCCTAGTTAAACACACCTGATCCAGCTAATCAAGTCCTTCAGGCTTATTTGAAAACTACATGTTTTGTGTGTTGGAGCAGGGTTGGAACAAAACTCTGCAGGGCTGCGGCCTCCAGGAACTGAGTTTGACACCCCTGATGTAAATGAAGATGTTTGACGAGATTTTCTGTGTGTTTCAGTGGACTGAAGGCCCTCCTCCTGTGCAGATTCAAGCTCAGAACGGACCCACCACCAGCCTGGCCAGCCTGCTTTAAACACACTCACTCACACACACACACACACACACACACACACTCACACACACACACACACTCACGGGAAGAGCGAGACTCAGCTGCCTTTCCACCTGCAGATTTCTCTTGTGTTGTTCAGATTTTAATTTGAGTTGTTCACGGATCACGTCTTTGGGTGCGTTTGATTGGCTATGTTCAGAGCGAGGACAGACGGGGATCAGAGGTCAAAGGTCACAGCGTGTTTGTGTTCTCCTCCTCCTCATCTCTCTGTTTTAACGCTGTCGTCACACGTCACTCCTCACAGAAGGGTTGAGCTGTGCTCGTTAGCAGCAGTAACGATAAACTCTCATCTCAGTTCATATTAAACTCATATTCACCACAAAACAAAACAGATTTCACATTCAGAAGAATGAAACCAGTTATAGGATTTTTTTGCATTGTCATTTTTTCGTGACACATTTAACCCCTAAAGTCTCATTATTGTAATCTTTTTTTTGTTAACATTTATTTTAATTATTTATACATTCTGGTAGTATTTCTTGTACTTCCTTCAATTTATGCTGGTTTAAAGAAATCTTTACAGTATTTATATGCTTACAGTAATGAGAGAAAAACATCAGTTTTGAGAATAACGTCACTGCAAAACAATCTTCAGTTAGGCTTCACTTTCATGACAGGAAATATGATTTAGCATTATTTTGGGGTGAAGATGGACGTGTTTTCGTAACAGAGGTGTCAGACTGCAGGAAGTGGAAGTCATGTGACCAGCAGAGAGCGCCGTGCATCTGGTTTCTGTTCAGAGGAGCAGGACTTTAGCGTTTGGAGCGACAGCAGCTTTAACACTGAATCTCAGAGCCGTTTGTGAATCTGTGACGTGTGACGGCGGTCTGGATTTTTCTACGCGCTGATATTTTTACACGCGTCTCATTTTGTGCTCAGAACACGTTTGTGTTGTTCTTGCACGTCTCATGTTTTACCCTCTGTACAAATGCTGTGAGGACAGTCTTTTCTTTTAAAGGTATTTACCTCTTTTCCTCTGTAGTTTTAACAAATACATTTATTACATTTTGTAAAGTTTGAATATTTATATACCACAATATTATAATCTTTGTCATTATTTTGATTTGGAATAGCCTTTGTTTGTATAAATGTTATAAATCTGTTGTTTCTGTAGTTTATCAGATGCTTTGAACATTGAGTAGTAAAGGTTCATTCTGCTCTCGGATCAGCTGCCGCTCTTTCTAATTGTATTTTTAATCTCTCACATTATTTCTTTGTGTCTACTTCAAAATCATCAGGATTTTTTAAATAAAATTGGAGAACTGTATGAAGGATGCTGTGTGATTTATTCCGTTTCAGATGTTCACGTCACTGTCCACATGAAGAGTCACTAAATACATTTCAGACTCGGCACAGAAAATGATTCAGATTCATCTTAACATGAAAAAAAAATATCACTGCATCAGTGTCTCAGCAATGGATGCTCTGCAGTGAATGGGTGCCGTCAGAATGAGAGTCCAAACAGCTGATAAAAACATCACAATAATCCACAAGTAATCCACACCACTCCAGTCCATCAGTTAACATCTGGAGAAGACAAAAGCTGAAACAAATCCATCAGAGACTTGTTTCTAAATAAAATATGAGTCCATAATCCATAATAACTCTTCCTCCGGTGAAAAAGTGTTCTGGTCTGAATCAGGAGAGAAATCTGCACAGATCAAGCAGCGTTTAAAATAGTCCAAATCAGCTCTAAACAAATATGTGGCTGGATTTTAATGCGAGAAACAACAGCAGATGCACTTTTTCACTGGAGGAAGAGTTATTATGGATTATGGACTCATATTTTATTTAGAAAGTCTCGATGGATTTGTTTCAGCTTTTGTCTTCTCCAGATGTTAACTGATGGACTGCTTGGATTACTTGTTCACTCAGAATGATGGGCAGAGATGTGTATTTCTGAAGGTTCTATCAAGCTTTTTGTCACGTGCTGTAGTGCAGTTCTTGTGAATGTGAACATTAAAGGTCAAAATGCAGTTCAAAGTCAAACTGCTCCATTAGAAATGTAACTGTTACAGATATTTAGACTGAACTGTGTTCATTCAGCGTGTGTGTTTGCACTGGTGTCAAGGGTCACATGACCGTCTCTAATCTGCTGAGTACTGCCTGACACACACAC
>CM077234.1:36921939-36954439 GCA_039654775.1 Spinibarbus caldwelli | reverse complement strand
CATTTATAAAGTGTGTGTGTGTTAGGGTTAGGGTTAACCTGCTAGTGAAGCTGGTTAACCTGTGTTCTGGTGTGTGTGTGTGGGTTAGGGTTAACCGGCTAGTGAAACTGGTTAATGCTCTGGTTCACCTGTGTTCTGGTGTGTGTGTGTGTGTGTTAGGGTTAGGGTTAACCTGCTAGTGAAGATGGTTAATGCTCTGGTTCACCTGTGTTCTGGTGTGTGTGTGTTAGGGTTAGGGTTAACCTGCTAGTGAAGCTGGCTAATGCTCTGGTTCACCTGTGTTCTGGTGTGTGTGAGTGTGTGTGTTAGGGTTAGGGTTAACCTGCTAGTGAAGCTGGCTAATGCTCTGGTTCACCTGTGTTCTGGTGTGTGTGTGTTAGGGTTAACCTGCTAGTGAAGCTGGTTAATGCTCTGGTTCACCTGTGTTCTGGTGTGTGTGTGTGTGTGTGTTAGGGTTAGGGTTAACCTGCTAGTGAAGCTGGTTAATGCTCTGGTTCACCTGTGTTCTGGTGTGTGTGTGTGTGTGTGTGTGTGTGTTAGGGTTAGGGTTAACCTGCTAGTGAAGTTGGTTAATGCTCTGGTTCACCTGTGTTCTGGTGTGTGTGTGTGTGTGTTAGGGTTAGGGTTAACCTGCTAGTGAAGTTGGTTAATGCTCTGGTTCACCTGTGTTCTGGTGTGTGTGTGTGTGTGTGTTAGGGTTAGGGTTAACCTGCTAGTGAAGTTGGTTAATGCTCTGGTTCACCTGTGTTCTGGTGTGTGTGTGTGTGTGTGTTAGGGTTAGGGTTAACCTGCTAGTGAAGTTGGTTAATGCTCTGGTTCACCTGTGTTCTGGTGTGTGTGTGTGTGTGTGTTAGGGTTAGGGTTAACCTGCTAGTGAAGTTGGTTAATGCTCTGGTTCACCTGTGTTCTGGTGTGTGAGGAAGACGTTGGTCGTGATATCGGTGACGCGCATGCTCAGTGAAGTGACGCCGTGGCTGAGTGTGTGTGTGTGCGCGAGAGAGCGGCGGATTATTTGTCAGTGAGGCGGTGGAGCGGCGCGAGCGAGCGAGAGTGAGAGGGTTTCCCGGGATTATCCGAGTGAATTACCGGCCGAACCGCCGGGAAGAGCCGCGCTGAGAAGAACGGAGACCCGCGAAACCCGGTGAGTGGCGGGAAAGAGTTCAGACGCTCGGTGATCCGCGCTGATCGCGAGCTGCTCCTCTTCCTCACCGACCCTGCGGACACACACACACACGGTTCATAACTCACTAGTAAGTTAAGTCGCTGATGTTCCGCGGCTGAAGCTGAAGTTCTTGATCAGTTTCAGGTTTAATGTTTTGAGTTGATGTGAATGATCGTTTGTAGTTTATCATATAAAACTGCCATAAATCACTGAGGTAAAACTAAGATAAACAGAGTAAAACTGAGGTAAACCCGAGATATAACGGATGTAAATTGATGGAAACTGAGGTAAAACGGATGTAAATTGAGGTAAACTGAGATAAAACTGAGATAAAAACGGAGATAAATGAATGGAAACTGAGGTACAACGGACGTAAACGGAGGAAAACAAGTGTAAAAATGAGATAAACGTAGGTAACGTTAAAGTTTGTCGTGTGAGGCGAGTTTCAGTCAGTCAGGCTTTATTTCATTCACATCGTGACACATTTGTTAATCTCGATCAAACTCTGCGCTAATGACGAGGCTGTTATTATCTGCAGATGATGATGATGATGATGATGATGATGGACATTACTGTGATGCTCGCGCTGATATATCAGCGGGTGTCGGTTCGGATTCGGTGCTCGGTGTGTTTCGGTGTAACTGAATCACAATAAGAGCTGCTCTTCCTCCTCCGGTCGCGCTCATCCTCCTCTTCCTCATCTTAAAGCGGAACGCGCTTCATTCTCAGCCTCAGCTTGACTGAGAGTTTATATGATGAGCAGAAGTTGTTTGAAAGATGAAAGTGTTTGATGAAAGATGAAAGTAGTTAAAAGATGAAAGTGTGTGATGCGTCTGTTTATTTGTCAGCTGTACGTCACTCGTGCATATGACAGATATGACCGAAATACGTCTCTGATCATTGGCTGATTAAACATGAATATTTCCATGAACTCTATATTCAGAATGATGAATATCTAAAAAACTTTCTTGATTTTGTGAATGCAAGTTTATTTATTTGTGACTGGAGCACGCACATGTATATTTGTAGAGTCAAAATGATCCATTTTTCTTTTATGCCAAAAATCATTAGGATATTAAGTAAATATCATGTTCCATGAAGATATTTTGTAAATTTCCTACCATAAATATATCAAAACTTAATTTTTGTAATATGCATTGCTAAGGATTTAATTTAGACAACTTTAAAGGTGATTTTCTCAATATTTGAATATTTTTTGCACCCTCAGATTCCAGATTTTCAAATAGTTGTGTATCAGCCAAATATTGTCCTATCCTAACAAACCATACATCAATGGAAATCTGATGATGTATAAATCTCAGTTTCAGAAAATTGACCCTTATGACTGGTTTTGTGGTCCATGGTCACATATACACAACAGTCATTAAAAGTACTTTACATTAAACAATACAATTAAATTAATTAAATGTACAATTTTAAAAGATCACAAAAAAGCTCAAAGAAATATAAATTAAGTAAAAAATGCAGAAAAGAATAAAGTAATTAATAAAGAACACATTAAAATGAATATGGGACCATTTAAATAAAGAGCAGCAGAAGTGTCGTTATTCTAACTATACACCCATTTGCGTTGTATTGTTTGTGTTCAGTGTTGTTGGTTGTTCAGGCGTGTGAATGTGACTGATTTATATCTGAAACACTGAATAAAATAAAGACGATACAGCTAGAGCTGAATCTGGAGGGCTTTTCGTATTATTGTTATTTATCATAAAACCCGCTCTATGGTAAAGCATTAAAGCATCATAGATGAATTTCTGTGACAATGATTTGAAACTACACTGTAAAAAATTATTTTCTAAGTCGTAAGTTTGTTGGAGTATTTTTACAAGGAAAAACATGTTCAGTTTTCCTACTTAATTGCCATTTCTTTGTAATTCTTTGTGAAATTTACTTGCAATTTCTGAGTGAATATTGTTTTCTTTTTCAGTGTTTATAGTGGAAAGCGCTACACAAATACATTTGATTTGACTTGTTTGTCTGTGCTGCTCGTGACTCGATCAGAACTCACCTGAGACTCGTTTTTGTCTCGTGAGGCTCCAGTTGAGACACACAGGTGTTGATCAGTTTGTGTATTTTGCCCACACATCTGGATGTGCATCTTCATCTGCTTCTCAAAAAAGAGACAGAAGTAGTCTGTGTTGATGAGGCTCTTTGAGCCGGTCAGAATCACTGAATCATTGGGTGTGTGTGATGCGAGTGACCCGCAGGACGTCCATCTCTTCTGCCCTGACACCATAGACGTGATCTTGTGTTTTACTCGGACTTGCTGGTGGATTACAGAACACATATTACATGATGAACATTGTTAGTAATGTAGTCTGTTAGGTGCTGTAATCAGAGTCATTTTTGATTACTTTTGACCTAACTCGTTTATCACATTAATTTGAATAATCTTGTGCCATATTGATATGAAAATATAAAGAGTAGGAAAATGTATTCCATTCATTATCAAGTGTAAAAAAGTGTATTAAACGTTACAGATCTGTGGTTTGTGTGTGCAATTCCACAAATCTAAAGACTTTCTAAACATATATAAGCAGTAGGCTTTTTTAGAAAAGAACATTTAAAAGAAAAGAGAAGAATTATGGAGAATCAATAAATTGATTAATTTACTGCCATTTTGTGAATAACTTATACTTAAGAAAAATAAAAAACTAATCTGATTATGAATATTTTAAAACGTAATGCAATTTAATTGGAAGTGTTTATTTTTTTAATCTGATTTTTAACTGATTTTTTTAAAACGGATTACATCTAATCAATTATTACCCAGCTCTGAAGGTGATTTTTACTGCTAGATGTTGCTGTGATGATGATGATGATGATTGATGATGATGATGAAGATGTGCTGTTATCACAGGGAACATGAGTAAAGACCTGTTCACATCAAAGACAATAACAACTTTTAATAATTGTTCTAATTCTATGAGAATAGGGAAGTCCACACTACAACTGTAATGATAAAGACACAATGATATCGCTGGTTTATTTTCCAGCTGATGAATGATAAAAACATCGACAACCAATCAGAATCCAGCCACGTTTAAAAAAACCGAACATTTGAAGCTTGCGCTTATCATGAACACAACTTAATAGTCTGTTAGTGTAAATGGCCTTTAACTGAAGGCCGGTTGTATTAAAATCAAGCTAAAACATCACAACCCATTTTGCTTTTAAAATGTTTTTATTTTAGTTTGTTCTAAGGAGAAGCATCGTTATGAAATGTCCGTGTTTCTGTTGAACCGCCACTGACCCAATGTGCATACTATCCATCCTAAATTGTAGGTGATATTAGTAATTTTCAATACTATTTAGGGCAGATAGGGTGGATAGTATGCACATTGGGACGCAGGGATTGGTTAATAAAATAGGATTAAATACATTAATGATATTTGTCTTATTTAACATATTTAATTATTGCAGGTTTGTCTAATATTGTGAGTTTGCATTTGACTCATGGTGCCTGACTATGCTGGAAGCCTCTATGTTTGTTGTCAGTTGCCATGACGTCAGGATGCTGAAGCGGTTGCCGGGTGACGGAAAGCTGCCAAAGCATAATCATTGAAACCTGTGACACTCAGGCTTGTTTAAATATGATGTGGGCTGCTGGGTGTTTTGTCTGAGAGTTTTTAACTCTACTGCGGGGCATTTGCATGAGTTGGTGGCAAACCACAGCTGCAGATCTCCGGCCAGCGTGTCGCTGTGAATCATCACATTCTAGTGCTCTACTCAGAGTTTACTTTAACACACTTTAACCCTTCAGTGGCTGTGTACACACACACACACACTGCAGTCAGTGTGGATCCTGATGCGTTTATCATCACTCCTGATCTCAGTGGTGAACCTCAAGATGTCAGACTTAGAGTTTCGCACAAATGAAGCCTTTTTAAAGTTTAAAAAGCATCATTCTGGCATCATTTGCTCACTGTCATGTCTTTCAGACCTGATTCGATATTTTGAGAAGTGTCTCAGGGTTTTTTTTCTATACAGTGAAAGTCAGTGGGGTCCTGTTGTTTGGTTCCCAGTGTTCTTCAGAATGTTTTCAGTGTCTGTCGTACAGGTTTGAGTGACATGAGGGCGAGTAAATGATGACAGAATAATGATTTCTGAGCAAGCAAGCATTAAGTGGAAAATTCATCCAAAAATAAAAATTCTGTCATTAATTACTCACCCTCATGTCCGTTCCAAACCCGTAAGACCTTGGTTCATCTTCGGAAAACAAATTAAGATATTTTTAATGAAATGCGTTACTCTTGTTTTCTTTGTGCACAAAAAGTATTCTCGTAGCTTCTTAAAATTAAGGTTGAACCCGTGATGTCACATGGACTATTTTAACAATGTCCTGATTACCTTTCTAGGGCTTGAACGTGGTAGTTGTGTTGCTGTCTATGGGAGGGTCAGAAAGCTCTCGGATTTCATCAAAAATATCTTAATTTGTGAACGGAAGATGAACGACATGAGATTGAGTAATTAATAACAGAGTTTTCATTTTTGGGTGAACTATCCAGGGATCAACGTTAAGGATTTTTTCTACTGGCCCTGCCACAAAAAATGAAATATTTGCTGTTATCATTGTTTTTGATCTATGTTATCTTGTATTCTAATAAATAAGCTTATATGACACCAATATTTTAGATATCAATTAAATGGCACTGCTGGCACTCCTTATTGTCGAGCCCTGACTATCCCTTTAAGATTATTTTGCATTACGAAACTCATTTTTAATTCTCATTACTCCTGAAGTAGTCTTCATGTACAGAATGTGGGTGTGTTTTTGACCCACAGGGACGTCATAATGGCAGAGAAGCTCTGATGTTTCTGACTGTGTGTTTGGCTCATAAATGAATCGCCTGCTGGTTTGTGAAAGTGCAGCATGTCTCTGTTCAGTCAGCGATTCTGATTCAGAATCACGTGTTCAGGAGCAGGAGGAGACTCGTCTTCCTCTCTCACACACACACACACACGGACGGACAGGCACGTAGGTCACGCTCAGAGTTTAGTGAGCGCTGTAGGGGAGGTCATTACATCAGACGCTATAAATACACTTCCTGTGGCCTGAGCCCTGCAGAGACACTTCCTCTACGCATATCTGGAGACACAGAGGTCAGGGGTCATCACGGGCTCTGTCTCAACTCTGGTGAGCTCCCTACTAAGGCAGCATCTTCACTGAAGTAGAACCTCATTTAAATAGCACTTGATTCAGTTTGATGTCACCATGATGTTAAACTCATGACGTGATACTATGTAGGCAGCTCACTGGAACAGAGCTGTGTCTGTGCGCGTCTGTGTGAGTGAGAGTGTGTGTGTGTGAGTGAGTGAGTGAGAGTGACTGTGTGTGTGTGTGTGTGTGAGTGAGTGTGTATCTGTTTTTCTATTCAGGTGGGGTCTTAAACCTGAATACACAGAGACTCATGGGGACTCGTGTCACGGTGGGGTCCTAAATTGAGGTCTCCACGGGTAAAGAAGTTTATAAATCACACAGAATGAAGTTTTTTGAAAATCTAAAAATGCAGAAAGTCTCCTGTGAGGTCTAAGTTTAGGTGTAGGGTTGGTGTAGGGCAATAGAATATACGGTCTGTACAGTAGAAAAACCATTACGCCTATGAATGTCCCCACAAGGATAGTGAAACAAGTGTGTGTGTGTGTGTGAGTGAGTGAGAGTGTGTGTGTGTGCGCGCGCGCGCGTGTGTGTGAGCTCACACTCTGCTGGTGTCTCTGCAGCGGTTGTGGTGTTTTTGAGCTCACTGATTTGAGGGCTCATGTCGTTCACGTCACGCATTTGTGCAGAAAACCCTGGCCTTCATGTTCTCAGGTCACAGTAAACCACTGACATTTGAGGCGCTGCCATCCGTTTATCCCATTATCACAGGCCTGTGTGTGTGTGTCATGCAGCTCAGACGCGCTGGAGAAACATCTGATGGAGCGTTTGATGGATCAGATCGAGGTTCAGTTTGAAATCAGGCAGGAACAGATACACTGGATTCATTAGGCAGCTGATTTCTACAGCAGCCTGCAGCAGAGGAAGTGATGTTTTGGTCACATGACTGAGAGTCTGATCAACACTAGAGTTCAAAAGTTTGGGGTCAGTAAGGTATTTAAATGTTTTTAAAAGAAGTCTCTTCTGTTCACTCAGGCTGTATGTATTTGATCAAAAATGCATTAAAAACAGTGAAATATTATTCTAATGTAAAACAGCTGTTTTCTATGTGAATATGTGTTAAACTGTAATTTATTTCTGTGATCAAAGCTGAATTTTCAGCATCATTACTCCAGTCTTCAGTGTCACATGATCCTTCAGAAATAATTCTAATATGCTGATTTGCTGCTCAAGAAACATTTCTGATTATTATCAATGTTGAAAACAGTTCATATTTTTGTGGAAACTGATACATTTTATATTTCAGGATTCACAGATGAATAGAAATGTCAAAAGAACAGCATTTATTTGAAATATAAATAACATTTGTAACATTAGAAATGATGTACTGACAATTTTGATCAATTTAATGCATCCTTGATAAATAAAACTATTAGTTTCCGTCAAAAAACAACAACTTTTGAATGTAACATAATGACACGACGGCTTGATTTCCTGTGCTCTGATTGGATGAATTTCCAGATCAGAATATTCTCCTGTAGTCAATTTGAGCTGAACAGGTTCATCTAGTTGTTCTGTTTGATGTGTTTAATGATCGTGAATCTGTCAGTCAGAATGTGTGTGTGTGTGTGTGTGTGTGTGTGTGTATGTGTTTGTCAGCCACCAGGGACGTGTAACACAACACCGTGGCGCCATTTTATCGCCTGCAGATGCCCAATCTGCGCACTGAGATGGTCAGCTGACCTCTGACGCTGCTGTTCGTTTCAGTTATCAAGTGAAGGAAAGTGTGTATGAGTCAGTGCTGCTCTGGAGCGCTGCGGTCAGTGTGATGGTGATCCTGTCCAAACACACTTAGACCAGTGTCTGATGGACTCATGCTGAATCTGAGCTGCTGAGCGTGTCATTTGTCCTACAGATTGTTGATTAGAATGCGCTAATATTAGTTTGCTCAGGAGTATCTGACAGAGACTTTAACCCTCCATCTTTCATGTTCGGGAGTCATTCCTGTATTCTGTGCACACACACACACAATGATAATCCAGATTCACTTCAGCTTTAAAAAGTTGAGCACTGCAGAGCACATGTTTTTGTGAAACAACTTTTTATTCACAAACAGATGTAAAGAATCAGTTTTTAGATGCATTTGGACAGTGAATGAGAACTGAGGCTGTCAAACATTCAGAAAGAACATAATAGAAACAGCCCATGTGACTCCTGATCTTCTCATCCTGCTGGTTTGAGAACTAGTCACAGTAATGCCTGACTTAACCAGAAGTGCTAACTAGTGGTCTGCAGAACAGCGCTTGTGTCGTGATGCGTCTCTACCCAAAAAGGGTTAACTCTTGTCTTCTGTCTCTCTCTCTCTGTCACACACTTACCGGTTCCAACCGGTTCTCAGGAAAGTGCGACGTGTGCCTCGTGGAATCCTGGGAAGGGTCATGTGTGCGTCTGTGATGTCACCGGGTGGAAGAGAGAAAACAGCTAGTCAGCTTTCCATTATCTGTGTGTGTGTGTGTGTGCGCATGTGTATGAGTGTGTGTGTGTGCAAGAGTGTAAGTGTGTGTGTGTGCGCATGTATAAGAGTGTAAGTGTGTGTGTGTGTGCGCATGTGTAAGAGTGTGTGTGTGTGCGCATCTGTAAGAGTGTGTGTGTTTGTGCGCGCGCATGTGTAAGAGTGTGTGTGTGTGTGTGCGCGTGTGTAAGTGTGTGTGCGCGCATGTGTAAGTGTGTGTGTGTGCATTTGTAAGTGTGTGTGTAAGTGTGTGTGTGCATGTGTAAGTGTGTGTGTGGCTCTTCCTGTCATACAGGAAGTGTGCTGAGGCTCTCCTGCAGAAATGAGCTCATGTTGTCTGTAGGTTTTCTTTCTTTGTCGATGAAACTTGTTGAGCATCACGAAGCCACTGACCTCTGGGAAATCACTTTGAACTGAAGTCAGCACTGAACTGAACTGATCTAGATAATGGCACTATTGTCTGTAGAGCTTCATGATTGATGAATTTTACAACAAATATGAGCCTGGAGCACAAAAGCAGTCATAAGTAGCACAGGTATATTTGTAGCAATAGACAATAATACATTGTATGGGTCAAAATTATCCATTTTTCTTTTATGTCAAAAATCATTAGGATATTAAGATCATGTTCCATGAAGATATTTTGTAAATTTCCTACCGTAAATATATCAAAACTTAATTTTTGATTAGTAATATGCATTGCTAAAAACTTTAAAGGTGATTTTCTCAATATTTAGATTTTTTTGCTCCCTCAGATTCCAGATTTTCAAATAGTTGTATCTCAGACAAATATTGTCCTATCCTAACAAACCATACATCAATGGAAAGATTATTTATTCAGCTTTCAGATGATGTATAAATCTCAATTTCACAAAATTGACCCTTATGACTGGTTTTGTGTTCCAGGGTCACATTTATTTTCCTGTCATTATTAGCCTGCTGAATGTAATCCTGTGTCACACTAATTCTGGATTCAGGTTTTCAGATTTCATACATTGTGCATTTCTTCCCATTTGCATATTTTTGAGGTTAACGTTGGGCAATTGCGTCACATGAAAGTGAAAGTCGTGACGTATTGTCAAGTACAGTGACCCATACTCGAAATTGGTGCTCTGCATTTAACCCATCCAAGTGCACACACACAGCAGTGAATAGGTGAACAAACGCGCACACACACACCGTGAACACACACCCGGAGCAGTGGGCAGCCATTGCTCCAGCGCCCGGGGAGCAATTGGGGGTTCGGTGCCTTGCTCAAGGGCACCTCAGTCATGGTATCGAAGGCAGAGAGAGTGCTGTTCATTCACAATCCCCACCTTCAATTCCTGCCGGTGTGAGAATCGAACCGGCAACCTTCAGGTTACAAGCCCAACTCTCTAACCATTAGGCCACGACTTCCCCATGACCTGTTTCTCCATCTGTGCTCACTGGAACATGTGACAGAAAACAGACCGATGTCACTTCAGTATCGTTAACTGTTTAATGACTGAACACACGAGTGTTTTTGTGACTGTTCATGAATATTTAATGAGTTAAGCACTGAGACAGCGTTTGATTGGTTGTCTGTTCTTAAACATCTCAGATCCAGAGAGACTGTGAAACTCAGTGCGTCAGTGTGAATTATGATTGGAAGCTGGTCTCAGATCAGACCGGTGAGGTTCACGATGATTGTGATGTGTGTTCAGGTGATGTCCGAGGACGCGGTGAGGCAGACGCGCAGTCAGAAGCGCGCTCTCGAGCGGGAATCTCTGCTCACAGACGGGAAGCGGCTGAAGCTGGATGGCTCCCGATCGGTCCAGGACTCCAGCATCCTGAAGGCCACCATCAAAGTGGAGCTGCAGACGGGAGATGAGCCCATGGACATGAGCAACACGTGAGGAAGCTTTACATGACTTTAGTGTGTGTGTGTCTACAAAACATAGCTTACTTCACATGAGAGACCAGACCAGTGCTATACCTGCCTCTGCTATAGGGATGCACCAAAATTAAAATTCTTGGCCGAAGCGGAAACCGAACAAGGTTTTTTGCATTTTTTTCCCCATGTATTTTGCCAATTTTTTTTTTTTCACCATTGCATACTCAACTACCACGTTACCAAAGTTTTTGTAAGAAAAAAACAAAACAAAAAAAAAAACTATAAAGGCATTTTCTCCTTGAGTTTATGTCTCTTATGCTCATTTACTTTATCAAACATACAATAAAACTGTAATATTGTGAAATATTATTACAATTTAAAATAGTTGTTTTCTTTGTGAATCTATGTTAACAAATTTTCAGCATCATTACTCCAGTCTTCAGTGTCACATGATCCTTCAGAAATCATACTAATATGCTGATTTGCTGCTCAAGAAACATTTCTGATTATTATCAATGTTGAAAACAGTTGTGCTGCTCAATATTTTTTGTGGAAACGGTGATACATTTTATTTTTCAGGATTCAATAGAAAGTTCAAAAGAACAGCATTTATTTGAAATAGAAAGTGAAACTGGTCAGGTGAGGGTTTAGAGGATCAGGGAATCCTGGGAAATGTTTCCCACAATTCCACAGCTGTTATGAATATGACTGGAGAGCATCATGTTTGATGATGTTGATGAATCTGCTTTAATCGGTGCTGCGATCATACTGTGAGATCAGCTGTGTGTGAAGCAGGAAGTCAAGTGTGTGTGTGTGTGTGTGTGTGTGAGAGAGAGAGAGAGAGAGACAGACCTGGATGTTCGTTTTTCATGATTGTCTTGTAATCTACAGTCAGGTTTGACACGTGTGTGTGCGCGCATGTGTGTATGTGTGTACAAAGTTTCTCCATTTTCTGGCAGCACCTGAACGCTGCTTCACTTCACAAAATGAAGGCCATGTGTCACTAACCGGTTCCAGCCGGCTGGTTGTCATGGTTTCCGGTAGGGGAGGGGGAGGGGTGTCACATGACATCAGCAGAACATGCGGTGGGTCATGTGACCTGAGTTTAGTTTGGTGATTAATGCACAGGAAGAGTCTGATCTCACACAAAGACCGTCTCCTCTCACTGGAGTCCAGAGCTGTGTGTGAGTGTGTCTCAAGTCTCAATTTATTTATAAAGCACAATTAAAAACAACTACAGTTGACCAATGTGCTGTACAATGTTGTAAAAGACTTTTAAAAACATGTATACAAACCAAGTAAACATCAGACAAACAACATCACAAGTCATAGGCTATAGCAGGGTTCCTCAAATCTTGCCCTGGAGGGCCAATGCGCTGCAGAGTTTAGCTCCAACCCTGATCAAACTCATCTATCTGGGATTTTCGAATGATCCTGAAGACATTGATTGGCACGCTCAAGTGTGTTTGATTAGGGTTAGAGCTAAACTCTGCAGGAAAGTGGATCTCGTGGGCCAGATTTGAGGATCCCTGGGCTATAGTGAAGAGAGACTTCTTTGACTTTGATTTAAAAATTTGTAATGTTGGTGCAGTTCTAATATGAATCGGTAACGTGTTCCAAAGTTTAGGTGCAGCTATGGCAAAAGCTCGATCACCCCTAGATTTTAATTTTGACTTTGGGACAGTTAACAAACTCTGGTTGGCAGACCTAAGAGTTCTTTCCGGATGATATTCACACAAGAAGTCAGAGAGATAAGGAGGAGCGAGGCCATTTAGACATTTAAAAACAAGCAAAAGCACTTTAAAATCAATTCTAAAGCATACTGGGACCAATGTAAAGACATTAACACCGGAGTAATATGTTCGTATTTACAACCACCGGTTAAAAGACGTGTAGCCGTATTTTGAACGATTTGTAATCTATATATTGAAGAACTGTTTATTCTCAGATACAGGGAATTACAATAATCAATTTTAGAAGAAATAAAAGCATAAATTGCAATTTCAAAGTGCTTAAAAGAAAGGAAGGTCTTCACTTTAGCCAACATTTTTAATTGGTAAAAACTTGATTTGACAACTGAATTTATCAAATTTAAGTGCACTATCGAAAAAGACGCCAAAGTTTTTTACACCTGATTTAAGATAAAACACCAGAATTTACATGAGAAATGTTTGGGATTTCAGAAGAGCCAAACACAATAATCTCTGTTTTACTCTCATTTAGATTAAAAAAATTCAAAGACATCCAGGCTTTAACATCGGAAAGACAGGCACAGAGGGAGTCTACACCATTTTTATGCTTCAGGGGCAAATAAAGTTGAGTATCATCTGCATAGCAGTGATAGTACAAGCCATGCTTTCAAAAATAGAGGCTTAAGGAAGCATATATAAAGAAAACAATAAAGGGGCCAAAATAGAGCCTTGGGGGACCCCACAAAGTCAAGGGGACCACCCCAGAATAATATCGTCCAATATTGATTGTCACCTGAGTCAGTGGCCATTAAAACATCATTTAAAACTTTTATAGGTGCTGTCTCTGTAGAGTGAAACTTTCTGAAACCTGATTGGAAAACATTAAAAATCTTATTGTCATTCAAAAATCTCTGCAGCTGGTGAAAAACCACTTTCTCCAAAATTTTGGATAAAAAAGAAATATTAGAAATGGGCCTAAAATTAGATAAAACTGTTGGATCCAAATTTGGACTTTTTAAAAGAGGTTTAACAATCGCATGCTTCAAACAGTCAGGTACAATTCCTGATTCTAGGAATTATTTTTTTTTAGTTTTATCTAGTTTTTATTAATAAAAACTAGAAAAACAGGGCCAACCACATCAAAAACTTCTTTAAAAAGACGAGGAGATATGACATCACAAGGAGACCCAGACGGCTTTAGCTGATTAACAATCTCATGTAAAAAAGAAAAGGAAACAGAACTGAACTGGCTAAAGGTAGGACTGGGATTTGAATAAACAGCAGGATCATAAGTAGCAGGCCCAATATTCTGCCTAATTTTCCTTATCTTCTGTACAAAAAAATGACAAAATCTTTCACACATATCAACGGTTTCAGAAAGGTAATTACAAACAGGTGGATTCACAACCGCATTTATAGTACTGAAGAGCATTCTTGGTCTATGAACATCATGTGTGGCTCTGTTCGTTTCCCAGCATCACTAGTGCAGTTTGTTTTGGTTATTGAGTGAACTGGAGAACGTTTGTCTCTGAACACACTCCACTTTCACTTTATACTCCTTTATACATAGATTCACCTCATCTAGCTTTCTAATAAACGTCAATATTGTTGTCTCTGATAAATTGCTTTTGTTCCTGTATTGTAAGTCACTCTGGATAAAAGCATCTGCTAAATGCATGAATGTAAATGTGTGCAATATGCATCTCTCATTAATATACAAGTCCTTTATGATCATTTACACCAGGGTTTCTCAAACTGGGGTTCGTGAGCTGATGAAAAGCTAATAATTAAATCCTAAAAATGTACAATTAAAAATAATTAAATTAAAACAATCAACATAAATCATTTACTGTAAGATAAAATATATTTTACCTGCATGTCATGCGACCATTGACCCAGAGAACCATGAATGTTTTGAATACTGAAATATGTGCTTAAATTCTCAAGAATATATTTGAGTTGGATTGATGAAGGAATGTCTAGGAATCGCAGGTTTATACGGAGAAACGCTTCACTGTACTGCGGATGTTTGCAGCATTTGTCAGATTTCAAGCCTGTTACAGCAGGGCTCAATATTAAAGGGGTCATATGATGCGATTTGAAGTTTTCCTTTGTCTTTGGAGTGTTACAAGCTGTTCATGCATAGATAAGATCCCTGAAGTTGCAAAGACTAAAGTCTCAAAACCAAAGAGATATTCTTTATAAAAGTTAAGACTTGACCACGCCCTCCTAAAACGGCTCATTCAAACACGCCCCACATGTCTACGTCACGGTGTGGGGAGATTTGCAAAACACTACCCAAACGTATATGCAAATAACGAGGGCGGGACTTTTATAATCGCTGTAGTATTGTTGCTGGCACCGGCGCCGTGTCCTGGAGACGCTGTGTTTCATTGTGAAAGTGAAACTACTTTGTTTGGGCTTCCAAAAGAGGACACAACTAGAAATCAGTGGTTAGTATTTACAACACTGTTCCAGAACAGTTCAACCCAAATATTAGAGTGTGTGCAGCACATTTTTACGGAGGACTATTTCCTGAAGCTGGGAGTAGCTGCCAGCTGCTCAAAGACTGTTTCTATAAAGTGGGGCAAT
This sequence comes from Spinibarbus caldwelli, assembly GCA_039654775.1. Lineage (NCBI taxonomy): Eukaryota > Metazoa > Chordata > Actinopteri > Cypriniformes > Cyprinidae > Spinibarbus > Spinibarbus caldwelli. Next base: position 36,939,508 of record CM077234.1, on the reverse strand, counting down.
TCCAACTTTGCAAGGACAGTCTGGCGCTTCTGACTCACAGCCTGTAAGTATGTTTTCATATTTAAAGAATTTGCCACTGACTATTCAAACGCGAGTTTTGAGCTGTGTAGAGTAGTGCTTGTTGTTTGTCGTTTCTCCGATCACAAATGCAGACATGGTAATGTTTACGTGGCGAGATGCAACGCAACGCGTAAAAAGACAGTAGAAGTCATTATAATCAGTAATTATGTCTCCACTGGATGCAACAAATGCCTCGTTTGTAATGGGTTTTATTGTTTTTGTGTCATCGCGCCGGGACACGGCATCACAATACGGTAAGAGGCGTAACATTTCCGTCTCACGCTTGAGGTTTTCGGCCGATCACAACGCTGGCGAATCAGAGCAAACCTCGCTTCTCAGAACGATGAGCTTTGTAAAAATCGACGCGTTTCAGAAAGGCAGGGCTTAGAGGAGCAACAATAATGTACAGTATGTGGAAAACGTTTTTTTTATGAACCTTAAACCGCGTAAACACATTGCATTACACCAAATACAAAAAATAATGTTCTTTTTAGGAACGTCATATGACCCCTTTAAAGATTTTTTACTTGCCCTGCCAACATTTTCACTGGCCCTGCCACAAAAAATAAAATAGTTGCTGTTATCATTGTTCTTGATCTATGTTATCTAATGTTGGGCCGATAGATGATGCCATCGTCCATCGCCGATGGCTGATAGACATCGCGATGTTGAGCCAGAACTATGGAACCCCAAAAGGGAATAAATACGAGATGGGAGGAAAATACATATTTCAGTTCTTTCTCTCGCAGTTATATCATTGGGTAATTATACTGTATATAACTGCCGGCATCAGGGAGCCACTATATGCCTGGCATTGAAACTGCTTTTGAATGCACGATCGCTTTTTAGTTTAACTTTCACTTTCGAGATTCGCGATCGCACGTACTCTTATACTACGGAGCAGCAGTACTTACCAAACATTTTACAAGATTAGATGTTTGTCAGTGGTGCTCAGGATCTGTAAATCATTCGACATCATCCTCAGTCATCTCTCCTTTTTACTCTGTTTATGTGGTCAGTTAAATTTTATGTACTGTTTACAGTCAACCATTAGCAATCGTTATGTGTTTCTCGTTTCCTTCTGAATACGGATTCACGCTTCAGGCACACCTCCTAACCCCCCCGTTGAGCATCACGAAGCCACCCCCCCCGGCCCCAATGTCATCGTCCATCTCGATGTTTCACTGTAGACATCATCTGATGCCAATTTTGTAGACATCGCCCAACCCTAATGTTATCTTGTATTCCAATAAATAAGCTTATATGACACCAATATTTTAAATACCAATTCAATTGTACAATTCTCGATTTCAATTTTGATACCAAAGCAAAAACCACTCGCCTTAACAAATATAAAGTTCAAACATTATTAAAGACAAGTGAACCGCCAGTAAATAAGAACACATGAACAAATTACAAGTAATAGCACAGTTAAATAGGCCTATAGCACAAAGAAAGAAATGAAATGACGCTTTAGGTTTTTATGTTTTTAGATGTTCAGGTGCAGAAATTGAAAAATCACATAAAATAACATTTGCATATTCTTCACTCTGCACCTTTATTTTTCATAGCCATTTGAGATTAGAGGCAACCACTGCATTTTAATCATGAATCGATCAAAACAAAAATGTGCAATTTTTGATTTATATTAGACTATAATTTCAAAATCTGAAGCAAAAACAGAATGGTCTGACTTTAGCTTTGTAAAATTATGCTGCATAAAACACTGCACGGAACAGAAACAGAAGACGGGCTGTGTGTGTGTGTGTGAGTGAGTGTGTGTGTGTGTGTGTGCTGAGTGAGACGCAGTTTCACTTTCTGACAGCAGGTGGCGCTAAACACCAATAATATAGTGTTTCCTTGGTTACCACTGTAAACACAGCGTATTAACATTAATTTAAATGCATTATACAGAGACAAGATGAAAAGAAAACCATGTAAACTTTTCTGAAAACAGCCAGTTCCCCTTTTTAATGTAAAATTCAATATTTGGATTTAATTCCTATATTTCACGCATCGTGAACAGAGATCTTGTTCTGTCTGCTAAAGTATTTTCTTCTCTTTGCGTCTGTCTTCAACATCTCTGGCCTCTGTTAACGGCCGTTTACAGACTAATTATAATAATAGCGGAATATTTCCACACAAATGGCATTTGGGAATATGATTGCAGTGCAGTTTGTGTGCAAACACGGAACAGTTCTAAAATAAAACAAAAAATGTCCGGTGCATCTGTACTCCAGTGTATAAATTCAACATAGATTAATCATTGTTAAAGTTACTTTCCAAGACGGGTATTTTGACAAAGGCTACTTTTGTATGTATTTGCGCATTCAGGTGGCTCGCGCGTGTCAGAGACACTGAAAGGAGTTGTCTTTCGTGCCCGAATGCTTTTTAATTGCTTGAACTTTTAAATTAACAAGGCTTAAAAACACATGCAAATGATAAACTTTTGTGACGACGCTGCAGTGGCCCGATCGGGCAAGAGACAAATCCATCTACTGTCCCCAGGGCCCTTCACGCTGGCACTGCTTATTGTCGAACCCTGTACAGTGATTTTTGTGAACTGGTTTATTGACACATGGAGATTCATAGAACGTTTTTAAAGAGTCTGGTACTTTTCTGAAGACACATATTCCAGTGTGTGCTGTAGCTTGATGGCACAGACTCATTACACACATAATTTATGAATACGTCATTTCATACAGAAATATATAAGAACTAGGTTTGTCTTTCTCAGTGTTTGTCATTGTGAGACTCTCAAAGTCAGGTCTAAGGAACTTCAGGGTTTCAGTCTCAATCAGAGAAACACACTGGTGCTTAAAAGTGGAGTTATTCTGCTCCTCTGAGCTCACAGCTGATTGGATTATTCCATATCTGTCCCTCTCTAGTTGACGATCTCATCACTGACCAGCAGAGAAACACAAACACTACTACTTCAGACCGGAGTAATCAGTACTGGTGGATTACTTACAAATTCAGTCAGTTACTGATTAAAAATTACATGAATTTTTTTAGTTTTTTTTTCTTATATAGCACATTTCTACTGCCACAAGAGCAGCCTGTACAATGTTCTGTACAATGCAATCAAAAAACCAAACAGAAACAATAACATGCACAGCATCTTAATAAATAAATAAATAAATAAATAATGTATACATTACCAGTCAAAAGTTTTTGAACTGTAAGATTTTTAATGTTTTTTAAAGAATTCTCTTCTGCTCTTCTCTCTACAGCAAAAGCAGTAATATTGTGAAATATTTTTAATATTTAAAATAACTGTTTTCTATTTGAATATATTTTTGAATATATTTTAAAATATAATTTATTGATGACAAAGCTAAATTTTCAGCATCATTACTCCAGTCTTCAGTGTCACATGATCCTTCAGAAATCATTCTGATATACTGATTTGCTGCTCAAGAAACATTTCTGATTATTATTATTATTATTATTATCAATATTTAAAATGGAATAATTTTTTTTTTGTCAGGATTCTTTGATGAATAGAAGAGTCCAAAGATCAGCATTTACCTGAAATAAAAAGCTTTTGTAACATTATACACTATACCATTCAAAAGCTTAGAGTCAGTATATTTAAATAATTATATATTTATTATTAAATTATGAAATTATAGAAATTAATACTTTTATTTAGCAAGGATGCATTAAATTGATCAAAAGTGATGATAAAGACATTTATAATGTTACAAAAGATTTCTATTTCAGATAAATGCTGTTCTTCTGAACTTTCTATTCATCAAAGAAACCTAAAATAAAATTCTACTCAGCTGTTTTCAGCATAATAATAATAATAATAATAATAATAATAATAATAAATGTTTTTTGAACAGCAAATCAGAATATTACAATGATTTCTGAAGGATCATGTGACTGGAGTAATGATGCTAAAATTCAGCTTTGAAACCACAAGAATAAATTACATTTCAAAAATATTTTAAATTAGAAAGCAATTATTTTAAACAGTAAAAATATTTCACAATATTACTGTTTTTGCTGTATTTTGGATCAAATAAATGCAGGCTTGGTGAGCAGACGAGAATTCTTTAAAAAACATGAAAAATCTCGCTTTCTAAAAACTTTTGACTGGTAGTGTATATATTAAGTCTCTCTTAAATCAGACTCAAAAGCCAAAATATAAAAGTACTTCTTCAAAGCTGGTTTAAAAGCGATCAAAGCAGAGTGAATAACTAGAGGTAAGTTATTCCATAACCAAGGTCCGGCTATCCACGATCTCCTTTCCGCTTGAGTTGGGACTGCGGTAATTTATCAGCGGATCTCAGGTTCTTTACTGGATTATGTAGAATAACAAGATCTAACAAATATGAGGGCGCGAGACCATTTAGAATTAAAAAAAATTTTACTAAGGCCTTGACATTGATCCAATATCTAACAGGTAACCATTGCAAGGATGCTAAAATTGGAGTTATTCTGTCCCTCTTTCTACTACCAGTCCATAGCCTAGCTGCAGCATTTTGAGCAACTCTAACCGATTTACCAGTGACTGAGAGATTCCTAAATACACCACATTACAATAATCCCATCTAGATATAGATATAAAAGCATGGATGATCGTCTCCAAATCTTTAAATCAGAGCATTGGTTTTATCTTAGCTATTAACCTTAAATAGTAGAAACTAGATTTCACCACAGTATTAACTTGTTTTACAAAATTCAACTCTGAATCATAAAATACACCCACATTTTTTGCGTATGGATGAACATTTCTAAAAGGTCCCAAAATAACTAGAAATAAGGGGTGAAAGGCTAAGAGGGCTAAAAATTAATAATTAATAAACGTTAACAATGTAATTTTGGCCTACTTTTTGATTACTTTTAGATTACTTTTGACTTCCATCATTGATTGATTTAAATAGGATCATTTTGTAAAATAGTCATTTTGGGTTGCAAAGGGGTGGACAATTGCCAGAGAATTTCCGTAAACTTTCCAAAAGTTTCTGAAAATTCCCCAAATTTTCCAAAAGTTTCTAAAAAATCCTGGAAAAACGTTTCCAAAATTTCTTAAAAGTTTTGTCTATTTTCCTGAAATTCTCCACCTTTTTGCAACCCTATTTCGGAAAAAAATATATTAATTAAAAAAATAAAAAAATAAATAAATATATATATTGAAACCATATATAAAAATATAGAAAATAAAAAAGAGAATATATAAAATTATTAAGAAAAAAATATATTCCATTTTTATCATGGAAAGACCCAAACTGGTGTTTGTGAAGGAAGTAAAATATAAATAAAATAATTTATGAGAGAATAAATAAGTTATGAAACAAGTACTGCAATGGTGTGAATAATATGTAATCATTAAATCAATAAAAAAGTAACTAGTCTAATTGCGTATTATAATCTAATTATGAGTACTTATGGATCTGATTGTGTAATCCAGATTAATCAGTTGTGAACCGCTGAGAATAATCATCTAGACTGCACCGTATGTTGTGTGTTTATCTCTGCAGCAGTGAAACACGCTGGTTCTCTGTGCTCTGCTCGTCACGTTTAACGAGCGTGTGTTTGATTGCAGTGCGATGAAGAGCGAGGCGCGGTCTCCGTCGCCTGATGATGTCATCGTTCTGTCGGACGAGACACCCAGTCCACAGATGAACGGAGGAAATCACGTCAGAGAGCTGGACGCGGATCTACTGATGGTAAACACGTGACCTCTGACACGCGTGCTTGTATACATGCGCTTGCTGTGGCAGATTCATGCATATTTAGTGTGTTTCATGTATAGTATATGTTCTGTTTCAGAGGAGTTCTCCAGAGGAGCGCGAGCGCGTCGTCAAGCAGCTGAAGGAGGAGCTGCGTTTAGAGGAGGCCAAACTCATCCTGCTCAAGAAACTCAGACAGAGTCACACACACAAAGACTCCGGCGCACAGAAGGTACACAGACACTCTCGGCCTGACCTTCAGTAGCTCAGACAGTGACTAGTATGACATAATCATAACCCGCTGTGTTTCTGGAGACATCAGCTGATGATGACTTAATCTGTTGTGTCTCGATCAGCCGGCGGCTCCTGTGTCCAGCGCTGCTCCTCCTCTGGTCAAGAGATCTGCTGCTGGGAAAACTGCAGCACCGGTGAGTCCAAGACACACACACACACACACACACACACACGCGTGCACACATACACACACTCGCACTCTCACACACACACGCACACACACTCTCTCTCTCACACACACACACGCGTGCACACATACACACACACTCGCACTCACACTCGCACTCTCACACACACACGCACACACACTCTCTCTCTCACACACACACACGCGTGCACACATACACACACACTCGCACTCACACTCGCACTCTCACACACACACGCACACACACTCTCTCTCACACACACACACACACACACTCACACACGCGTGCACACATACACACACACTCGCACTCGCACTCTCACACACACACGCACACACACTCTCACACACACACACGCACACACTCTCACACATGTGTGCACACATACACGCACACTCACACTCGCACTCACACACACATGCACACACTCTCGCACTCACACACACATGCACACACTCTCACACACACACACACACGCACACACTCTCACACACACACACGCACACGCACACACTCTCACACACACACACTCACACACGCGCACACACACACACTCTCACACACACAAACACACACACACACACGTTTGTTTTTGTGAAAAGTGGGGACATCCCATAGGCGTAATGGTTTTTATACTGTAGAAACTATATGTACTATTGCCCTACACCAACCCTACACCTAAACTTAGCCCTCACAGGAGACTGTGCATTTCTACTTCCCCCCCCAAAAAAACTCACTCTGTATGATTTATAAGCGTTTTGAAAAGTGGGGACATGAGGTAATGTCCTGAAAAGTCACCTTCACCTTGTAATACCTGTGTCATACCTGTGTCATTATACAAATCTATATCCTCATTTGTCACAAAAATGCACACACACTCACACATGCACACACACACACACACACTCTCACATGCGCACACACACACACACACACACACACACACACACTCACCCTAACTTGTGTATGGATTAACTAGTTCTCACCATGAATACAGCCATAGATGCTGGAATGGCATTAAAAAGAAAATAAACAAACAAACACACTCACAAATGTGTAGCCAGAAAGTGCGTAATTGTGTATTCTGTAATTGTCTCTATAACACGTCTTCTGGTTACACATTACTTTACGGTATTCTTGTTGTTGTACAAATGTACAGTTGTACATTTTGAATGCTGAGTATTTTGACAGCATGTAGTTACTGTAGGCTTAGGATTAGAAATATGGTTTTTTTGCATGTAATTATGCGTAATTTTCTGTTATATCTACAATAAATACGTGTAACAGATGCAGTAAATGAACGTGTAACCTGTCTTGTGAGCGTTTGTGTCCAGGAACAGACGTGTGTGTGTGGTTGTGAATGTGCTGCTGTCGTTGGTCAGGTGACCTCCGTTCGGGCTTCTGGGACGGTGGTTCCTCCTCCGCTGGTGCGCGGCGCTCAGCTGTCCAAACACAGCGCTCAGATCATCATGCCTCCGCTGGTCAGAGGAGCTCAGGTGCGTCTGCTTACCTGTCTGAACATGCGCTGACTGTATAAGAGAGAGAATATTGGTTTTTGACAGCCGATGCCGATATCTTGGAAAGCAGGGTGGCCAATGACCGATATAAAGCCGAGATAATTTTATTTGAATTAATATTTAATACGTTTGAAAATAGATTTAAAAATAAATGTGTAAAATAAACATACTTATACTTTAGAAGACAAAGTATTTTTCACGAATAAATAAATATTTAATAAAAATATAGTTATTAAAAAGGAAGTAAACACTGTGACCAACAGGGCACTCAGTATTCTGGGATGTTTGTGTGCATTGGGAATCATATTTTTTCAAAAAAAGCCAAGGTAACACTCATTTTACATACAGCACACAGTGAAAATGACATGAATATGGCAGTGGGCAAAAGCATAAAGCGCAGCATAGTTTGAAATCACAAGTTTAAGGTTTGTCGATCGCGCATCTCCAGCGAAGCTGAACTCTCCTCCTGTCCGCTTTCAAAACTTCACAAGAAGTTTGTGAAATTAAATATTCATTAGTCATTCAAAGATGTGTTTAAATTATATAAATGCATATTTTTCTGAATGCTGACGGCAAACGAGAAAGAATTATAATGTTTGCCTTTCTATTACTAATAATATAAAAGCAATAATTATAATACTTTTTGTATACATTTTAATTTCTTTGTTTAACAGTTCTATTTGATTATTAGACAGACTTCTATCCGTATCAGACAGAACTGTTAACGACGACAGTGAACAAGAGGAGGAGAATGTACCGTTTTCAGCACCGTCAAAATAAAAGTCCCACCTTGAACACATCAGCCAAACAGAAAAACTCATAAGCTGATGCCGATATTTGATATATATGCCAAATATCGGCCAATATATCGGTGGACCTCTAGCGGTGACACTTCTCTCTTGCGCTGCAGTCGATCTCAGTGTCGCCGCAGCAGGTGTCCAGCCTCAGACAGCAGCAGAACTCGTCCTCAGGGCCTCCTCCGCTGCTCCTCGCTCCCAGAGCCGTGGTCAGCAGCGTCCAGGGACAGAAGATCATCCAGCCCGGCCTCATACGCATGACCACCATCCCCAGCACAGGCCTGCTTCTCAGCATCAGCCAGGTGTGTGACGTCTGGCCACCGAGAACTCTCTAGTGCTTTACTGCTGTGCTTCATACTGAATACTAGGGACAATAAATTGATGCATCACGATTCGTGGATCGATTCCAAGCTTAGTTTTTAACAGCAGATGGCGCTCTAGGCTAGTTTTCAACTGAACACTTAAATTCTTGCGAACAGTGTTGGGGAAAGTTACTTTTAAAACTAATGCATTACAATATTGCATTACTCTCAAAAAAAAAAAGTAACTAATTACATTACTTAATTACTTTTTATGGAAAGTAATGCGTTACGTTACTTTTGAGTTACTTTTTAAATCTGGGCAGGGCTTGCTTGTTTGTTTTTAATATAAAAAAGTTCTTCTTTTACAAATGTAAAAGCCCTTTCACACCAAAAGTGAAATGAATGCGCCTCAGGCTGAAGGAAATGTAAATTCACGTCTGTACAGTAGAGGGCGCAGCTCAAACTAATCACATGAAGAATATGACGCAGGAGAAGAAAGTTCAACACTATTCAGCAATAACAAAAATTAAACAAATTTCATTTTTGCTTATTAGTATGCTTATAATCGTGGCATTTGATTAAGTATCCGTTTACTAGGTGTTCCACATAATCAGTTATAACAGCATTATAATAAAGCTAATATGTGACCCTGGACCTCAAAACCAGTCATAAGGGTAAATTTTGTGAAATTGAGATTTGTGCATCATCATAAATAATCTTTCCATTGATGTATGGTTTGTTAGGATAGGACAATATTTGGCTGAGATACAACTATTTGAAAATCTGGAATCTGAGGGTGCAAAAAAATCTAAATATTGAGAAAATCGCCTTTAAAGTTGTCCAAATGAAGTTCTTAGCAATGCATATTACTAATCAAAAATGAAGTTTTGATATATTTACAGTAGGAAATTTACAAAATATCTTCGTGCATCTTCTCCAGGGACACAAATAATCCTAACTCACTGACTGTGTCCCGCAGGCCGCCGGCTCAAACCTGAAGTCTGGGTCGGTCGTGTCGAGCGCCGGTCAGTCGGCTAAACTAGTGCTGCGCAAACAGCTGGAGAAGACGCTGCTGGAGATCCCTCCGGCCAAACCGCCGGCGCCGCAGCTCACCTTCCTGCCGTCGGCGGCCAATAACGAGTTCATCTACCTGCTGGGGCTGGAGGAGGTGGTGCAGAACCTGCTGGAGCCTCTGGGCCGAGGTGCGGATCAGTGCCGCAAATACAGCGCTTTACACAGCAGCTGCACAATAATAATCAGAGAGAGAAATGGTGTCAGTGTTCTTCAATTAGAAAACAATGAGTTTAGCTTTAAAACTTTCATTCTGACTTTCATTATTCTCTGTTCTCGTTTGATGGTGTCAAGCTTTATCACCATGATAAACCACACGCTGCTGCTGATGCTCTCGCACTGAAAATATAGAAGACCGAATCAAAAATGTGTAGAAAAGTCCATCTCCATGTTTGTTTGTTTGTTTGTTGTTTTTCTTTTATTATCATATTATTGTTTTTGTCATATTGCAAAATTATCAAATGCTTTTTATATGATCTGTTTCATTATATTGCCATATTATAGTATTTTTATATCATTATTATATTAAAATTTCATGTTTTTATTAGGGCTGTCAGTCGATTAAAATTTTTAATCTAATTAATTACATGATGTGTTGATTAATTAATCGCAAATTACATTTGGCTGTGAAAATACCCCCAAAAGATTTTTTAAAGCTATTTTTGTGTTAAATGAGAAAGTATTAAGTAGACATTACAAATAGTAGCTTTAGAAAGAAAAATTTTATTTGATTCAATATAAAATTTATTACACACAAATGTTTAAGCTACAACAGCCCAACATAAACTATAGAACATAAAAGATGATAATTTGAGAAACATCTCAGTTTTTTTTCGGAAGTCATTGGTAACCAAAACAGCTTTGCTACCAACAGTCTTCAAAATACCTTCTTTTATGCTCCACAAAAGAAAGTAAGTCATTCAGGTTTGAGTAAATGATGACATTATTAATTGTTTTTTTTGGGTGAAGTATGTCTTTAAAGGGTTTTTTTCCCCCTTTTTTGTAATGAAAAAATACTCTAAATAAGAAAATAAAACTGCCAGCAGGTGGCGGTAAATGTTTTTGAGTCTTTGATTCATTCGATTTGTTCAAACAGGTTATTCATTCAGGGATTCAGTAAATGGCTCTCTTTATGAATGAGACTTTGAATCATTGATTCACACGATTCGTTCAAAATGCGGATTCATTCAGAAACTAAACACCGCTGTGTTGCTCGCAGACACGCAGCTATTCTGCTGTGGCTTTATAGGTAATATTTTTGTTGGCAAAACTGATTGAAAACAGACAATATTGTGTTTAAAATATAAAACAATATAAACTTCTTATTTACTGAACTGTTGTTTAAAAGCACATTTGCACTCATTATAATCGGGACAAACAGAACTCGTGTGATATCGCTTATCATGTGATATAAATATCAGAAAGAAACTCATACAGGAGCATTTTGGCCCAATATCTTGAATTTCATAGCTGCATTTATGGAGTTGTTGCCCTGCATCATATTTGGCAACAGTCAGCTGTATGAAATGTAAGATGATGTCCAGGTCTGGAGGCGGGGCCAGTGTGTTAACTGTATTAAAAATATTTTAATCACGTTAGTTTTTCGTATCTAATTAAGTTAACACGTTAAACTGACAGCCCTAATTTTATATTATGATTAAAATATTTTTAACACAGTTAACACACATCATATTTAAATATATTTTTTATAATATTTCTTTTTTTGCGTATTACTTTTAGAATGTTACAATATCATGCTATTATTATCACATTGAAATATTATTTTTTATATTATTATTAGAATTTTTATTTTATAATCATTTTGTATTTCATATTATTTTGATCATATTGCAATGTTATATTTTTTCATATTTATTTTCATATTTATATTTATTTCATATATATATATATATATATATATATATATATATATATATTCACATTTTGATATTTATTTTCATATTATTGCTATTATTATTTTATTATATTGCAATATTATTTAATTTTCTATTATTTATTATATTTATACTATATTTTCAGTATGGAGCTGAAGTGATGAGAGATGAGCAGCTCATGTTAGAACAGTCCTGAGATTTTATTTGTGTAGCGGCACAATATAAATGAGAGTTTGTAAGATACAGAAGCACTGCAGGATTGTTTACTTTCTGTCTGAATATCATTAGACGCCAAACATCACAGTAAGTGTCAAGTACTGTTAGAATGTTAACATGATCTGATGTGGCTGATGTTCTGACCTGTGTGTGTGTGTGTGTGTCAGGTAAGCAGGGTCTGTACGCCGGTTTGGTGGTCAGCGCTGGAGAGCCTGCTGCTGCTCTCAGTGTCAGACGGACTTCACCTGTCGCTGGCGCCGAGACAAGGGCGGAGCCGTCATGTGTGAAGAGTGCATGTCGTCCAATCAGAAGAAAGCGCTGAAGGCCGAGCACACCAATCGTCTGAAGGCGGTGTTCGTCAAGGCGCTTCAGCAGGAGCAGGAGCTCGATAAGCGCGTGCAGCAGCAGGCCACGCCCCCTGCCTCTTCATCATCATCATCCTCTCCTCCTCCTCCTCTGTTCCCGGGATGAAGGCCGATCATGTCAAAGCGCGCTTCTCATCTTCAGTTCAGCAGATCGTGAGCCGCTCTGCCGCAGTCATCAAACAGGTGAGACGTTGCAGCTGTGCATCTGTCAGTCTGAGGTCAGTCAAGTCACCGTTACTTCTATAGCGCTTTTTTACAATGCAGATTGTGTCAAAGCAGCTTTACAGTATTGAACAGGAAAATATTGTGACTAAATAGTGTGCCATTCTCCTCTGGCCAGACAAACCAGCAGTTTAATTCTAGGCTGCAGCAAAGTCAGATTGTGCAGAGGACTCGTCTGGTTCCTGTGGTCTTGTCCTGATGACCGTCTAGGTGACGTGGTCTTCACTGGGGGTCTGTTCTGGGGCTCATCTAGTTGTCCTGACATTCAGGGCTGTAGAGGTCGTCTCTAGGTGCTAATCCACCATCTGATCTGGATACGGACTGGATCTGGAGGCTACGGGTGATCTCGGAATAAGAAAGAAACAGACTAATATTAGCGTAGATGCCATTCTTCTAACGATGTAACAAGTACATCGGGTGTTTATGGGAAGTGTTCCCGGTTCCAGTTGATCTAATTAATGCAGCCTAACAATCCTTTAACGGATTTGAATATTAGAAATGTGTTAGTCGTGTTATGTGTAAGCCAGGTTAAAGAGATGGGTTTTTAATCTAGATTTAAACTGAGTGTGTCTGCCTCCCGAATAGTGTTAGGTAGATTGTTCCAGAGTTTGGGCGCTAAATAGGACAAAGGATCTGTTGATTTTTGATATTCTAGGTATTATCAAATGGCCAGAGTTTTGAGAATGCAGCGGGCTGTGACAGACTATAATGTGATAAGAGCTTGCTAATACTGAGATGCTAAACACATTCAGGGCTTTATAGGTAATTAGCAAGATTTATAATGTATACAATGTTTAATAGGGAGCCAGTGCAGTGTTGACAGAACCGGGCTAATGTGTTCATACTTCCTGGTTCTAGTAAGAACTCTAGCTGCTGGATTTTGGACCAACTGTAGTTTGTTTATTAAGCGTGCAGAACAACCACCCAATAAAGCATTACAATAATCTCACCTCAGAGGTCATGAACGCATGGATTATTGTTTCTGCATTTGCCATCTGAGGTCAGAGTTTGGTCTGAGGTCGGTCTGAGGTCGAGGTCAGTCGGAGACCAGTCGGAGACCAGCCTGAGACCGGTCTGAGGTCAGTCTGAGGTCATTCTGAGACCGAGGTCAGTCTGAGGTCGGTCTGAGGTCAGTCTGAGATTGAGGTCAGTCAGAGGTCAGTCTGAGGTTGGTCTGAGGTCAGTCTAAGACCGAGGTCAATCTGAGGTCAATCTGAGACCAAGGTCAGTCTGAGACAGAGGTCAGTTTGAGATCGAGGTCGGTCTGAGGTCAGTCTCAGATCGAGGTCGGTCTGAGGTCAGTCTGAGATCGAGGTCGGTCTGAGGTCAGTCTGAGATCGAGGTCAGTCAGTCGAGAGGTCGAGGTCAGTCTGAGACTGAGGTCAGTCTGAGGTCGAGGTCAGTCTGAGACTGAGATCGGACTGAGATCGGTCTTGAGGTCAGTCTGAGACTGAGGTTGGTCTGAGGTCAGTCTGAGACAGAGGTCGGTCTGAGGTCAGTCTGAGGCTGAGGTCAGTCTGAGACTGAGGTCGGTCTGGGGTCAGTCTGAGGTCGGTCTGAGACTGAGGTAAGTCTGAGACTGAGGTCGGTCTGAGATCGTCTGAGGTCGGTCTGGGGTCAGTCTGAGGTCGGACTAAGATCGGTCTGAGGTCAGTCTGAGACTGAGGTTGGATCTGAGATCGGTCTGGGGTCAGTCTGAGGTCGGACTAAGATCGGTCTGAGGTCGGTCTGAGACTGAGGTTGGACTGAGGTCAGTCTGAGATCGGTCTGAGGTCGGTCTGAAGTGGGTCTGAGATCGGTCTGAGGTCAGTCTGGTTCTTCAGCGTGCCTGACGCAGGTTTTGTTCTTCAGGTGTCTCAGAGTGCGTCGGCTCGTAGCGTGCAGCCGTCTGCGATACGCGTTGTTCCTCATGCCTTCCCCCCGTCCTCTCTCAGCTGCAGAACGCCGTGGCGGCCGCCGCTCTGGTCAGCAGGCCAGGTAAGCATGCAGAGCGTCAGGGGTCAAAGGTCAGCAGCAGCAGAGGCAGCAGCAGCGTGAGGAAACGGTAGCAGCAGCAGTGCAGCAGGTAGATTCTGCTCAGAACTCTCTCAACCAGCGATCTACTACTGCTAGTTATATAGATTTCAATTAGTGCTTTTAATGAGGTTTTATTTTTTATTCTGTGTTTTTGTTTTACTTTTCATTTGAGTTACAATTTATAGTAATTTTGTGATGAGTTTTTGTCATTTTTATCTTTGTTTTTGTTATTGCCATTTAGGTTTACTTTTTAAGTTTGTTCAGTTTTAGTTTTTATTTATTTCCAGCAATTTTAGTGCTTCTACTTAAACTAAACAAATATTAAAAATGTTACATTAACAGCTAACTTAAATATTTTATTCGGTTCTCATTTCAATTTGAGTTAATTTTTATTATAATTTTTTAGTAATTTTTTATTTTTATTTATTTTTTTTTTTTTAGTTTTCAGCTTATTTCGTCATTTTCATTAGATTAGGGGTTTCTTTAATTATTATTTAGATTTTAATTTATTTTTAATTCCGTTTTAGTTTTTATTCATTTTATTTCTTTTTAGTCATTTTAGTGCTTCAACTTGAAGTAAACGAAAAGGAAGACTAAAATAAGTTCAAGTTATTGATCTACTTATTTATTTATTTATTTCAGCTTTCAGTTAACAATAATGTTTTAATAGATTTAGTTAATGATGGTAGCTCTGGTTTGAAGATATTCTGACCACACAAACTGGATTTGAGAGATCAGACTGTTGACCTTCTGATAACTGACTAGATCACACGTGTGTTGTCATTTCATCATGTTCATATTGACATACAGGTGTCAGTTTCTGCTCTTTTATCAGTTTTCACACTGTTTCTGCTCATGAGGGAATCAGTGCAGAGTTCATGAGCTTTACCTGTGCTGTCATCAATAGAACAGTCGCTTCTCTCTAGTTTAATCAAATACTTCAGTCATTGTTTACTCGTGCAAGTACAGATACCTTACAGTCAAAATTACTCCACTACAAGTTACAAGTCACCAATTCCAAAACAACTTGAGTAAAAGTCTTAGTGTGTCTGATTTTAGCAGTACTTAAGTATTTTACTTATAATAAATATACAGTAGGCTCAGAGATGCACTAGTCAAAGAGACATGCCAGTCAAAAACTGTAACGTTGTGGAGAAGCTGGAGGAAAACAGGCAGATATTGCAGAATTTAATGGAAAAACTAGAACAAACAATAAGCCAAAAATCAAAGTGAACAAAGAATGATGAGCAAACAGACAACAAGAAACACTACGGGCTATATACAGTCATGGCAAAATATCGGCACCCTTGGTAAATATGATCAAAGAAGACTGTGAAAATTAATCTGCATTGTTAATCCTTTTGATCTTTTATTTAAAAAATTCAAAAAAATCTAACCTTTCATTGGATAATAAGAATTTAAAATGGGGGGAAATATCATTATGAAAATAAATGTTTTTTCTCTAATACACA
The DNA here is from genome assembly GCA_039654775.1 of Spinibarbus caldwelli. Classification (NCBI taxonomy): domain Eukaryota; kingdom Metazoa; phylum Chordata; class Actinopteri; order Cypriniformes; family Cyprinidae; genus Spinibarbus; species Spinibarbus caldwelli. The sequence goes on along the minus strand of CM077234.1, from coordinate 36,923,448 downwards.
TTGGACACAATTATTGGTACCCCTATAAATTCTTATGAGTAAAATATATATTGAAGTATATTCCATTCATATTCACAATTTTGAGCACTCCAGGGTGATTATGAACGATGAAATTATCCAGCCATGGCTTCCTGTTTCACAGAAATATAAATAGGAGGGAAAGACAAAGCCCAAATTCCCTTAATCATCCATTACAATATGAAAAACCAAAGAATATATTTCTGCTGAGTGCAGCAGAAAAGATATTGAGCTTCACAAATTAGTGACGTGGCTTTAAAAAGAGAACTAGAGCATTTCCACCATCAGGGCAATAATTAAGAATTTCCACATCAACATAAAATGTTAGGAAACTGTCTGAAGAGGACGTGTTGTCTATATCGTCCTAATGCACGGTGAGGAGGAGAGTTTGAGTGGATAAAGACTCTCCAAGGACCACAGCTGGAGAACTGCAGAAAATAGTTGAGTCTCAGGTCAGAAACCTTAAAAAGCTAGAAGTTGTCAAACAGCACGTACATCAGCACATGTTGTTTGGGAGGGTTTCAAGAAAAATTCTCCTCGCTCATCCAAAAACAAACTCCAGCATATTCAGTTATCAGACACGACTGGAACTTCAAATGGACTGGCTTCTATGGTCAGATGAAACTAAAAAATGAGCTTTGTTAGCAGCAAACACTCAAGATGGGTTTGGTGAACACAAGGATAAAAAGTACCCCATGTGTACAATGAAATATACTGCTGTATTTTTGATGTTGTGGGCCTATATTTCTGCTGGAGGTCCTGGACATCTTGTTTAGACACATGGCATCATGGATTCTATCAAATACCAACAGATAAAAAAGATCAACTAAGTGACTGACTTCTGTTAGAAATCTTATAATGGGCCATGTTTGGATCTTCCACCGTACAATAATCCAAACACAAACCTCAAACACACAAAATGGGTCCCTGAGCACAAAACCAAGCTTTCTGCTAAGGCACTTCCAGTCCTCTGACCTGAACCCTATAGAAAATGAGGGGTGAACTGAAGAGAAGAAGCACCAATATGGAGCTGGGAATCTGAACACCACGGGAGACAGGAAGTGACATAAAAGTCCAAGACAAGGCACAGAGAACATGTAACAAAAACAAGAAAGAGCTGATTTGTGAAGAGAGGCAATCATGTTATTTTCTGAAACCAGAATAAAACTGAGCAAAACAACAACAACAACATCCTTCAAAAGATCTCTTCAGTATAACAGATAGATAAAATAATGCTGAGTAAAATGAAAAAGTCAAAGTCTTCTTGCTCTGGATGTGCTGCAGTCGTCTCATATATAAACACCTGTGATTCACAGCTACTTGCTGAGGAGCTCACATTCACGTAAAGCAGCCTCGGTGACAAGTTTGGGTGAGCGAGGGCAAAACGCTCAAGATAAGGTTCTGTCCAGTGGCCTGTAGCTGGCGATAGCACGACTTTTGGAGCAGAAATAATCTGCTGCAGAAAAGCTTGCTGCAAAATTGTAATGTGTA
>CM077234.1:36911263-36921839 GCA_039654775.1 Spinibarbus caldwelli | reverse complement strand
GTGTGTGCGTGTGTGTGTTTGACGAAGCGTGTTTGAATTCGTTTGTTCTTCCATAAACATTTATTTTTTCAGCTCATAGATTCAGTTACTAAATGTTTTCTTTGAACCATGTCTGAGCGTTGAGTCTGTTGATGTTTTATACGTTTGTCAATATTTCTTTGCAGTCACTGTAATTATATTGTTTGTATTTCCATGCAGGTGATTCTAGATTGTTATGAGCTGCTGATTATTGGTGCAGAGCATCAGTGTTAATGATGATGATGATGAAGGCAGATTGTTCTCACGGCTCTGATTGGTTAAACTGCACATGAATAAACCTCATCACTGTTTAAAACTGATCATGTTCATGATTTGGCCCATCCAACAGTTGAGGTCACCGATGCGTTTGTTTTGTGATGATGATGATGATGATGATGATGTCACAACGTCGTGTTTCCATGGTTACGGACAGATGCAGCATTTGCTTCCTGCAACATGTACAAAGTTACAGTTTGTTAGATTTATTTGTTCCTGTAATAAAACATTTTAAACCTCTTATTCTGACTGGACCTCTTCATTCGGTTCCAGTGTTTTATATTATGTATTTTAATCATAATTAGTGTTTTGTGGCTTTAACTCATCTGTAGGACAAACAGACAAAAATAAGAGCGTCTCTCACTTCAAGAGTCTCCAAAAATATGCGAAATATTTACAGTTTAAGTGTTGCTTGCAAATATAGTTTTTCCTCATCAGAATAATACACACACAAAGTTTGGATGTTGTCATAATATCTAGCTAAACTTTAACCCCTCGTCTGCCACAGACTAGAAAGTAGCACAACATGATTTCAGCTCAATCTTCTTCATCAGGGTTTGTTTCAGCAGGTTGTTGAGTTGATCTGGAACATTAAAACCTACATAAAACACAATCAATACGCAGAAAAATACAGAAAAAAGACAAGACAGTACAGGTGAACATGGTACAAAATTGAATAGTAGATAACTGTACTGCAGATAACATTCTGGTACAACCGCTACATATCTCTGACCATTTTTTCATTACATTTACATTAATTTTGCTACCTGTGTGCCACCAACCCCCTTACCGGTTACTTTTAGACGAAACTACACTCCCTTTCTCCCTCCCATCTTTCCTCTGAAGTATCCTCCTCTCTTCCCTCACCTACCCATATCTCTTCTCTGGATGTGAATGCAGCTACTGACACTCTATGCTCTACTTTAAACTCTTGTCTAGATGATATTTGTCCTCTCTCCTCCAGGCCAGCACATGCTGCCCCTTCTAACTCCTGGTTAGCCAATGTTCTTTGTGAGCATCGGCCCAAACTCAGAGCAGCAGAGAGAAAATGGCGCAAATCAAAAGATCCGTCGGACCTGAGTAGATATCAGTCTTTGCTCTCATCTTTGTCTGCTGAAGTCCACACTGCCAAATCCTCACATTTCCACAACAAGATCAACAGCGCTCCAGACATGCGTAACCTCTTCAGAACATTTAATTCTCTCCTCTGTCCCCCTCCACCACCTCCCACCACTTCTATAACAGCTGATGACTTTGCCACTTTTTTCACAGACACAACTAGATCGATCAGTAGTCAGTTCTCACCTCCACACACACACAGGACCTACAACCAACCACATCCACTGCTAAAACTCCCATCTTCTTCTGTCCCTTCACTGAGGCAGAAGTATCCAAAATTCTCCTCTACAGCCATCCTACAACAGGTCCTCTAGACCCAATCCCCTCACACCTTCTCCAAGCAATCTCTCCCACACTCTTACCAGCACTCACACACATCATCAACACATCTCTCCTCACAGGCATCTTCCCCACTGCGTTCAAGCAGGCTCGGGTAACCCCACTGCTCAAGAAACCTACATTAAACACTTCTCTTACTGAAAACTACAGACCTGTCTCTCTCCTTCCATTCATAGCCAAAACACTCGAACGAGTTGTCTTCAACCAGGTCTCATTGTTTCTTTCACAGAACAACAAACTGGATGCTAAACAGTAAGGTTTCAGGAGTGGCCATTCAACTGAGACTGCACTACTCTCAGTCACTGAAGCCCTGCGAATTGCAAAAGCAAACTCCAAATCATCAGTCCTCATTCTGCTGGATCTATCTGCTGCGTTTGACACTGTTAATCATCAGATCCTCCTGTCCACCCTCTCATCTCTGGGCATCACTAGGATTCCACTTCGCTGGTTTGAATCCTATCTCACTGGTAGGTCTTTCAGGGTGGCCCGGGGAGGAGAGGTATCCAAAGCACATCAACTGGTCACTGGGGTTCCTCAGGGATCGGTTCTTGGACCCCTCCTCTTCTCCACATACACGACATCACTGGGTCCCATCATACAGGCACATGGCTTCTCCTACCATTGCTACGCTGATGAGACACAGCTCTATCTCTCTTTTCAACCAGATGATCCAACGGTAGCTGCACGGATCTCAGGTTGCCTGGCAGACATCTCAGCATGGAAGAAAGAACATCACCTACAGCTCAACCTGGCAAAGACTGAGCTTCTTGTCTTCCTTGACACTCCAGCTCTACAGCATGATTTCACCATCCAGCTAGGTTCTTCTACAATTACCCCATCAACTTCGGACAGAAATCTTGGTGTAATCTTTGATGACCAGCTGACCTTCAAAGACAACATTGAAAAGACTGCTCGATCTTGCAGGTTTGCACTACACAACATCAGAAAGATCAGGCCCTTCCTAACAGAGCATGCTGCACAACTTCTTGTCCAGGCCCTTGTCATTTCTAGGCTGGACTACTGCAATGCTCTTCTGGCTGGACTTCCATCAAACACAATCAAACCTCTACAAATGATTCAGAATGCAGCGGCACGACTGGTCTTCAATGAGCCCAAAAGAGCCCATGTTACACCTCTCTTTATCTCCTTAAACTGGCTACCAGTTGCAGCTCGCATCAAGTTCAAGGCACTGATGCTTGCATATAGAACAACCACAGGCTCAGCACCCGCCTACTTCCACTCACTATTACGAATTTACACCCCCTCCAGAAGTCTGAGATCTGCTAGTGAGCGACGCCTCGTGGTACCATCACAGAGAGGCTCAAAATCACTCTCCAGAACATTCTCATTCACCATTCCTGGCTGGTGGAATGATCTTCCCACCCCTATCCGGAATGCTGGATCCCTACCAATCTTCAAGCAACAACTGAAAACTCATCTCTTTCGACACTACTTGACTTCATCCTAAACTTAAAAAAAAAAAAACTTTATCTTTCTCTTTATTTATTCCTTCCCTTGCTATCTTGTACTTATTTGAACAATGCCTGAGACTTCTTGTTACGAGCACTTCCTCTGTCTGATTGCCTCTTCAAGACGAATCGCTTTATGTATTCCCCAATTGTAAGTTGCTTTGGATAAAAGCGTCTGCAAAATGACTAAATGTAAATGTAGATCTCCCCATACTTCCACAGTTTATTACATTAACAATTTAAAAGTTTTTTGCTACATTAACAACTGCATTTCAAATTTTCTGAAATGTTATGTTTAAATATGCAAATGAGGCACTATCTAATTAAATATGCACTAATTTGCATACATTTCCAAAACATGAATCTGAACATTAGATAAAGCCCGGTTCAAAATTCCATTTTGTTGTTTCCAAAGGGGATTCTGGATTTCTCTTTTTATCATAAATCAGAAAATACTGTCAACAGACAGAAAATAAACACATTTTCGTCATGTTTTTAGGAGTAAAATGTTGTATAAATCAGTTGTATACGAACAAACCTTCAGAATATAGAGAGGAATAAATTTGTAAAGTTTGGTGTTTGCAATAGAAAAAACTCTTTAAAGATATGGATTGAAATTGAAATATACAGACACAAATAGATAAAGTGCAATAAAATAATTAAATGTGTATTTAGTCAAAGGTCATTACGTCGCATATAGAATCTCACTGTAAAACGACCAAAAACAAAAGCCAATTTCCACATCAGGGGCCTGTTTCATGAACAAGTTTACCAAATAAGCCAGGCTTATTTCATTTAGTCTGACTTGTTTTGAACCAAATCAACTAACAATAAGTCAGACTAACTGAAATAAATCTGGTTTATTTGGTAAACTTGTTTGATGAAACAGGCCCCAGATCATAGACTGTATAAAAAGATGGACGAAGCATCTCCACTTCCTTCCACTATAGCAGGCATCCTCAAATCTGGATCTCGAGATCCACTTTCCTGCAGAGTTTGGCTGCAACCCAATCAAACACACCTGAACAAGCTAATCAATGTCTTCAGGATCATTAGAAAATCACAGACAGGTGAGTTTGATCAGGGTTGGAGCTAAACTCTACAGTGGATTGGACCTCCAGGGTAAGATTTGAGGAACCCTGCACTATAGGAAATTGAAGCCAGTTCATCTCAGAATGGCCGTTGCCATCTTGAGAAAATGACGTCATTTGGAGCCAGAGTCTGCGCAGTAGTGTCCTGAGGTGGAGCCGCGGTATCAAACTCCCGCCCAAACTCCCGCAGACCCAATCAACCATAATGACACGCCCTGTTTTTATGGCATCAAATTACTAGCTAAAATCAAACTTATCACAAAAACTAACAATTGAACATATATCAGCATGATAACAACTACCTTAAATGACCAAAACCATATTTCGGAAAATTGTATTGGAAGTGGGTCCGTGTACGTTGCGTTCATTCGTTTTTTGATTTAAAATTGAAAAAAGAAACATGAGAAAATGGCACCATCTTTGTTTTTTGTTTTTTCAAATTGCCTAGATTTGCCGTTTTTACATTCAGGGGTAGAAAATGGATAAACAGCTTGAATGTTCGATTTCCACGTGTGGGAGGGAATTAAACGCCCCTTTTCACTGATTGGTCAAGCAAAAACGAAACTGTGCCGTCATCATGTCATTCTGTACTGTGTAACAGAATAAGAGTCCTCCGCTGTTAAAGCGTTTATTGCAACTCCTGCATTTTGTCTCTCTCTCATCAAACAACCAGATTTCTGTGTAGGCATAGATTCCGTATGGCAATTATTATGTGCTTATTGCAGAAATATGTATGTACCTCGGATCTGCAGCCACATTACCCTTTTAGTCTATTTCTTTGGCACACCGCACATTTTATTTAGCTGTCCAGTTATCAAAATCTGTGTGACAAAGCTGCGTGACGCACTGGACAACACGGGGCGAATGCATTTACATTATAGTGACGCTCAGAGCAGTATTGATTTTAGTATATCCAGCAGTCATAACTTTTATTTTAGACAGTACCGTTTCATTAATAATGAGTATAAATTGATTTCATTTTAGACATAAAACAGTCTGTTTTATTGACTTAAAACACAGGTGTTTCATTCTTGAATGAATCCGAGTCTTTGAATGAATCGTTTGAGTGAGTGGTTCAGTGACCCATTTGCTTTGCTCCTGAACAAATCAGCATTTTGAACGAATCTGTTGAATTGATGACTCTATGACTCATTCATCATCACAATGACTTGCCGCCACCTACTGGAGATGTAACCTTCATAATTCAAGTATCCAATTGTTTAATTTTGTCACATTTCATATTTCTGTAGGCTATTCAAAATGTTTTTGTTTAAAATATTAATCTCATTCCATAATGCAATTTCTGTGTTAATGCATTTACTGCCATCTGAGCAGCATTAATTGTGTAAATACATTAACTTAAGATGCAGCTTCTGTGCCACAGTGATGGCTTTGGCTGGTACTGATTTCATTGGTAACACCAATAATGTCATATTTTTCAAATATTGACTAAATTCAGGAATTTAATATTAAAGGTGACAGACACTGGCGGATCTAGGGGTGGGGCCAGAGGGGCACTGGCCCCAGCTGAAATCTGATTGGCCCTGAAGTGCCCCTGTCCTGTCACTCATCGCTGATTTACGTTAGCGTTAAGTCATTTGAAATTCAACCTGTGTACCACATCTTAATAAGCTTTACTTGTAAATATGAAGGTACATGTGTATAGCCCAGACTAATTTAAAATTGTAATTTTGGGCATGAAATGGGTCATCATTGACATTAGCAGACATTACAAAGCAGCGCTCATTCAAGGACGTGCATTTATTGCATAGACGGCGCAAGAGCATAATGTAGCCTACAACAGTAAGTGTCTAAAACAAATGTGCACAGTTCAATCGATAATACAATTTGCGCTATTGAACCTACTTTACAAAGCAAACTTTTTGCTAAAATAAAAGCGTGCGGTTTCTCGGGTGGAAGTTGCGTTCGTTACTATAGCAACATTAGGTTCCGAGCTCATTTTCTTTCAGAATCATCATTGACATGCAGAAAAACTGTAGCATTTTATTTAAAATGAAAGTAAGATAAAGATCCTCACATCACAGAGACCCGGTGTGCTAAAACTGTTTGGCTGAAAATAGTGGAATAATGTGGAAAGTGCATAATATTCTGATGTAGTCTGTGTGGAAGCATCCTATGATTCAGTAACACTGCAATAAGGAATGAAACTATTACCGGTTTGACGATGAAATTTCGACGGTTAGTTTTACTGTTTTATATTTTAATTATTATTTAAACTGAATTAGATTATTGCTGTAATGTATAGTGTAATTCACTCTCGAAGCCAGAAGGCGCAGACTCATAACTCATAACTCATAGACGTTTTATGATGTTCCAGCAAATCTCATACGCATCACTAAATATAAATGAATATAAAGCAGATCTAAACGTTTTCACTGATGAAACATGAAGAATAAAACATGAACAATAAACACACGATTGCGAAAATATATTGTTAATCTGTGCTATTCAAACCATCTCAGCTATTTTTTAAGAATAGTATATATTTACAATGCAATGCTAATAGACATAGCCGCTATCACAGTATGAAAATAATGTATTTTTTGCCTCATTAATAAAAAGCCTCATCAGACTGCACAAGTTGTTTCAAACACACAGTGGCGTTTTAAAACGAGTTTTTAGTGAAAAAAAACAGTATTAATCTCTTAAACTGTCTTGTGTTTATAACTAAACATGCTAGCCCTTATGCAAATAGGAACAATTAGCCTATATTTTACGAATACTTCAGGAAAGATAATCGACTTGAGACCATAAGAATGTTTTGTTTGTTTGTTTGTTTTAAAATGAATACATTTGATAAAAATGTTAGAGATGAAATGAAGTTTGATCAAAGAAATGTAGGATCAAACAGTGTGAGCAGAAAGTTTTCAATAAACAATGGGCAATAAATAAAAGACATTAGCATCATGATTAAAGACATCTAAAAGTCTCCTATCAGATAGAAGTGTGAATGTGTGCATGGAGACAAAGCAGTTTGGGCAGCACAAGACAATAAACTGCATGGATGCTTAGATAATGTGAGGAACTATTAGTTAGCGTTTTAGAGTCAACTCTAAAGAAAATCACATGGCGTGGTCTAAAAAATATTTCATGAAACTTAAGAGTTATAGAGTTATCCTCAGATTTGATAAAGAACATGGTCAGATTTGTGGCTTTACCTGCATTGTGTTTCTAGACAGCAACAAGGCTAATTTTTTATATATATGTATATATATATATATATATATGTATATATATATATATATATATATATAATTTTATTTTTTTTTGTCAAAGGTATTTAATGTAAATAATATTTCTAATAACTATAAATTCAAGCCCTTGTAGCTATTTTTCTGACTTAAGGACAACAAGCTGCCAAGTGTCTTTAAATTGACACTACACGTTTTAGACATTTCCAGTACATTTGAACAATACTGATAACCGTGATCATTTTGGTCACTATAATCGTGATAACACAGTACAGTAACACAGTACAGTACAGAACAAAGCATTTTATTTTAATTTCCTATGTAAATATTTATATATACTATTTCATTTGTAGTATTAAATGAATGAATGAATGAATGAATGATGCATTTATATAGCGCTTTTATGTGTATTGCTGTACACCCAAAGCGCTTTACAATCATGTGGGGGGTCTCTCCTCAAACACCACCAGTGTGCAGCATCCACCTGATGATGATGATGCGACGGCAGCCACAGGACAACGCCGCCAGTGCGCTCACCACACACCAGCTACAGGTGGAGAGGAGAGAGAGAGATAGAGCCAATCAAGTGGATGGGGATTATTAGGAGGCCATGATTGACAAGGGCCAGTGGTGGGAATTTGGCCAGGACACCGGGGTTACACCCCTACTCTTTACGAGAAGTGCCATGGGATTTTTAATGACCGCAGAGAGTCAGGACCTCGGTTTAATGTCTCATCCGAAAGACGGTGCTCTTTGACAGTATAGTGTACCCGTCACTATACTGGGGCGTTAGGACCCACACAGACTGCAGGGTGAGCACCCCCTGCTGGCCCCACTAACACCTCTTCCAACAGCAACCTAGTTTTCCCAGGAGTCTCCCATCCAGGAACTGACCAGCTCAACCCTGCTTAGCTTCAGTGGACGACCAGTCTTGGGCTGCAGAGTGATATGGCTGTAAAATAAAATGATGTAGCACCATTAAGAACTAACATGATCTAACACTGAACAAAAGCATATATATAATTTAAATTAAGATGAAAGAGACCTAATTTAGAATGCAATACATGTTACATGTCCAAATAATAATGTATATAGCCTTGTTATATAGTGTGTCAGTAAGTAATTGCCGAATAAATAGATGGATTCAAACTCTTGAGCAAAGACTTTGATATGAATAAATTTAGATTTAAATATTGATAATAAATATTTGAAATAAATATTGATTTTTTTTTTTTTTTTTTTTTTTTTTACGATAAGATGTGTGGTGTCAGTTTCTTACAATGTCAAGAACAACATTAAGCTATACATATTGTATTTAATCATATGCTCGTTTATATTCTTGTTGCTGGAACCCAAAACTCAACAAAGTGTGAAAATGAACTCCAAATTGGCAGGGAAGCCCGTTTTTCTCAAATATTGTATTACATTTTGTTATGTATGTTATTCTTAATGAATACATATATATATATATATATATATATATATATATATACACACACACACACACACACACACACACACACACATACATACATACATACAGAAATATTTAAGCCGTTATTGTTAAAGTTTCCAAAGACTTGAACAGTAAACTTGGCCCCTCTCTGTAAATGGTGGCCCCATTGTGGCCCCTGGTTCTAAAAAATCCTAGATCCGCCACTGGTGACAGACATATTTTATAAAGTTAGAAAAATGCCCTTTTCTATAAAAATAGCATGTATTATATGCATGTGTAATGTGCCGTCAGATATTAACATTATAAACTTCTCTATGAAAAAAAAAACAACAACAACAACAACAAAAAAACTCAAAATAATAATCAAAACGGTAAGATAGCTTTATTTTCACACCAAAATCGACACTGGTCTGCACTTCACTATAATGTAAATGTCACGCAGCTTTGCCACACAGATTTTGATAACTGGACCGCTAAATAAAATGTGAGGTGCGCCAAAGAAATAGACTAAAAGGGTAACATGTCTGCAGATAAGAGGTACATACATATTTCTGCAATAAGCCCTAATATTTGCCATAAAGAATCAATGTCTACACAGAAGTGAGCCCTGTCTATAGGCGCTGGCCCAGTATGGTTTGTGTCAAGCCATTTGTTAGTCTGCTTGTTTGATGAGAGGGAGATGAACGCAGGAGTTGCAATAAACGCTTTTATTCTGATGCACGAAACTGAAGACGACATGATGATGGGACCTTTTGATCCTTGCTTGACCAATCAGTGAAAAGGGGCGTTTAATTCCCTCCCACACGTGGAAATTGAACATTCAAGCTGTTTATCCATTTTCTACCCCTGAATGTAAAAACGGCAAATTAAGGTGATTTCTTGTTTTTTATTTTTTCTGAAAAAACGAAAAACGAAAATGGTGCCGTTTTCTCGTGTTTCTTTTTCAATTTTAAATCAAAAAGCGAATGAACGCAACGACTGAAGTCCCATTCGTTTACATGGAGAGGGCGGGGTTTATGACCTGTACTGCAGCCAGCCGCCAGGGGGCGATCAAAGAGCCCGCAGATTCACTTTTCAGGACATGTGAGGCACACCCGCCCCAGATCACTAGCAGAGATTGTCTTACTATAGAGAGATGAGAGGGTCTGTATTACTTACTATTGGAGAAAACATAACGGCTAACTTAGATCAGGTGTGCCTTAATAACCAATCAATTACAGCCTTGACGTCATTGAATTTCAGTCAGAGTTTTGCGGCACTCAATTGCCGTTTATGGATATAATAGGAATGAATGGGAAATGCCGTAAGCTGAATCCCACCTGTCGCAAGAAGTCAGTAGGTGTGTTTCCATTACAGATTTGTGCAAAACTTTGGCGATATTTTATAAATGTCAATAAAAAAGTATTTCGAAATGACGGCGTTCCATTAACCAATGTGATGCGACTAAAATGTAACCTTTTGCCTCTCATGATAAGTCACGGCAACGGATTTTGGATGTATTTATTCAAAGGAGGTGTAAGCGTGTATCTTTACAGAAGCTCCACGGAGAGCCACTTCAGAAACACATGCGGCGTGCTGGAATAAACACCGCAGTCA
>CM077234.1:36901263-36906263 GCA_039654775.1 Spinibarbus caldwelli | reverse complement strand
TGGTTTCAGAATGGTAATAATACAGAGAAGTGCAAGAACAGAAACTGGTAAAATACCAATTCTAGGAGTGAACCGAATTTTTATTTATTTATTTATTTATTTTCGTTTTAAGCGCTGCTTAAAGCACAGGGAGCCCCGCACGTGACATGCAAGGAAAACATTTAAATAGTGAGCACGAATTCGTTTTCTCATTTTATTAAATTGTGCGCATGATATTACTATCGTGTGTGCAATTTACTTTAAAGGAGGGAACGAGTTAATAAGTTGTGCACACGATTTAGTAGGGAAAGAATTATATTGTGGGCATGTTTTACTAATTTTTTTTTTCTGCATGTCATGTGTGGGGCTCATACATGTCACTTTAATCGTAATCTTAATTGTGACTTTTTATCTCACAATTCAGACTTTTTGAAAACATGAAATTAGGGCTGCAAAACGATTATTCGCATTCAAAATAAAAGTTTGTTTACATACTATAAGTGTGTGTGTACTGTGTATATTTATTATGTATATATAAATACACACGTATATATTTAAAAAATAAGTACTGTATGTATTTTGTACTTGTATATATTTTATGTTATATAAATATAAATTTTATATATAAATCTAACATTTTTCCTTAATATATACATGCATGTGTGTATATACATAATAAATATACACAGTACACACACATATAGTATGTAAACAAACTTTTATTTTGAATGTGATTAATCGCGATTAATCATTTGACAGCACTAGATGAAATACTCCAAGGCATTAAAGTCATTAGTGTCATTAAAAATGTTAAAAGTGTAGATCCAGAATTCAGATTTTTTTCTTATTTCTTTATGAGAATTGTGAGCTATAAACTGTATGATGTAAACTTAGAATTATGAGAGAAAAAAAGAGAATTTGTAAGATGCAAACTCAGAATTACGTGATGTAAATGGAGAATTGTGAGAGAGTCTGAATTGTGAGTAGCGCTGTCAAACGATTAATCGCATCCAAAATTAATGTTTTTGTTTACATAGTATATATTAATGGTTTGAAAGCACTAGTTGTGAGATAAAGTCTCATTGTTGAATGTACTCTTTTGTGGTTGCTCTGATGTGGTCCTCAGGTTACAGTATGTTCGGCATCGGCGTGGGGCTCATGGTGTTCGGATACTGGAGGCTGTTCCGCTGGAACCGCGAGCGCAGGTGAGCAAGCGTCACGCTGAGCTTCTGTGAGTCGAGTCTGAGAGTCCTGACGCTTCTGCTCTTCCTCCGACAGACGGCTGCACATCGAGGAGCTGGAGGCGCGCGTCGCTTTACTGCCGCTGCTGCAGGCCGAGCAGGACCGCCGGTGAGAGCCTTTGCATTCTGCATCGAGAAGAGCTTAATCAGAGCAGACAGCCTAAAGTCAGAAAGTCATGGCATTAAGTGTGGCCCTGGAGCACAAAAGCAGTCATAAGTAGCACAGGTATATTTGTAGCAATAGCCAACAATACATTGTATGAGTCAAAATTATCCATTTTTCTTTTATGACGAATCATTAGGATATTAAGTAAAGATCATGTTCCATGAAGATATTTTGTCAATTTCCTACCGTAAATATATCAAAACTTAATTTTTGAATAGTAATATTTATTGCTAAGAACTTCATTTGAACAACTTTAAAGGTGATTTTCTCAATATTTAGATTTTTTTGCACCCTCAGATTCCAGATTTTCAAATAGTTGTATCTCAGCCAAATATTGTCCTATCCTAACAAACCATACATCAATGGAAAGATTATTTATTCAGCTTTCAGATGATGCATAAATCTCAAAAAATTGACCCTTGTGACTGGTTTTGTGGTCCTGGGTCACATGTGTTGCATGAAATGCAAAACATGAATATCTTCCTCAGTATTTTGTCTTGTTTTCCAGTACAAATATCTAAACGTCCTTAAATCAAGATACATTTACTGGAGAAGCAAAATGAAGATATGAAGTCTTGTTTTAATGGAAATTGATCAAAAAGAAGTTGACAAACATGACAAACTTGTTTTTCCTTTGAATTATGAAAACTTGTTTTTCCTTTGAATTAAGATGATTTTTCTGAGATATTTGTTCTTGTTTTAATCATAAACTCTCAGAAACAAGACTTTTTATCTTCAGTCATTCTGTTTCTTCAGTAAATGTATCTTGATTTAAGAGTCTTTAGATATTTGCACTGAAAAACAAGACCGAAATACTGAGGAAGAGCAGCAGTTTTTTTGTAGTGTGATCAGAAGTTACAGTAAAAGATATTTCTATATTCTAGTTAAGCTTTTTTTGTAAAATGAATTGAAAAGTAATGGAAATCTGTTGGAAGTCATTTTCTCTGCTCATTTTCTGCTCTTTTCTGTTTACAGAACATATTGACGTATTGTTCCCTTCGATTTAGTTTACTTTAATTGCTCTTAAAAAGGTCTTAAATTGTTAAATTGACCTTCATAACACCTGCTTATTGGTGAATCATGAATTGTTTGTAAAAATGAAAATATTATATTTATTTTATTTATGCATTTCAGCAGACGCTTTTATCCAAAGCGACTTACATAGCATTCAAGTTACAGATTTTACATTTTTATCAGCTCTTGCTTTCCCTGGGAATCGAACCCATGATCTTGGCGTTGCTAGCGCCATGCTCCTCTATTTGAGCTACAGGAAAGCAAATATTCAAACGCAGATTTTATGCACAAATTCGTGCGAATGCATATGAGAGCCAATGATCTGTTTTGACCAATCCTGTGAGTCTAGGGGCGGGGCTATGTGACTGACTGACCAATGACAGAGGTGGGCATGATCATTATGAGTGTGATTGATGTTGTTAATGATGCAGACGTCTAGGGATGGAACGATTACCGGTTTGACGATAATTCATAAGTCAAATGTTTACTCAGAATATTATACAAACCTGCAATAATTAAATATGTTAAATAAGACAAATATCATTTATGTATTTAATCCCATTTTATTAACCAATGTTTTTGTTACTGACCTTCGATGATCCACTTCAACCATACTAATAATCAAAAATGGCACGTTTGTGTTTTATTTTAGTTATTGTTGAATAGTGTTGATCTTTCTTCTCCTGCGTCATATTCTTCATGTGATTAGTTTGAGCGGCGTCCTCTACTGTACAGACGTGAATTTACATTTCCTTCAGCCTGAGGAGGATTCACTTCACTTTTATTGTGAAAGGGCTTTTATGTTTGTAAAAGAAGAACTTTTTTATATTAAAAACAAACAAGCAAGCCCTGCCCAGATTTAAAAATAACTCAAAACTAACATAATGCATTACTTTCCATAAAATGTAACTAAGTAATGTAATTAGTTACTTTTTTAGGGAATTATGCAATATTGTACTTTTAAAAGTAACTTTCTCCAACACTGCTTGTGATAATACTGATAACGGAGATAATTTATGTCACTATAATTGTGATGAGAACGCTTCTCTGATGTGGGTCGGTGTGTGTGTCTCCTGCAGGATGCTGCAGATGCTGCGAGAGAATCTGGAGGAGGAGGCTGTGATCATGAAGGACGTTCCTGGCTGGAAGGTTCTGACTCCTCGAGCTGTGTGTGTGTGTGTGTGAGTGTGTGTGTGTGTGGTTTGGTTTTTCTATTCAGGTGGGGACTTAAACCTGAATACACACAGACTCATGGGGACTCGTGTCACGGTGGGGTCCTAAATTGAGGTCTCCACGGGTAAAGAAGCAGCTTATAAATCACACAGAATGAAGTTTTTTGAAAATCTAAAAATGCAGAAAGTCTCCTGTGAGGGCTAAGTTTAGGTGTAGGGTTGGTGTAGGGCAATAGAATATACGGTCTGTACAGTAGAAAAACCATTACGCCTATGAATGTCCCCACAAGGATAGTGAAACAAGTGTGTGTGTGTGAGAGTGTGTGATTGTGTGTGTGTGTGAGTGTGTGATTGTGTGTGTGTGTGAGAGTGTGTGTGTGAGTTAGTGAGAGCGAGTGTGTGTGTGCATGTGTGAGAGTGTGTGTGTGTGTGTGAGAGAGTGTGAGTTAGTGAGAGCTGAGTGTGTGTGTGTGTGTGAGAGTGTGATTGTGTGTGTGTGTGTGTGAGTGTGTGAGAGAGAGAGTGTGTGTGTGTGTGAGAGAGAGTGTGTGAGTGTGATTGTGTGTGTGTGTGTGTGTGTGTGTGTGAGAGTGTGTGTGTGTGTGAGTGAGTGTGAGTTAGTGAGAGCGAGTGTGTGTGTGTGCGTGTGTGAGAGCGAGCGAGTGTGTGAGAGTGTATGTGTGTGTGAGAGTGTGTGTGTGTGTGTGTGAGAGAGTGTTTGTGTGTGTGCGTGTGTGAGAGTGTGTGAGAGAGTGTTTGTGTGTGTGTGTGAGAGTGTGTGTGTGTGTGTGTGTGTGTATGTGTGTGTGTGTGTGTTTGATGAGCTGTCTGATGTGTTTCAGGTCGGGGAGAATGTGTTCCACACGGATCGATGGGTGTCTCCGCTCATAGAGGAGCTGTATAACCTGCGGCCCGCGCGAGGAGATGCGCGGGTCCGCGCGAGGAGATGCTGCGCAAGAAGTTCGGCTTCCTGTGGTACGTCTAGCGCTTGGGTATCGCTTCAATTTTATCAGTTCCAATTCTGTTTATCGATTCCCAGTTTCAATTCCAAGTGGGTAAAAATTCTGAAAGCTGAATAAATAATCTTTCCATTGATGTATGGTTTGTTAGGATAGGGCAATATCTGGCTGAGATACAACTATTTGAAAATCTGGAATCTGAGGGTGCAAAAAAATCTAAATATTGAGAAAATCAGCTTTAAAGTTTTTAGCAATGCATATTACTAATCAAAAATTAAGTTTTGATATATTTACAGTAGGAAATTTACAAAATATCTTCATGGAACATGATCTTTACTTAATATCCTAATGATTTTTTGGCATAAAAGAAAAACTGATAATTTTGGACCCATACAATGTATTGTTGGCTATTGCTACAAATTTACCTGTGCTACTTATGACTGCTTTTGTGCTCAGGGTCATATGTTTA
>CM077234.1:36881263-36893763 GCA_039654775.1 Spinibarbus caldwelli | reverse complement strand
AAATCAAGACAAAAATACTAACAGACAAAAAATAAAATAAAGTAACAAAAGCAGTGTTTGTAGTGCATCATTATTATAGAAAAATCACCAGAAACCTAAAACCTGTATGCCGTTATTATGCGGTTATATCATGTTATATCACGTGACTCGTTCTCTGTATTCCAGCTCACATGATGCTCTGTGTTAGGAACAGACTGGATATTAAATTATTAATTTTCAGTTCAATATGACTTCATGTGTGTCTGTTCCTCACACAAGCATCACAGAGAAACTAGTTTATTCCATCAGGAGTGTGACAAGATTTCAAGAGTGGTGAAAATGTTTGATGCTGTAAACATATGTGGAGGACGTTCTAGCTCTGGATCAGAATCAGGACTGAATCTCAGGATGTTTAAGTGAATGAACTGTGAAGTCGAGCATCACGGGAATCATAATCGATCCCGATCACAGAAGGTCAGAGGATGCGTGATGCGTGGAGCACACACCAGAAATCACCTTCTGACGCAGTATGTTGCTCTTGTTTTTCAGTACAAATATCTAAGGATTCTTAAATCAAGATAGATTTACTGGAGATGCAAAATGACTTATTCAGTCTTGTCTTCTGAAAAAAAAAAAAAAAAAAGGATCAAACTGAAGTGAGTTTATACTTAAAACAAGAAAAAATATCTGCCAATGGGGTCAGAAAAATCAACTTAATTCAAAGGGAAAACAATTTTTATTTTTATTTTCACCCCAGTGCAGATACTTGTTCTTGTTTTAAGCATAAACTCATAAAACCATGACCTCATATCTTAAGTCATTTTGCTTCTCCAGTGAATGTATCTGGATTCAAGAATCTTTAGAGATTTGTACAGGAAAACAAGACAGAAATGCTTGTTTATAAAATCATTGAACTCCATGTGGTGATTGCGCTGCAAAAAAAAAGATTTTCTTAGTATTTTTTGTCTTGTTTTCTAGTATAAATATCTAAACATCCTTGAATCAAGATGCATTTACTTGACAAGCAAAATGGCTTAAGATATTAAGTCTTGTTTTCTAAAGGAAATCATCAAAATTTTGTTAGGTTTTGCTTAAAACAAGCAAAAATATCTGCCAATGGGGTAAGAAAATAAATTTTTAATTCAAAGGCTAAACAAGATTATTTTCTTGCCCCATTGGCAAATAGTTTTGCTTGTTTTAAGCAAAAAATAACTTTTTTTTTTCTTTTCCGAAAACAAGACATAATATCTTATGTCATTTTACCTTTAAAGTAAATTCATCTTGATTCAAGAATTTTTAGATATTTATACTAGAAAAGACAAAAATACTTTGAAGTCTTTTAAAAGAAAAATATTTTTTTTTGCAGTGTGTCAGTGTTTCTCTCGTTTATATCTGTGTTTTTTACAGTTTGACTTCCATCAGTGTTTAACGAGGTTTTTCTAACTTGTCTTGGTTCTGATCATATTTTTAGAGTCCATCTCAACTCATTTATGTTGTGCAGTAAAGAGGAGGCGGTTGCCATAGAGACGGAGTTGCTAAGGGATTATGGTTTCAGACAGCAACAGCTGACAGAGATGCTGGGACACGCGTATGCGACCGCCATCGCAAAGGTCTGTAGAGACGAGAATTCAGTTACACTTTATGATGCTCTTTCTTTAATTTAGTGAAATACTGAATACAGGACTAAACTACAAACTGTTGTGAATCTTTATCATCAGAATCAGAATCAGAATCAGCTTTATTGCCAGGTATGTTTGCACATACGAGGAATGTGTTTTAGTGACAGTAGCTCCACAGTACAACAGAATGACAGTGACAGGACAGGACACAGATAATAATAAAAGAATAATGTACAAATATACAAAATGGACAGTATGCAAAATAGCACAAACACAATATACGTACACGTACATCTCGCACACATACATCTCAGAGACATCTATTTGACGTCTGCATTTACATCTGCAAGACGTATTTTTTAGAGTGTTTGCTCATCTGCAAGATGTCTATAGGACGTTTCCTTTTAGATGTCAAATAGACGTCTATTAGATGTCTTTAAGATGTTTATGATTTAGAATGTATGTAAAACTGACATCTGAAAGACGTCTGTCAGATGTTAGTAGACAGCAGATGCTTTCCAGATCAAGAGATCTTTAACAGACATCTTGCAGACGCACGTGTGCTATCTGGGATATGTCCAGCAAAACATCCGAATAATCGAAAACCGGTCGGAGATTTTGTGGTGTGTTCTGCCGAATGTTCAGCAGTTCTTCCCCAGTGAAACTGATCGTGTTTGACAAACAAAAAACAGGAAAAACTAACAAAAACACTAAAACAACTGGAGAGCCAAGCACAATGGCTGCCATGCGTGGCGCCATCTTGAGATTCTATCATGTATCATTCAGAATTGTGAGATATATATTATAATTCAGAACTGCGAGATATAAAGACAGAATTGCGAGATTGTAATTCAAAGTTGTGAGATATAGTTCAGAATCGCAAGATATATAATTCAAAATTGCAAAATATGAAGTCAGTATTGCAAGATAAATAATTCAGAACTGTGAAATATCAAAATTACGAGATATGTAATTCACAATTGTGTAATATATAATTCAGAAGTGCAATATATATAATTCAGAATTGTGAGACATAAAAGTCAGAAATGCGAGATACAAAATTCAGAATTGCGAGATATTATAATTCAGAATTGCAAAGATATAAAGACAGAATTGCGAGATTATAATTCAGAGTTGCGAGATATAGTTCAGAATTGCAAGATATATAATTCACAATTGCGAGATATGAAGTCAGAATTGCAAGATAAATAATTCAGAACTGTGAAATATGAAGAGAGAATTACGAGATATGTAATTCACAATTGCGAGATTTAAAGACAGAATTGCAAGATACATAATTCAGAATTGTGATATACTGTACAATTAAGAATTGAGAGATATGAAGTCAGAATTGTAAGATATATAGTTCATAAATGTGAGATATAATTCAGAATTCTGAGATATTAAGTCAGAATATATAAGATATATAATTTAGAATTGCAAGAAATGATTGCAATATATAATTCATAATTGCGATATATAAAGATAAAATTGTGAGATAATTCATAATTGTGTGATATATAAGAATTGCGAGATATGAAGTCAGAATTGTAAAATATATAGTTCAGAACTGATATATATAATTCAGAATTGAGAAAAATATTTGATTTAGAATTGCAAGATATATATGTCAGAGTCTTAGTCACCAGTCACCAGTCATCAGCCCCAGCGCACCCAAGATCACCATCACCTGGATTGCTGATCACCCGCACCTGCAGCCACTTATTATCATCTCTTTAAATACACGCTCCGTTCAGACTCTCATCGTCAGGTCTACCGTTCACAACCCCGAACAGTTCCCAGACCCTTTGTGCACTTACCTGTTCACTTGCATTTCAGCTCTCCAACAATCCTCCTGCGATACTCCGTCTAAGAATCACCTGTTCCTGGTTCCTGCACTCCATTGATCCTGCAAAGAGACTCCCATTCGGTCTACAGTTAAGACCCACTGAACTGTTACTATTTCCAAGATTCTCACCTGCCATTCTCTCCTCACGATCTGCATTCAACTTGTCAATAAACCATCCTTGTGTTTCACTCACCTCTGTGTCTCCTCGCCTGCATATCTGTGACAATATAATTCAGAATTGCGAGATTATAATTCAGAGTTGTGAGATATATTATTCAGAAATGTAATTCAGAATTGCGAAAAATACAGTCCAGAATTGTAAGATATATAGTTTTATAGTTTATGTATAACTCAGACTTGCAAGATATATAATTAAAAATTGCGAGATATGAAGTCAGAATCACAATATATAATTCAGAATTGCAAAATTAATTCAGAATTGTGAGATGGATAATTCTCTTCAAAAAAAAAAACTTTTTTTTCTCTCTTTAAAAACATTTTTTGCTTAAAAACATTCAGACTTGTGAGATAAGAGGTCAGAATTCCATGATATAAATTCAGAATTGTTAAACAGAAAGTTTCAATTACATTTTTATTTATTTTTTATTTCATGTCAGAAACAAAAAAACTAAATTGCAAGATGTAAACTTCGATTTCTGATTTTTTTTTTATCACAATTGCAACTTTGTATCTCGTATTTCTACTTTTTTTTTTTTTTTCTAGAATTGTGAGAAATAGCCTGAATTGTGAGATATATATAGTTGAGATTCCAAGTTTTGTGTTGTAATGTTGTGCTGGAATAGGTTTCTGCGGTTGTTTTGTCAGGTTTTCCCGCTGGCGTCTCTGCAGAAGGGGCAGCCGATGGTTCTGGTGGCCTGCGGTCCGGATCAGAACGGCTTGCTTGGGTATGGCTTGCGCTCGTCATCTGCGTGTGTTTGTGAGTGAATGCAGCACACGCTTCATGCAGCGTCTGTGATCTCTGAGACTGACGGATGTGTGTGTGTGTGTGTGTGAGACAGGAATACATCCTCACAGTCTTCATCCCCAAACGCTCCTCAGACGGTCTTCATCAGGACCTGACGCTTCAGTGTGAGCGGATGGACCTGCCGTTCCTGTCCTACCTGCCCACTGAGGTCAGCCAACCCAGCCCTGGACCCTAACCCTAACCCTAACCCTAACCCTGGTCAAGGTAACCCGGCACCAGCCCCTGACACAAGCGCTTCTTACTTCTAGCCCAGCAATGTTTTGGTGCTACTTACGAACCACTTTTCCTGGTTCGGAGCTGGTGCTTTGGGTGTCGAAAGACAAAGAACCGATTTGAAACTAGGCTCTGAACCAGCACACAAACTGTGTTGGTGGAAAAGGTGTATAATGTATTTAAAGTGCTCTATTTCCATGCATTAATTTTGTACTTAATATACAAAAAAATAAATAAATAAATAAAATAAATAATAATAATTATATATATATATATTCTTTAGTACTTAAGATAATCTTAAGAACATCTAAGTGCACTCAACTGTGCTGGTTTGGGGCACCATAAATATGAACTAAAATCTGCTTTTAACATACTTTATATATATATATATATATATATATATAAGTATATATATAAGTATTTAGTTACAACGTACCACTTCTTGTACAATTGAAACCATCTGTCATTCACTTTTAAATATACTCATCAAACAATGAAAATACACTTATGAATTATTTTAAATATAAGATTAATACATGATGAATATACACAAAATGTATTTATAATGTATTGGCCACATATTTTTTATAGATTCAAAAGTTCATTTCAAATGTATTGTAATTATGTTAACATTCCCTTTATATGATATACTTAAACTACATTGTAAATAGTACAATTAAATACACTATTACTATATCATTAATAGCACTTTTAAATATATCCACATTAAAAATATAGCACTTCAAGTGCTTTACGCTGAAAGTATACTTACTGTTAAACTGTGAATTTTGGTTCACATCTAAACACATATGAATGAATAATGCAATCATGTGCTATTACTGTATTTATAGCAGCCTAAGCACAGTAACCTACAGGGTTTTACTTAAGTAGTACATTTCTACTGTATTATCATGAAAATCAAAATAGAACTTAGTGATAATATATATAAAAATCCACTAAAATTTTATTTAAAGTGATTTTAGCACACTTTTAAGCAATGCAATTATATATCTTACCACTAAGAGTTCTCCTAAATAGCTGTAAAAGTTTTAGCTAAGAGTTTTCTCTTAAAACCTATTCCCAAAGCTGCTGAGACAAACACTTACTAAGGAATAGAGAGAAGTCTTAAGCTCAGAGTAAATAAGGGCGGAGTTTACCTCGTTGCTATGGATGATGTCAGCATGCTAATTAACTATGCACACAGTGATTGGCTTTATAGTGGATTTATTCATAGAGATATTGTAGAGCGCGATATGTTGCCATATTCAAATAAAGATTTAAAAATAAAAATGTTGCCATATTCAAATAAAGATTCTATAACAAGCAGGTTGTGTCACTAATTAAACAAGTATATGTTCAGTTAATTGTCAGCCTCTTACATGGGTGCTTCTCATAAACAATTAGCGGATATATATAAACTGCCTTTTAATTAACAGAGTAGAATAATCATGGCTGATATGCAAAAGTAAAAGAAAAAAAAAAAAAACTGGATGCAAGAACATGTTACTTCTTGCCGAGCTGGTTAATGAAAGCAAGGATATAATCAGAGGAGAATCTGGAGTTGGGATAACCTCCAAAACCAAAGGTGATACTTTTATAAAAGCTCATTATCATCAAATGTTTGTAAAATGTTTACGTTCCGAGGCAGATTGCCGCCAACAGCTATTTTAGGATAGTTTGTGGAGAGTCCTCTTCACTAATCCTAACCTTTCACAGTTTTAGGAGCTAGTTTTAGTGCTGAAACACTTTGTGAAATACTCTCAGAGCAAAAATTTAGGACTGACGCACTTCTAAATCAGCGAGTTATGAGCTACTTTTAGCCTGAAGATGTTTTGTGAACGCAGACCTCATTTATAAAGCGTGCGTATGCTCAGATTTGATCTTAGAATGCAGGAGGACAATGACAAAGAGTCATTTTTCCAGCTAAAGTCAGTTCATTGATGCCATCATCCTAATGTGGAAGACAGTGATGCTCATCAACTGTTCGAATACCAACATTTTTCAAAATATCTTCGTCTGTAATTAAAAGAAGAAACTTGTACAGATTTGGAACAAGTGGAGGGTGGTAAATGACAGGTTTTTCATTTTGGAAATAAACTAATCCTTTAAAGATTTGCAAAAAAAAAAAAAAAAAAAAAATAAGGCTTTTTCCTAAACTAACATTTTATTAGTTTCAAAAATAAATACAAAACTCTCTCCTAATTGAAGGAAAACAAGTTAAAAAAAACTGAATCCAATATTTGGTTTTAATACAGCATAACGAGAAATTTATAAGCTATTTTTTGTAGGCCGGTCGTTTTTGACTGGTGTGTGATTTTGTGCCATTTTGAACAAAATAAAAGCATTTCACAGCAAACCTCCTGATTGATTAAACATTAAAGCACACCAGTGTGATCTTTCACATTTTAATCAAAATTATAAAAAAAAATTTTCTTTTCCCATTTACAAACTAAGAATGAGCTCAGATCAGTGAAACCTAGGAAACGCTTTACATAAATTAGTTCACATGAACTAACTTACTAATTCTTCTATTTCAACATGTACTAATGCAATTTTAAAATTAAAACTTGCATCTGTTAACATTGTTTAAACCTGAGATTATTAACAATGAATAGGTGAATTTTTATTAAAAAATCAAAATGCATTGCTCATTGTTTCTAATGCATTAAGTAATGTTAACTAAGGAAGGTTACTGTGGCCTGTGATCAAACCGCTCCAGAAAAGAATACAAAACCTGTGCTAATTTAAAGAAAAGCTGAATCCAGTATTTGATCATACAACTTTATGAGATCTAGTCAATTTCTAGAAGGACGGTCATTTTTGAGCAGGAAAACCAAAGGTGTTAGAGGGTTTTCAACAGCACAAGAGTTCATGGCATGAATAAACCAAGTCAAGTCACCTTTATTTATATAGCGCTTTTAACAATACAGATTGTGTCAAAGCAACTTTCCAATATCAAAATAGTGTCAATAATGTAAAATTACAATTTTCAGTTAACGGCATTTCATTATTGAATTCAGTGATGTCATCACCCAGCTCAGTTCAGTTTAAATAGTATCTGTGCAATCAAGTCGACGATATCGCTGGAAACTCAGCTGGAAACCAGAATTTTGATGGCTTCTGTTGTCCTCATTTGTAAGTCGCTTTGGATAAATGCATCTGCTAAATGACCATCTGACGTTCATGAACCTCCAATCACAGCAGGTCCTCGGTTTCATCTTCAGCCCGTCGTTACATCATCTAAACTTGAAACCAGAAAGAAACCCAGATCAGATCGCAAAACAGGTCAAGCCTTTGTAAAATCTACAAGATCATTAGACGTCCAATCAACGAAACACCAACCTCACGCTTTACGCTCATCAGGCCTCGGCCTTCTTCAAACACCAAACGGTTTCCGATGGGAACTCAACCTGAACAAAACCAAAGAGAGATCATTAAACATTAAACACTCAACAGCAGAAATCACAGACATCAGCACACAATTAACTAGAGTGTCTTTGGTCAAAAGCACAACTCAGAACTAATTTGGCCTTTCTCAAATTGAACTACATTGGTGAAAGTAAATGTGTTGGTGAGACTGAAGGTTAATCAGAGCCTAAATTTAAGGTCTTTCTAGAATGGTTGGCAATGCATGAGAAGAAATGAGTCAGCTGCAGATCTATGACTCCATGCAGACGCATCTGAGGACTTAAGATCTGCGCTGTGCTGTGGAGCATCTCAGTGTCAGAGCAACAAATACAAACTTAATTTAAGAAGTGAACAGGAGAGCAAAGGAAGGTTACCTCACGCACACAGGCTAACGAACAGAGCAGCCAGAGTCAGGATTCACTTCGGTAGATGCAACGCTTCAAGCTCCAAGGACGTGTTTGAGGAAACTCATCCAGAGCGCTTGGGTTCAATCAAGCATTGTTTGGGTGAAACACACTCAATAACTCACTCTACTCAGCTAACTACGACTGGTGAAGGTTATTCCCTTCACCATTAAACTCAGTTCTTCCTGACCTTCATTTCATTTGACACACCAGGAGAAAACAGGCAGTCGTGCAACAGGAAACACTAATGTTTGAACTCCATTTAGTTATTAGCAAGGTGCAAAATTTTAGTAACAAACCCAATTAGTTTTCAAAGCCAAACACAAACTCTTTGGTTCCTGTTGTTCTGCTGTTCGTCATGTTTGAGCTGCTAATTGAAGCACTTGCATTTTTATAGCCATTTATTAAGTTATATAACGTATGAAGGTAATGTGACATTAAAAACACTTTAAAAATGCATGACTTTAAACGTCTATTATTCTCACTGGAAATAACATGCAGTGCTAAAATAATTCTTTAGAGACTGACCTCATAAAATACATTTGGGTCACATTTAAACCTAGCCAACAGGAAACTTTTAAAATTAAACGCATGCGTGATCCTGGACCACAAAACCAGTCATAAGGATCAATTTTTCAAAACTGATTTATACATCTGAAACTGAATAAAGCTTTCCATTGATGTATGGTTTGTTAGGATAGGACAATATTTGGATGAAATGCAACCATTTGAAAATCTGGAATCTGATGGTGCATAAAAAGAATAAATAAAACTAAATGGAGAAAACCAACCAAGTTGCCCAAATGAAGTTCTTAGCAATGCATTTTATCAATCAAATTAAGCTGATATATTTACGGTAGGAAATTTACAAAATAACATGGAACATGATCTTTACTTAATATCCTAATGATTTTTGGCATAAAACAAATCAATTTTGACCCATACAACGTGTTTTTGGCTATTGCTACAAATATACCCTGGCGACTTAAGACTGGTTTTGTGCTCCAGGGTCACATTTCTGACCCTTCTGAATACTCTTGCTACAATTTAAGGGACAGTTCACCCAAGAATTAAATTTACTTGCCCTCATGTTATTACAAATGAGGTGGGGGGACCAAAAAAAAAAAAAAAAAAAAAAAAAAAAGATTGTCCAACATTCTTCAATCAGATTTGGAACTACATGAGTAAACAACTGCAAAACTAAAGTTGTGAACTATCCCTTTATGAACACCCCTCAAAAGATAATTAATTCTTTAAAGCATTAAAAAGAATATACCTGCAGTTAAGAGCAGAACTACAATGCAACAAAAAAAAAAAACAAAAAAAAAAAAAAAAAAATTCACAAATGAAAAAGGGAAAACCTACAATAGAGAAAGTAGATGTGCTAAATCATATTTTAGTAAATGCTTCAGTTCAATGCAACTTTCCTGAGATCATTTTGTAGTGAAATGTGACCTGCACATAATTGAGTGGTTCTTCATGTTTTCCCCATCTTGTTGATTCTTTGAAAGGCACAACAGAATTCAAAGCGTTTGAACAAATGGTTTCGTTTAATAGGCTCCATGAAGCCACAATTGAAAAGCAAAAAAATAAAAATAAAAACAAAATAGTGAGTCAAATTTTCATACAAAGGAAACAAGAGCACAAGGATTTCTTTCCCAGTTCTGGAGTGTACTGTTAACAATTTCTGGTTCTCTTTCAAGTAAATGATTGATAGATATATATTAGTCAAGAGTCCATGGTTAAAATGCAGGATGCGAGGAGCAGCGATAGACAGATACCTCAGCAAGACTCAAGAACCGCAGCGTCAGTGCCCACCGTCCACTGCGCAGCTCACCATTCTGATAGGAAGTGACTTTTTGGATACTGGACATGGACAAATCATTGGCTTACAGCTAACAGAAGGAGCCGTGCTCTTTAAAATGACAGCGGCTGCGCATCAGTAACATAAACAGAGGAGAGCCAACGCTCTCTAGACTCCCTATAGAAGCACAGGTGAGCGCTAACATGACAGTGAGGCTCGAGCTGATGAGTTAAAGGATTCAAATGATGCAGAACAACTCGTCAGCACATCGACATTCATTCATTCATAGCCAGTGAACAGAAAGCGGCCTTTCCCTCAAAATACAAGAACAGAACAGAAACAGGGAGAACAGCTACAACAAATCCAAGAACAGATCCATGAGTCTTTAGAAACGCTCGGCCGCTGACGCGTCGGGTCTTGGGTTCTACTCGTGTACAGCTGAGGAGGAAGTATCACATATGAAGACACTCAAGAATCTCAACAGGTTTAAGACAGACAATCCCTCCGCTAACCCACTAATCAAACAGGAGAGCGCCCGGGCTGGATTTGAGAGAGCAATCGGGCAGATGTGGACGATCAGGGTTTGAGCGTCCTTGCGTTTGGTCTTTCGCCTCAGCAAATCACGACTCGATCCACCCGATTCAGACTTGATTCTCTGCAGTGTGTGACTTCTTGAGTCAAATTACGGGGCCGGAAACATTAAATCCCATAATTAAAACTGGGCCATTTCAAAGCATTAAGTTTATTGTATGCACAAAAAACAAAAACAAAAAACAAAAAAAAAAAAATAAAAAATAAAAAAGGTACGTAGTTAAACTGACTTGACTAACTCACCCCACAGTTCTAGAAAAGCCTGTTTGACTGGTCTGCGTCGACACGAGCACAGCCGACATGCTTATATGGGGATTTGAGCGGAGGAAACTAATACGTACCATAACTATCATAACCGTCTCTGTAAGAGCTGCTGCGATCGCCGTAACCAGAACTCCTGAAAGAAGAAAACAGCAGATTAAATTCAGAGTTATGTGCGTGAGTGATGATTACAAGACTGATCTGTTAATGCATTGTTCATTAGGCAGGGTGCTTATTCTGCATTAAAGGGAAAAGAAATGCATCAGATTATCAGAACACAGACTGACTGAAACAAACAATTACTTGTGTGCCTTGTCCAGTAAGAACACCTAAACAACCTTCAAGTAAAAATGTACATAAAGTTGCAGAAGTAATGCATTGCTTTCTAGAAGATTTATGGAACATTTATAAATAAAAATGAGTTCATGCATTTTGCTGTCTGGCAGAATTATGCAAAAATATTTATAGTAGTATTAATAGATTTCCATTTAATGCCATGTCAACATCTTGGGCTATTTTCATGGCAAAAACAATTAAACAGTTATATTATGCAAAACTTATGATTAATTAATTTCAAAAAGGTACAAATGTCATTAAACTGATGAGACGTGAGAATAAAACCTGTTGGGTTTTTTTTTTTTTTTTATAAAAATGTAGGTGACAATTTTGCAGTCTTTTTAAAAGCAGACACTGAATTGTGCTGCACATCACGGGACCTGATGCAGTCTAGCACAGGTGTATCTGCAGTAACACACACCTGTCTCTGTTGTAGCCTCCGCCTCCTCCAGAGGAGTATCCGCCTCCTCCGCTCTTATATCCGCCGCCGCCATAGCTTCGGTCACTTCCATAACTGCGGTCACCGCCACCATAGCCGCCTCCGCCTTCAAAGAGCAAGACATCAGAACACTGTGAGTTTGTCAACTAGACCCCAAATAAAAGCCATCTGAAGATGAGATACACTGCTGACAGAGCAGCACCTCTCGAACCTCCTCTTCCTCGGCCTCCTCTGAAGAAACCTCCTCCTCCACCTCCTCGTCCTCCTCCACCCCTGTAGGATCCACCGCCGGACCGGCCGCCACCACCACCGCCGCCCTTCCCAGCCTCATCCACACGGATCGTCCGGCCATCCACAGACTAGAGGAAAAAACAAAAAAATAAAATAAAAATAAATTCAAACAAACGAGTGTAAATGTAAACCAGTGACTGACTAAACCAGATCCAATGTGATGACATTCCCCCCAACTGAGTGTGAATGTAAAATATATAAATAAAATTATATACATATATACACACACACTATATCTTGATATGATAATTGCGATGTTTATATTTATAAAAAAAAAAATAGAGATTTTTTTTAAATTTTATTTTGAATTTGAAAAGTTAA
>CM077234.1:36866263-36876263 GCA_039654775.1 Spinibarbus caldwelli | reverse complement strand
TGATTGTCTCTACTTTGTAAGTCGCTTTGGATTAAAAGTGTCTGCTAAAGGACTAAATGTAAATGTAATCCAAATAATGTCATGTTGAAGAAACAATCTGGAGTAAAGTGAATGAAGTTTCTTGAATGTATTACGTACAAACAAGAAAGGATCAAAATGATAGAAGAAATAAAGAAAAATGGAAATTTGAAGGTTTTAATAAAATGGTCAACTGAAATAAATAGTAAAGCTTTCTTTGATTTTATTAAGGAGATAGGGCTGATAAATAGAATTTAAAACTCTGTTCCATACTCTTAAAAATAAAGGTGCTTAAAAGGTTCTTCACAGCGATGCCATAGAAGAACCATTTTTGGTTCCACAAAGAAGCATTCAGTCAAAGAAGCATCTCTTTCTTAACTTTTTATAATCTGAAGAACCTTCTTTCGGCACAAAGAGCCTTTTGTGAAACAGATGTTAAAAGGTTCTTTATGGGACCATTCAGACAAAAAAGCTTCTTCTATGGCATCATGAAGCACCTTTATTTTTAAGAGTGCACACTCCGGAGCAGAAGAAGAAGAGACAACTAAATCAAGCAGACTTGATATTCTAAATGAAATACGGTATATCAAACAATAAATAGATTACATAATAAAGGTTTGAATGTATTGTTTATTTGGATTCCTGCACATGTGAAAGGAATTGAAGAAGTGGATTTATTAGCCAAACAGTCTCTTAAATCTCAAACAGTAGACGAGGCTAAAACCATAATAAAAGTTCACACACAGGAATACTGGAATATTAATGACACAGAAAGGCATTTTTTTAATATTCAAAGCACAGTTGGTGTTGGAAGAGAAAAATCGAAGAGGTCATCGCTCGTCTCAGAACAGGTCACGCAGGACACACTTCATTTAATAGCTAGACACACACACACACACACACACACACACACACACACACACACACACACACACACGGATTACACTGTAATCAACCAGAATCTGTGATAATGGACTGTCATGCATATGAAAATGAAAAAATTGAAATAAAAGAAATATTTGAAAAAAATTTATTAAACTTCACCTTGGAAAATATACTTGGAGCAGCATTGAAGAAAACGTGCACACTTAATGACATTTCTGAAAGAAACAGGTCTGTTGGAGCAAATATAGAGGTTACAATACAAGTATACATTGTATTTACTTATTAATTATTATTTTTATTTTATTTATTATTTTATTCATTTATTTATTTATTTATTTCCTTCCTTGCCAAACTCTTGATCCACACTCCAGTCCAGCAGGTGGCAGTAAAGCACCTATAAGTTAGTTTGCCAACCGCCAAAAACATTTAAGGAGGAGAAGAAGAGACTGTCTGAAAGAGCTTAAAAAACAGAGCTGCACTTCCCCAAATACCAAACCATCAGAAACCACTGCTATCACAAAATAAACTAAATATTTCCTCAATTTAATAACTGCACCCAAACTGAAAAACTCCCATCTGCCCACAGCCAAGAAACCAATATCCAGGGAATATACGGCTAACTCCAAACCAGCCAATACACACGACTGTAGATGTGTAAATAATCAAATTAACTTGTTACACAATCTTTACTATTTATCATATGTATTTGTGAGTGTATGTGTAAGTATATATAAAGATTTTATCTCAAAAATCAAAAATCATGTTTTTTATTGTCATCATGTTTTATTGTGTTAGTTAGCTGTATTTTTTAGTTATTTTTTAACCTAATCAAAATAACCCAACTACAGTTTGATTGAGATTAATTGGAAAGCACAATGAAAAAACATGATTTCTGAAAATGATTAAAAACGGAGTTATCTGTTTTTGCAAATGAACTCTTCATGTATATCTTTATACATGTGTGCGTGTGTGTGTGTGTGTGTGTGTGTGTGTGAGTGTGTGTGTGTGTGTGTGTGTGTGTGTGTGTGTGTGTACATAGTAGTCAACATTTGAATTGGATCAAAAAAGTTAATCAAAGTTGTCCTAAGACAAGAACACATTTTGGTTTTAGGTTTTAGGACAATTTTGATGAAATATTTTGATCCACTTCAAATGTTGTCTAGTGTATGTGTGTGTGTATATATATATATATATATATATATATATATTCCCTTGTTCTAATGTTCTTCTTGCAATATTACTTGTTCAAATGTGATTTCAGTTGCTCTGTTGTTGTGAACTCTCTGTTGTAGGCTGTGTTCTCTATTCTTATGTATGCTTTGTCAATGCAAAATGTGCTTTTGTCATGCCAATAAAGCTGTCTGAATTGAATTGAATTGAACTGAATTGAATTGAGAGAGAGACGATCAGTGAAGTGTTAACGACTGCAGCATTGATTATTCACGCATGCTGATGAGGTGAATTGTGAGACTGTTTTCTCTTTAGAAAGACTTGAAGCTAATTAAATTATTCATCTGAACAGACTAATGCTAACGGAAAGGAGACCAGAGGCCGTTTTGTTTGAATGGATGTCAATGGATGTCAATCTGTTAAGAGAATAGATTTTTCCTATAGATTTATATTACAACTGTGGCATGTTGTAGATATTGTTTCTAAATTTGCAGGCTGATGTTTTTCATAACAAATGCTATAGAGATAAAAAATAAAAAAAAATAATGAAGTCATTATTAGCCTGGTAATGATTAATACAGTAGGCCTACATGCTACAGTTAAGAACTATGGTACACTTTCATAAGAGCAAGTACAAGCACAGAATCGAGAGCCGTGTGAAAAATGGGTTTAATGATGGACTTCACGTATTCCACGAGATATCAATTAAATCATTAAGAGCTTGATGAACTGTTGGAGTAAGAAATAAACAATATCAAATAATATCAATATAGATTGACTTTCCCATGACATGCTGAATTAGAACATTCTGTCAAACTATATGTATAAGTGGCTAAATAATATAAAATACATTATATATCCTATGCAAACAAGTTTTGTTAACTAGGCTATTACTTTATTGCAGTTATGTTATCAACCAACTTTGCTTGTGCGGATGATTTTACAAAAATAAACATATAGCCTAAGCAAGCAAACCAATAAATAAAGTAAGAACATGACCCGGGACTCCACTAAAACATCTCACGCTTCAACCCCCCCAATGTTCAAACCAAAACTACACCCTTACAGCATTGAAGCACAGCGGGGCTAGTTGTCACAAGTGTTGGGGAAAGTTACTTTTAAAAGTAATGGATTACAATATTGCGTTACTACCTAAAAAAGTAACTAATTATGTTACTTAGTTACATTTTATGGAAAGTAATGCCTTATGTTAGTTTTGAGTTATTTTTAAATCTGGGCAGGGCTTACTTGTTTGTTTTTAATATAAAAAAGTTCTTCTTTTACAAACATAAAAGCCCTTTCACAATAAAAGTGAAGTGAATCCGCCTCAGGCTGAAGGAAATGTAAATTCACGTCTGTACAGTAGAGGGCACCGCTCAAACTAATCACATGAAGAAAGATCAACACTATTCAACAATAACTAAAATAAAACACAAATGTGTCATTTTTGATTATTATTATGATTGAACTGGATCATCGAAGTTCAGTAGCAAAGACATTGGTTAATAAAATGGGATTAAATACATAAATGATATTTGTCGTATTTAACATATTTAATTATTGCAGGTTTGTATAATATTCTGAGTTTGCATTTGACTGTTTTTATTGATTTTGAGGAACACTGAATGTGTTTTTGTGCAGGTGAGATGAGTAAATACATGTTGATATTTAGTCTAGAACTACAGTAAGATCATGTTCACACACAACGCTCTGCACTTACTCCTGATTTCTCTCAACATGGCAACACCAGAGCTGTCAGTCAATACATGAGAAACAAAGTAACTGGAGTTAATTATTTGAAAAAGTAACTCAGATTTTTCCACCATCAGGAAAAAAACAAAAAAAACAAAAACAAAAATAAACTCTGAGCTTAGAGAACAAACAGCAAATATTACAGAAACAGTAATGTCTGGATGAAATAGATGAATATTTCCTCCAAATCATGGCATTTTATTCCTGCAAATACAGATTAATCTCAACAAGTTATAATAAAGTGATGGGAGTCCAGAAACCATGTGCCTCTTAACATCCGAGTGCTGAAACATTTATATTATTTATTAGAAACAGGTTCAGTGCTGTTCTTGTGTTTGTTCTCTTCATCTTCCAGGATCTGAAGCTTCAAACACTGACACTCATCAATAAAACTGAATTCAGTTCATTCTTAACTTTCTCAGGTGACTGACTACTCGAGGAATTACTAGTTTAAAATACTCATTCTTCTCAAAGCGATAAACAGAAATCCCAGTTAAAGCTGCTGTGTTGCTGTTGAAAAGGCTTTAGGAATAGACTTCAAGCGAGTTAATGAAGTTCATATTCAGAGCTTAAATCTGAGCAGTTAGAGCAATAAAATCACCATTAGCATTTCAGAACTATACATATATACATAAAACTATAAAACTATAAAAGCCCCTGTGAGGAAATGAATTGACAAATTAACAAATAAAATCAGTGATGCTGATAAACATCCACTGACGTACGGCTGGAAATTTGTTATTAAAACTCAAATATTAATCAGAATCATGTTTACACACAAGGAATTTGTCTTGGTGCAGGAGCTTCCAGTGCAAAGAAAAAGTACAGGTCTGTATATACAGGTGCATCTCAATAAATTAGAATGTCGTGGAAAAGTTCATTTATTTCAGTAATTCAAGTCAAATTGTGAAACTCGTGTATTAAATAAATTCAATGCACACAGACTGAAGTAGTTTAAGGCTTTGGTTCTTTTAACTGTGATGATTTTGGCTCACATTTAACAAAAACCCACCAATTCACTATCTCAACAAATTAGAATATGGTGACATGCCAATCAGCTAATCAACTCAAAACACCTGCAAAGGTTTCCTGAGCCTTCAAAATGGTCTCTCAGTTTGGTTCACTAGGCTACACAATCATGGGGAAGACTGCTGATCTGACAGTTGTCCAGAAGACAATCATTGACACCCTTCACAAGGAGGGTAAGCCACAAACATTCATTGCCAAAGAAGCTGGCTGTTCACAGAGTGCTGTATCCAAGCATGTTAACAGAAAGTTGAGCGGAAGAAAAAGATGCACAACCAACCGAGAGAACCGCAGCCTTATGAGGATTGTCAAACAAAATCGATTCAAGAATTTGGGTGAACTTCACAAGGAATGGACTGAGGCTGGGGTCAAGGCATCAAGAGCCACCACACACAGACGTGTCAAGGAATTTGGCTACAGTTGTCATATTCCTCTTGTTAAGCCACTCCTGAACCACAGACAACGTCAGAGGCGTCTTACCTGGGCTAAGGAGAAGAAGAACTGGACTGTTGCCCAGTGGTCCAAAGTCCTCTTTTCAGATGAGAGCAAGTTTTGTATTTCATTTGGAAACCAAGGTCCTAGAGTCTGGAGGAAGGGTGGAGAAGCTCATAGCCCAAGTTGCTTGAAGTCCAGTGTTAAGTTTCCACAGTCTGTGATGATTTGGGGTGCAATGTCATCTGCTGGTGTTGGTCCATTGTGTTTTTTGAAAACCAAAGTCACTGCACCCGTTTACCAAGAAATTTTGGAGCACTTCATGCTTCCTTCTGCTGACCAGCTTTTTAAAGATGCTGATTTCATTTTCCAGCAGGATTTGGCACCTGCCCACACTGCCAAAAGCACCAAAAGTTGGTTAAATGACCATGGTGTTGGTGTGCTTGACTGGCCAGCAAACTCACCAGACCTGAACCCCATAGAGAATCTATGGAGTATTGTCAAGAGGAAAATGAGAAACAAGAGACCAAAAAATGCAGATGAGCTGAAGGCCACTGTCAAAGAAACCTGGGCTTCCATACCACCTCAGCAGTGCCACAAACTGATCACCTCCATGCCACGCCGAATTGAGGCAGTAATTAAAGCAAAAGGAGCCCCTACCAAGTATTGAGTACATATACAGTAAATGAACATACTTTCCAGAAGGCCAACAATTCACTAAAAATGTTTTTTTTTATTGGTCTTATGAAGTATTCTAATTTGTTGAGATAGTGAATAGGTGGGTTTTTGTTAAATGTGAGCCAAAATCATCACAATTAAAAGAACCAAAGACTTAAACTACTTCAGTCTGTGTGCACTGAATTTATTTAATACACGAGTTTCACAATTTGAGTTGAATTACTGAAATAAATTAACTTTTCCACGACATTCTAATTTATTGAGATGCACCTGCATATATAAATTGACATACATATATTAAAAAGAAATACAACACTAATAAGAAAGAGAATAGACAATAAACTAAAAATTATAATAATAACAACAACTATGTAGCAATAAAATATAGAGAAAAATATCAAAAGACAGAATTTGTGCAAATGTGCAAAAGATGAACAGTGTTGAGAAGTTATGTACAGATGTGCTGTCCTGAGATGTTATGTATTGTTCAGAATCAACATAACATCTCAGGACTGCACATCTGTACATTTACATCTGTAAATATTAAACAGGTTTGGACCCTGAAGCCCTGTCACACATAATTCAGGAAGCTTCTATTTACATTACATTTAGTCATTTAGCAGATGCTTTTATCCAAAGGGACTCACAAATGAGGACAATAGAAGCAATCAAAACCAAAAAAAGAGTCAACAAGTCTCAGATAGTCTAACACAGTACACATAGCACCTTTTTTTTTTTTTTTAAAATTATTATTAGTTTTTAATAATACAAAGAAAACAAGTAGATAGAATAGAAAAAGAATAGAGAAAGTTAGTGTTAGAGGGTCTTTTTTTTAAATAAAAAGAAAACAAGTTGAAAGAATGGCAACGATAGAGAACGCTAGTGTTAGTTTATTGTTGTTGTTTTTAAATAAAAAGAAAACAAATAGCAGAATAGAAATAGCCTAGAATAGAGTGCAAGTGTTAGAGAGTCAAGTTTAAAAGAAAAAAAAAAGAAAAAAGAAAAGTAGAAAAAATAGAAATAGAAAAGAGAGTACTAGTGTTAGAGGATTTTTTATTTTATTTATTTATTTATTTTTTTAAAT
Organism: Spinibarbus caldwelli; assembly: GCA_039654775.1. NCBI lineage: Eukaryota > Metazoa > Chordata > Actinopteri > Cypriniformes > Cyprinidae > Spinibarbus > Spinibarbus caldwelli. The sequence continues at coordinate 36,869,218 of CM077234.1, read as the reverse complement.
AAATGAAAAAGAAAACAAATAGATAACAGGGAATGTTCTCAGAACTTTAGTTTAACATTCTGGTAAAGTTCTCTCAAAGTTATGAACAAACGTTCCTCCAGTAACATTAACAGACTTTTCATTCAGAGTTGTTTGTTCTTTAACATTCGTATAACCAAAAAAATAAAAAATAAAAATAAAATAAACACAAAGTTCTTAGAACATATTTTGTTAGTGGTGTAGTGTATAGAGCCTGCAGATGCACTCAGCTCTTCTCTGGTCTTTATTCTGTAGTGAGCTGTAGCTCTTCTGGTGTTGGCTTTAGTGTTTGGAAGTGTTTTGATACAGTATCTCTTCTGTACAGTAGATGTCAGTGTGTTTTCATGCTACAATTACAGCGGTTCAGTGACGTCATGCTTCAGCTTCAGCATTCTGTGACATGAAAACAGTACACCAAAACACAAATATGATGCATATGACAATATATCAAACCTGCAGTGCTCATAAGAGTCCAGTTAACTTGTCTTTAAGGTAAGAGCAATCGTCCTCAGACACATTTAGAAAATGGTCTAAACATGAAGTTCTGGAGTGTGTGTGTGTGTGTGTGTGTGTGTGTGTGTGTGTAATTGTTTTGGATTATCAAGCATTTTTTTGTATCTCAATTATTGACAGTTTGACTTCCTGAAGAGTGAAACTACTGTGCAAAAGTATTTTTTTAAATCTTGTTTTCCAGTGCAAATATCTAAACATCCTTAAATCATGATACATTTACTGGAGAAGCACAATAGCATCAGATACGTCTTTTTTAAAGAAAAAATATATCAATATAAAGTGTTTAAACAATAAATATCTGGCAGTGGTTTTATTTTTCTGACTCTATTGGCAGATATTTGTTCTTTTTTAAAGCATAAATTCACTTCATTTTGATGCATTTTTCAGAAAACAAGACTAATCTGATGACATTTTGCATCTCAAGTAAATGTACTTTGATTTATGAATGTTTAGATAATATATTGTACTGGAAAACAATACAGAAACCTGCAGCTCTCAGACAGACTCACACAAAATGAAAGAGAGGTGTAAGTGATGGAGGAGAGACACGAGCACATTCTGTTCCAGATCTCATTCTGCTGGAGCATCACACAGAAATAACCGTATCCACGGCAACCGCCTCACTGAGGACCATGAGAACAATACAAACAGCTGATCCAACACAACAAAACTAGTAGAGCTATTGAACATGGTGACCATCAGCAACTAACTGACCCAAACTAACATTATCCAGCACCAGCAGCGTCTGCCGTCTGAACCAGAGAAAGTGAGGATCAGTCATCTGTCAAACATCAGCGCTTCTCCTCTGATAGAAGCTCAGCTCTCTTACAGAGCCATCAGAGTCAGCTGGAGAAGAAAAGTCACAACTATATATATATATATATATATATATATATATATATATATATATATATATATACTGTATATAGTATAGTAGTACTATACTAAAGTTATAGTAAGTAAGTGATTACATGCAATCTGTATTATGTGATCAAACTCTAAAAATTAAGTACTACACTCTTAAAAATAAGCTGCTTAAAAGGTTCTTCACAGTGATGCCATAGAAGAACCATTTTTGGTTCCACAACGAACCATTCAGTCAAAGTTTCTTTAAAGAACCATCTCTTTCTAACCTTTTTATAATCTGAAGAACCTTCTTTCTCCACAAAGAACCTTTTGTGAAACAGAAAGGATCTTCAGATGTTAAAGGTTCTTTATTCTATGTTCTTTATTCTATGGCATCGTGAAGCACCTTTATTTTTAAGAGTGTATAATTAGATTATATTACATTTTAAAATGCTCAATCAGATATATTTTTTTTCTCTTACATAATATTATTACATATTTTTCATACAATGGCAGCGCATTATTCAAAATGTATTCATTTTCGTAATTTATTGACAAGTTAGTAATTTAAAAGTAATCTAAAAAGTAGTCAAAATACATTACCTAAAATTAGTAACAATACGTTACTGATTACAATTTTCATCATGTAATCTGAAATCAGTAATGCAATACATGCAAATAATCTAGCAGTACAAGCCAACAATATTTGTAATTTACAATGGCAGGTTTATTAGAAAACTAGATTAAGAAGTGAGAGAGAAGAGGAGAAATGCAGAGAGGAAAATTTTTTTTTTATTTGTTTTGTTTTGTGAGTTAACTAGGAAATTAATGAGTAAAATGCCATCAAAATTAATAAAACTGCTCCCCAAAAGATAAAGGTGCAAAAATGTCCCTATAGGAGTTCTTGGTTTTAAATTTAGCCATAATATATTTAAGCAATATCACATGATGCACGATTGCAAATGTGATTTTGATTTTATATATTAGGTATATAATTAAATACAAAAGAAGTTAATATTAGGTGACATTATAGATTTAATTAGTGTGGAAAATGGAGCACAAGTCATATGAACTGGTGTTAAGATCATTTCTGTGTTTAATGATGTTCTTGTGTTAAAATCGAACCGCAAACAATGGTTTGTGTGAACTCTAAATGAGTCTCATGTTCTCGTTTCACTGTGTGTCTGTCCTCGTTCTCTTTTATTATATGATGACTCACTGATTTATTAATAAAGATTCTGAACACAGACAAACACGTCTGAGAGTGACTCTGTATTTGGATCATTTGAAGCTTTATTGAAATGTGAAAGAGCCCACGTGTGTGTGTGTGTGTGTGTGTGTGATTTGACAGAGTGTTCCTGAGATCTTACACACACACACACACACACACACACACACAGATGATGACGGGTGTTGTGGGTAATAATAGCTCCTCATGATCACACACACATCTCTGTTGAATCCATTAGAAGCGGGACGTTGTGATTCATGTGAATGTGTGGCGTGACTCGAACACATGAAGGCGTGTTGAGAGCGTGTCACGAGTGCCGTTCACTTACTTCACTGCAGATCAGTTAA
>CM077234.1:36803763-36863763 GCA_039654775.1 Spinibarbus caldwelli | reverse complement strand
AAGAGCTGAGTCACTGTGTGTTAGTAACCTGTGTGTGAGTCACAGAATGTGTGTGTGTGTAGGAGCAGAATGTCCAGTACAGAGGAGGAGGAAGTGTGTCTTCACACACTCTTCAGTTATGAATATGAACGAGTGTGAAATGAATGTGGTACGAGAAGAACAAATGTGTGTGTTACAGTAAGATCACGTCTCAGCTGTTCATCACACACACACACACACACACACACACACACACAGCTCCAAGAGGAGCCTGTTACCCACAATGCATCACTTACCGTAGTTTACGGTCTCAGAGAAACTTTTTTAAAAAATTTTAAATTTACATGACACCAATGAGACAGAGAAACATGCATTTGTCTATGTGATCAGTGTTTTATTCTCTTCTGTTTCATGTGTTTGTATTTGCATTTTATTATTGTTTTATTAACATTACTGGTAATTTATTAGTCGTGTAATGTAGTATAGTAATGCAAAGCATAATCAGCAGACAATATGGATTTTAAGGGAATAGTTCATCCAAAAATGAACAGAAGTTGAAAATGTGTTCATCCTCAGACCATCCAAGATCAGGATGAGTTTGTTTCTTCATCAGATTTGTAGAAATGTGTCACTGCATCAGTGTCTCAGCAATGGATGCTCTGCAGTGAATGGGTGCCGTCAGAATGAGAGTCCAAACAGCTGATAAAAACATCACAATAATCCACAAGTAATCCACAGCACTCCAGTCCATCAGTTAACATCTGGAGAAGACAAAAGCTGAAACAAATCCAGCATTAAGACGTTTTTTAGCATTAACAGACGTTCTGTTTTGTCTTGTAAACGCTGCTTGATCTGTACAGATTTCTCTCCTGATTCAGACCAGAACACTTTTTCACTGGAGGAAGCGTTATTATGGATTATGGACTCGTATTTGAGTTAAAAAACATCTTAATGCTGGATTTGTTTCAGCTTTTGTCTTCTCCAGATGTTGACTGATGGACTGGAGTGCTGTGGATTACTTGTGGATTATTGTGATGTTTTTATCAGCTGTTTGGACTCTCATTCTGACGGCATTTTTAGTAGCATTTTATTTTTGGGTCAATAATTCTCTTTAAATGTAGTTTCTCATCTGAGATTTTCTGTCATCATTTACTCACCATCAAGACGTCCAAACATGTTTGACTTTGTGGAACACAGAAGGTTAATCTGGTTAGTGCTGGTATAGTTACTACAAAGTTAGTCTTGCTGGTTAAGATAATTGAGCACAAATGCAGCAAAACATGAAGTTTATGAATAATATATGGAGTAAAACATGTTAAAACCGGAGTGACACTTCAAGTTAATGCCTGAAATGCAATATTTCTCTTTATTAAAGCTGATCAATGATTTATTGATCACAGCAGGATCAATTTCACTCTCTCTGGCTGCAGAATCAGCGCCTCATTCATGAAGGAGATAAAAGCGAGGTAATGGCCGCTTGTGTTTGTGGGCTCGAGGGACATCATCAGAATATTCAGAGTCCATAGATCTGAAAAAAGGTCAAAGGTCAAAGTTCCCCCTTCGGCGAGTGGAGCTCAGGGTCAATACAGCCTGATGGTGATTGAGCGCATTTGAATGTGACCGTCACACCAGAGGTCAAGGGTCAGCCAGAGGTTGGGTTGACCATCAGAAGGCCTTTATAAAGCCTCATGTGTAATTATTATATGACAGGCGTGACGGATCTGAGATCAAAACAACAGAAAACACCAGACTGAATTATTATCAGATGCATCTGATGAGGATTGACTTTGATTAAATAACCCACGGCTGATGAAATGATGCTTTCACTGAGTGTGATAAAGCATCTAAATCTGATCTAATTATCTGAATTTTTTTTTTTTTGAATGTTTCAGTATTGTTTCTGTTCATATAACAATAGTCTCTTTTTGTCTATTATCTGTAATGAGAATGAATGTAGGTCTGTCTCTTTATGTATGGTTGAGTATCCAGATGTGGAATCTGGATGCTGTTTTAATATCAGTAATCACAATTTGGATTTATTTGTGGGAGAAAAAAAGCAGAGTTAGTGATCTGCAGAATAAAGAAATAGAGGTTTGTAAGAAATTATGACAGAATGATCTTTTTGTACTCAATGATCCGTTTACAGGGTAAAACAGTGTCCAGAAGTGAAATCAGCAGACTTGTGTATCTTTACCAGCAGATCAACACCAATAACCCATTAAACCATTTTAAATAAGCACCTTCAACCGTTCAGACTGATAGTCCCGCCCCAGACTCACATGATTGACAGGTCTGGGTTTGATTTCATGTCTTGTGAGTGTCTCATCTCATTCAGTTCTTGTATCATCCTGTGAGACAAACATGTTCAGAGGGTTCAACTAGTTTATCATCCAGCTCTTTATATAAAGTTGTTATATATATAGCAAATCTCAACTGCTTGATTGCTTATATTGTCATAAATGTAATAATAATAATAATTCCTTACATTTATATAGCACTTTTCTGGGCACTCAAAGCACTTTACATAGAAGGGGGGAATCTCCTCAACCACCACCTATTAATCAATAATAATTCCCCCTGTAAATCTATTATCATCCAGCTCTAATCTCAAAAATGTGTCTATAAGATAAGTAGATATTAATAAATAAACATTAACATCATGATTTTTAGCTGCTTAACACACCTGTGACTGCTTCCTGTGACAGTTTGCAGCTCTCGTCCTCATGTAGGTCAGATGTGTGTGTGTGTGTGTGTGTGTGTGTGTGTGTGTATCACTAAACACACTGCACTACTCCTGTCACATACACACACTCACACGCACACACACACACACACACACACACACACACACACACACACACGTTTGTTTTTGTGTAAAAGTGGGGACATCCCATAGGCGTAATGGTTTTTATACTGTAGAAACTGTCTACACCAACCCTACACCTAAACTTAGCCCTCACAGGAGACTGTGCATTTCTACTTTCCTCCCAAAAAAACTCACTCTGTGTGATTCATAAGCGTTTTGAAAAGTGGGGACATGAGGTAATGTCCTGAAAAGTCACCATCACCTTGTAATACCTGTCATACCTGTGTCATTATACAAATCTATGTCCTCATTTGTCACAAAAACGCGCGCGCACACACACACACACACACACACACACACAAATGTGAAACTATTAGTAAATTTTTTAATGTCATGCTAAATTTTTCTTACAATCAGCATTTTAAAAATTTGGGGTGACAAATGAAGGTCAAAAAGTACAAGACTATTTTACTTGAATGTCATGAAATCATGTTGAATAATATGAGCTTTAAGAGTTTAAAATGATCCATTTTTACCACTAATTATTAACAAGCTGTAACTTAAAATTAAAAACAAATTTCACAGTTAACAATTAAATGCATGACAACAAAAACACTGAAATACAGAAGAACACAAATGCTAGGAAGGGCCGGAGCTACATGAGGAAAATAATGAAATTATTTATTGACTGTGTGATTATTTGAATTGAAAGGTCATTTTGATAATAATAATTGTAATAGTAATAATAATAATAATAATAATAATAATAATAATAATAATAATAATAGTAATAATAATAACAATATCTAATTTGATTAATCAGCACAGTTTTACTGATGATCCAAAACTAACCAAAAACCCAGGATAGAGCGGCTGAGTGAATGTGATCTGTTCTGTGTGGATGAGGCTCATTGTGTCAGAGACGCTGTAGAAGGACAGAGTTCCTGCACTGTGATCCACATACACTCCTATTCTACTGATGATGGACTCTACAGAGAGATCAGTCTCTATGTTATTGTGTCTGAATGAGTAACTGGAGGGACGGCAGATCAAACTCCAGGACTGATCATTGAATCCAAACACACACTCTTTACCCGCTCCCTTCCTGCTGATGCTCTTATATGACACTGATATACAGACAAAACCAGATTCACCAGCACTCCACTCCAGCTCCCAGTAACAGCGTCCACACACACTCTCTCTACACAACACCTGAGAATAATACTGAAACCTGTCTGGATGATCAGGATACAACTGGACTATTTTAGTATATGTAATCACTCTGTTTCTCTCAGACAGACGGAGGCGTTTATATGCTGTGTTCAGATCCAGAGTGAGCTGATGGGAATCTGATGAAGATAAAACACATCAGAATCAGGAATTATGAATCTGTTTGATCTTTTCATGTAGCTGAACTCTTTGGGGCGGTTTCCCAGACAGAGATTAAGCCTAGTGTAGGAGGCAGCTTTAACTTCAGATTAAGGTTGTTTCTTTAGTCTTCATATATCAAAATTATTGGTACCCTTGGTAGATATGAACAAAGAAGCCTGTGTAAATAAATCTAAATAAATCTGCACTGTTAATCATTTTGATCTTTCATTTACTTTTATTTATGCTCACAGATGAAAACAACAGAGAACAAAACAGCGTTGGATGGATTAGAATCCTGCACGGGCCTCAAATATAGGCCCTATAGCCCGGCCCTGGCCCGAGACACTCAGGCCCTAGCCCAGCCCTTGTCCGACAGCTTATCAGAATTACTGGCCCGAGTCCGACCCCGAACTCGTCTTTTTTCCCCTTCTCTCAAAACAGTTTATACTACTGTTTCACCTGTTAAAATAGTTCAGTTTTGTGTGCATGGAAAAGTGATTATAATTAGTTTAGTTTTTTATTAAGTTAATGTAGAAAAATCGACTCAAATCACTTCTTACCCGAACCCGACGTGCATAAATAATTTTTTTTTAAAAAGATAAACCCGACCCGAGACAGACCCGGTGAAATTAGACCCGAGTCCGACCCGACCGCATTTATTTTCGAACCCGACTGGACCCGAATGTAAACGTCATTGACGTGTGCACAGCATGCAGCCCCGCAATGGTCCGGAAAATCCTGGGGTCCTGCTGACTGATTTGGCCGCTGCTCCATTACTTTCATTCAGTTTATTTACTTATTAGCCTATTACTTTATATTTTTGCCTGCCTGATGCATGCATGTTATTTCTGAGTTTGGCTTTCAATTGTAACCAGTGGATTTGAAATATTAACGTGATAGTTTTATAAAAATTAAATCGATAGGTTTATAAATCATGGATTTGTTAGTTTTGTCTGCAATGTTATTTAACTCATCTACGGTGAAGGGCTTCTGCACACAAAAAAGAAAAGCCTTGCATTGACACGCAGCGTGACGAAGTGAGTGGATTTCCTGAGGGATCTCATATCTATAAGATGGATTTCTGAGGTTAAAAACATATGTTCCTTTTTTACGTGTGTTTCTCTAAAATGAACTTAACAGGAACGCACAAGTAGGCTATGCATCTGGGAAAGTTTAAAAGAATTCGGGTCTAATCGGGTCCATTTGGGAAAAGCACATTTATTTTAATTACCTGAGACCTGAGGCTGCTAATATCAAACCCAACCCATGTCCGAGGCACTCGTAGAAGTTTTGGACCCGAACCCGCTCGGGTCTCGGGTCGGGTCTCGGGTTTTCGGATCCAAGTGCACCTGTGAAGACCTCTAATTCAGAGTCCATTGATCTGGAAGAAGGTCAGTGGTCAAAGTTTCCCGTTCAGACGGAGAGTAGAGCTCAGGGTCAATACAGCCTGATGGTGACTGAGCGCATTTGAATGTGACCATCACGCTGGAGGTCAAGGCTCAGCCGGAGGTTGGGTCGACCATCTGAAGGCCTTTATAAAGCCTCATGTGTAATTATTATATGACAGGCGTGACGGATCTGAGATCAAAACAACAGAAAACACCAGACTGAATTATTACCAGACATGTCTAATGTGGATCAACTGCAATTAAATAAACCACAGCTGATGAAATGATGCTTTCACTCAGTGTGATTGTAACGGGGCTGATGAGACGAGAGGCGTGCGGATCCATCTGCAGACCTTTATTCCAAGACATGGTCATAAATACAGGCAGGGTCGAACAATGGCAAACAGGTATAACACAGGCAAGACACAGAGTAGTCCTAGGGCAAGCGTGGGTCGATGAGCGGCGAACAGTATCCAACAGGGCAAGGCAGAGAGAGTAAATCCAGGTACACAGCAATAATCCAAACGAGGTGCAAACAGAGTCCGAACGGCAAGGCAAGGGTTAATCCAGGAAACACGGGGCTAGAATCAAACACGGGAAAACAGGCAAGGCAAGACTAAGACAACTAAGTGGGCTCCGTAGAGTAGCTATCGCTAGAAGAGGGATATGTGCATACAATACTCGGCGATCTGTGAACAGAAGTCCATGGTTTATATAAGGGGTGTAATGGGAATCAGCTGTGGGATCAGTCTCAGGTGTGAGCGTGAGATTAGTGAAATGGCTGCTGGGAAATGTAGTCTGGCGATGATATGCAACAGTAGTGTATTGCAACAGCCAATGTGGTGAGTGAGTGACCTCTGGTGGTGGGTGAGCGGAAGTTCATAGGCCGGATTCGTGACATAGCCCCCCCCCCAAGGAGCGGCTTCCAGACGCTCCAAACATTACACAATCCAAGAGGGTGGTGGAGCGGAGGCGGAACAGGGAGAGGGACGGAGGTCCAGGTCCACGTGGAAGTGGGAAGACCGGGAACTGAGGTAGAGCCGGCGGAGCAGGAAGCCAGGGCGGAGCCAGAGACCAGGACGGAAGAGAAGCCCACCAGGGTGGAGCAGATGGTACAGGTGGAGCAGAAGACCACCAGAGCCAGATAGCAGACCACCACGGTGGAGCAGACGGAGCAGATGACCTCCGCGGCGGAGCAGACAGGGCAGAAGACCTCCATGGCGGAGCAGACGGAGCAGGAGCCCACCAATGCGGAGCAGACAGGGCAGAAGACCTCCACGGCGGAGCAGGAGAACAGCACGACGGATCAGGAGAGCACCACAACGAATCAGGAACCCACAGCAGAGACTGGGACCTAGGGAAAACTGAGACACAAGAGACAGGCAGAGCATATATGGCCTCAAGGACTGAGGCAGGGAACATAAAAAGTTCATTGACAGTTTCCCTAGTGACAACCGAACAGGCAAACTCAGATTCATAGGTTGAAACCAGACAGACAACCAGTTCATTAATGATTTCTTTGGCAGTGACAGGGTTAACAGGACAGATATGGGGTGTATTTAGAGTTTCTGGCCTCAAGACAGACAGTACACAATCAGCCACCATGGCTGGTTCAGAACGGGGTGAGAGTTCAAAGGCGGGTTTAGAGCAGGGTAAATGTTCAAAAGCGGCCTCCGTGGCCGTGACAGGGCAGAACGAGAGTTCATAGACGGCCTCCATAGCCGTGACAGGACAGGTCAAGGGTTCATAGACGGCCTCCATAGCCGTGACAGGACAGGACGAGAGTTCACAGGTGGATACCACTGACACCTCTAGAGGTTCTGCAGCAGATGCCGCCACCTCCGGAGGTTCTACAGTGGTACCATAGGGAACGAGAGAGAGTTCTTTGCTGGGCGCCACCACCACACACGAATCTGAAATAGGCAACAACGCTTCTGGAGACACAGCAGCGAGCGACACTACCCCAAGAGGTTCTGCAGCATCAGCCGCCACCTCTGGAGACATCACAGTGGACGCCGCCACCTCGAGCAGTTCTGTGGTGGTGTACGCAGCCCAAACGCAACATAAAGCGATCCCCATCATGGGAAGCGCTGCGGACAGGGGACTCAGTTCAGGGACAGGAGGGCTAGAGTGAGTGGGTTTGGGGATACCAGCTGCACGTGCAGACACCAGTGGTGCATCCCTCACACTGGATACCAGACTAGGATGCTGAAGGACTGACCTTGAATATCTGGGTGTGGCAGACAGGACGTGACATGACTCTGGCTGATCAGCTGTGATGTGAAGTGACTCTGGACGATCAGCTGTGACGTGCTGGGACTCTGGATGATCAGCAGTGACGTGCTGGGACTCTGGATGATCAGCAGTGACGTGCTGGGACTCTGGACGATCAGCAGTGACGTGCTGGGACTCTGGACGATCAGCAGTGACGTGCTGGGACTCTGGACGATCAGCAGTGACGTGCTGGGACTCTGGACGATCAGCAGTGACGTGCTGGGACTCTGGATGTTCAGCAGTGACGTGCTGGGACTCTGGACGATCAGCAGTGACGTGCTGGGACTCTGGACGATCAGCAGTGACGTGCTGGGACTCTGGACGATCAGCAGTGACGTGCTGGGACTCGTGATTGGCAGCAATGACATGACGGGGTGTTGCTGTGGCCGCCATTATGTGAGCGCGCTCAGCTGTCGCCGCCATTTTGTGAGCGTGCTCTAGCGTAGCTGCCATTTCAGGCTCAGACGCGGTGTCGTGTTCCTCCTCCGCGACACCCACAGTAAACAAAGAGCCAGCGCACAGCAAAGCATAGTCTATAAAGTCCTTTAAACTACAATGAAACTTCCCCTCTGGTAACCATGACTTTATGGGCTCACTGAGTCCAAAACGAAAAATGTCTTTTAGTACGACCTCATCAAAAGGCACCCTATTAGATAACTCACAGAATTGTGAGACGTACTCCTCTATGGCTAAACTCCCTTGTCGCAGGTCGAGCAGTTGATTGAATGGGTCCATACCTGACCAGGGTCCGTTAGAAAAGCCGCTGGATCCTCGTTTGGCCGAGTATTCTGTAACGGGGCTGATGAGACGAGAGGCGTGTGGATCCATCTGCAGACTTTTATTCCAAGACATGGTCATAAATACAGGCAGGGTCGAACAATGGCAAACAGGTATAACACAGGCAAGACACAGAGTAGTCCTAGGGCAAGCGTGGGTCGATGAGCGGCGAACAGTATCCAACAGGGTAAGGTAGAGAGAGTAAATCCAGGTACACAGCAATAATCCAAACGAGGTGCAAACAGAGTCCGAAAGGCAAGGCAAGGGTTAATCCAGGAAACACGGGGCTAGAATCAAACACGGGAAAACAGGCAAGGCAAGACTAAGACAACTAAGTGGGCTCCGTAGAGTAGCTATCGCTAGAAGAGGGATATGTGCGTACAATACTCGCCGATCTGTGAACGGAAGTCAATGATTTATATAAGGGGTGTAATGGGAATCAGCTGTGGGATCAGTCTCAGGTGTGAGCGTGAGATTAGTGAAATGGCTGCTGGGAAATGTAGTCTGGCGATGACGTACAACAGTAGTGAATTGCAACAGCCAATGTGGTGAGCGAGTGACCTCTGGTGGTGGGTGAACGGAAGTTCATAGGCCGGATTCGTGACAGTGATGAAGCATCTAAATCTGATCTAATTATCTGAAAGAAAATATTTTAAGAAATATCTCAGTATTGTTTCTGTCCATATAACAATAATCTATTTTTGTCTACACTCCAAAAAAAGCTTGGTTAAATACAACCCAGCGCTGGGTAAAATATGGACGAACCCAGCAACTGGGTTGTAGACCCAACGGTTGGGTTACTGCCCAGAAGGTTGGGTTAAACATTTAACCCAACTGTTGGTTGAAAACAACCCAGCATGTGTTCTGTCCAATATTTACCCAGCACTGGGTTGTATTTAACCCAGCATTTTTTAGAGTGTATTATCTGTAACTGTCACATGTGTGTTTCCGTCTTGTTCCTGTTTCATCCTTATTTAGTTTTTCCTGTTTCCTGTCCTCGTTTAGTTTCATTTGATTCCAGGTGTGTCCCTTTAGTCCCCTCGTTGTGTTTATTATAAAAGCCCTGTGTCTTGCATTGTTTCCCCATCCGGTATTGTTTGTCAATGTGCTATGTGTGTGCCTACCTGCCCTGTGATTCCCCGTATTGGAAGATTAAAGATTTGTGAATGTTCCTACGTCTCCTCGTTTCCTCGCTCCATGCTCCAGCACAGTAGTGCATTGTTACAGAATACCGGACCACAGAACAAAAGAGTAAGCGGCGCTCCTTTTTCCCGTTTTATTTTTCCGTTTTTTGGAAGTTTTTGTGTGCCTTTTTCCCTCCTCTTCGCGCCATGGAAGTTGCCCCTCACTCAAGCCTGCCGTCATTCGCGGCTCACTCAAGCCTGGCGTTCGTGGGGAATTCAAGGCCGCCGTCTGCGGCAGTCAAGCCCACCATTCGCGGGGAAATTCAGGCCGCCGTTGCCGGTGAAGCCAAGGCTGCCGTTCGTGGCCCACGCAACCCCACTGCCGGTCGCGGCCAATGTAAGCCTGCCATTTGCAGGGAAATTCAGGCTGCCGTCTGGGGTGAAGTCAGGGCCGCCGTTTCTTGGCCCATGCAAGCCTGCCGCCTTCCGCAGCTCACTTAAGTCAGCCGGCCTATCCGCTGTCCAGCCCGCCGGCTCCAACCCCAGAGCTCCTGGATATGACGCTACCCCAGGAGTTTTCAGCGCCTCTCCTTACTCTAGAGCACCCTCCAGTGCCCACTCCTCGCAAGTGCCCTCCAGTGCCCGCTCCTCGCAAGTGCCCTCCAGTGCCTGCCCCTCCAGGGCCCGTTCCTCCAGTGCCCATTCCTCCAGTGTCCACGCTTCCAGAGCGCCCCCAAATGCCCACACTTCCAGAGCGCCCCCAAGTGCCCGCTCCTCCATAGTTTTCCCCTGGAAAATTGGGGGGGCTGGGGGGGGGGGGGCATATGCCATGGCCACCTGAGACCCCTGATCCACCATGGCCGCCTGAGACCCCTGATTCACCATGGCCACCTGAGCACCTGAGTCTCCTGTTCTGCCCTGGAGGCCTCTTCAGTATCTTGCCCTGCACCGGCCTTCAGAGCGCCGCCCTCCCTCACCCGGTGGAACTGTTATGGCGCGGGACGCGCCTACCGGGAGGGGGCGATCTATCACATGTGTGTTTCCATCTTGTTCCTGTTTTGTCCTTATTTGGTTTTTCCTGTTTCCTGTCCTCGTTTAGTTTGATTTGATTCCAGATGTGTCCCTTTAGTCCCCTCGTTATGTTTATTATAAAAGCCCTGTGTCTTGCATTGTTTCCCCATCCGGTATTGTTTGTCAATGTGCTATGTGTGTGCTTACCTGCCCTGTGATTCCCCGTATTGGAAGATTAAAGATTTGTGAACGTTCCTACGTCTCCTCGTTTCCTCGCGCCACGCTCCAGCACAGTAGTGAATCGATACAGTAATGTGAATGAATATAGGTCTGTCTCTTTATGTATGGTTGAGTATCCAGTGTGAAATCTGGATGCTGTTTTAATATAGTTTTAATATCAATAATCACAATTTGGATTTATTTGTGGGAGAAAAAAAGTAATGTTAGTGATCTCCAGAGTAAAGAAAGAAATAGAGGTTTGAATGAAATTATGACAGAATGATCATTTTGTACTTAATGATACCTTTAAAGGGTAACACAGTGCTGAGAAGTGAAATCAGTAGACTTGTGTATCTTTACCAGAAGATCAACACCAATAACCTATAAAACCATTTTAAATAAGCATCTTAAACTGTTCAGACTGATAGTCCCGCCCCAGACTCACGTGATTGATCGAGTCAGTGATTGACAGGTCTGGGTTTGATTTCATGTTTTGTGAGAGTCTCATCTCATTCAGTTCTTGTATCATCCTGTGAGACAAACATGTTCAGAGTCATTAATATCTTCATCAGAAACACAGTGAGAAACAGTAAGTGAATCCAGAGTGAGTCCAGATCAGAATAACAGAGACACATTTATACAAGTTATGTTGCAAATCTCAAGTGTCTGATTTATTTTGTTTCAAAAATTAACTACTTTATCATCCAGCTCTTTATATAATAAAGTTGCTATAAGTATAGCAAATCTCAACAGCTTGATTGCTTATATCGTCTCAAATGTAAATCTATTATCATCCAGCTCTACTTGTCACAAATCCTGTCCATGCACTTCCGGTCGCTCACCACCAGAGGTCACCCGCTCACTACATGGACTCTTGCGCTACACTAACTGTTGCACGTCACCCTCAGACTACATTTCCCAGCAGCCATTTCACTAATCACACGCTCACACCTGAGACTGATCACACAGCTGATTCCCATTACACCCCTTACTTAAGCCATGGACTTCCTCTCCCTCACTGCCGAGTATTGTCTAGCACTTATCGCTCACCTAGTGATAGCTACTCTACGGAGCCAGTTCTAGTTCTTAGTTCAGAGACTAGTCTAGCCTTGTCTTGCATTTTTCCTGTTTCCTGATCCTTGCCTGGTTTATCTCGTCTCGTCTGTCAGCAGCCCGCCCTGGATCTATCCTCTGTTTGGATTAACCCTTGCCTTGACGTTTCGGACTCTGTTCGCGCCTTGCCTGGATTATTGCTCACGTTTTCGGATTACCTCTCTTATCAAGCCCCTTTGGATATTGTTTGCTGTCGACTGACTCATGCCCGTTTTGGATGACTCTTTGCCCTGCCTGTGATATACCTGTTTGCCATTGTTTGAACCATGCCTGTCATGACCATGTCTTTAAATAAAAGCTCGCACGTGGATCCGCACGTCTCTCATCTCGTCGGCTCCGTAACACTAACCTAAAAAATGTGTCTATAAGGTAAGAAGAAATTAAGAAATAAACATTAACATCATGATTTTGAGCTGCCTTAACACACCTGCGACTGCTTCCTGTGACAGTTTGTGGCTCTCGTCCTCATGTAGGTCAGATGTGTGTGTGTGTGTGTGTGTGTGTGTGTGTGTGTGTGACTAAACACACTGCACTACTCCTATCTCTCTCACACACACACACGCACACACGCACGTGAAACTATTAGTTAATTTTTTTTTTTAATATCATAGTAAATTTTTCTTACAACAAGCATTTTAAAAATGTGGGTTGAAAAATTAAGTTCAAAAAGTACAAGACTATTTTACTTGAATGTCATGAAATCACATGTGGAATAATGAGCTTTAAGAATTTAAAATGATCCTTTACACTCTTTACCACTAATTATTAACAAGCTGTAACTTAAAATTAAAAAAAATATTTCACAGTTAACAAATGCATGACAACAAAAACATCAAAATACAGAAGAACAAAAATGCTAGGAAGGGCTGGAGCTACATGAGGAAAATAATGAAGTTATTTATTGACTGTGTGATCAATTTTGTAATTTTGATAATTATATCTATTCTGATTCATCAACACAGTTTCACTGATGATCCAACATTATAAAACCAAAACCCCAGATAGAGCGGCTGAGTGAATGTGGTCTGTTCTGTGTGGATGAGGCTCATTGTGTCAGAGACGCTGTAGAAGGACAGAGTTCCTGCACTGTGATCCACATACACTCCTATTCTACTGATGATGGGTTTTACAGGAAGATCAGTCTCTATGTTATTGTGTCTGAATGAGTAACTGGAGGGAGAGCAGATCAAACTCCAGGACTGATCATTATATCCAAACACACACTCATTACCCCATCCCTTCCTGCTGATGCTCTTATATGACACTGATATACACACATCTCCACTCCACTCCAGCTCCCAGTAACAGCGTCCACACACACTCTCTCTACACAACACCTGCCACCAATAATCAAATCTGTCTGGATGATCAGGATACGGCTGATCTGTGTCAGTGCCAGTAATCATTCTGTTTCTCTCAGACAGACGGAGATGTTTATGTGCTGTGTTCAGATCCAGAGTGAGCTGATGGGAATCTGACGGAGATAAAACACATCAGAATCAGGAATTATGAATCTGTTTGATCTTTTCATGTAGCTGAACTCTTCATGTTCAGTGTATCATCAGTGTCTCAGTACAGATGACCAGATATCTGTGCAAATCATCATTTACATCATCAATTATAAAACTCTTCTTTCAGCTTCTACAGGAAGAACATGAACACACTCAGTGAGTTTTTCTGCTTGTTTTCTTACTGACTTACATTGTAGGAAGTCGTTCCTGGTCCAGAGAACAATGTTGGTGAATGTGACTGTGGAAATCAACAGACATGAACAGTGTGATTCTCATGATCCTGCATCCATTCCTAAGACATTTCTAATATGATGTTCTCCATGATATGAGATGATGATGGACTGGTTTCTGAGAGCAGATGAATCTCCAGGACTTTACCTCTGTCTGAGATCTTCTTGAGCTCCTCTTTGCAGAAACCCTCCAGTTTGTATCTCAGCTGATGAACAGATTCTCTCAGACCATCAGAAGAGAAGAGAGAACTGAAGAAATCATCATTTACGTCTGTAGATTCAGGAGGCACTGAGAGAGACTGGAAACTCTACAGAAAACAGAAATCAAAACTCATCAGCTCCACACTTCTCCCAATAACCTGCTCCAACATCAGATTTTACTCGACTGATCTTTAGTAACTGACCTCAATCCAGCACTTTCACAGCATCAGCTTCATTCTTCTCATATTCATTATATCACATTAGAGCTACATATTCTAGTATTTGCCACTTACACTAAATGTGAACTTTCTAGGAAACTGTTTGGATGATAAAACATCTGCTAAGAACATAAATGTCCATCTAACAGCTCAAGCACATCAATGGAGTCTCATCGTAGGGTTGAGTAGATTTGCTCAAGAAAAGCAGCTCAAAGGCTATGATTAGATTGACCATTATTTATAACTTTAGAGTGGTTAGAGACACTGAAATTTCACAAGGACCCTTAAGACACGCTCAGGTTTGGTTTGGTTTCAATACACTGAAGCATTGCTAATATACAGCCTCTCTTCATGTCTGGGGTCTTCATGATCAGATTCATCAATGTGTTACAATTTTATCAGGTTTGAAGATCATCTGATGCAATTTTGATGAACGTTACTCAGAATTGGTACTATGGAGCTTATTGATTTCATCATGATGTCATAAATCATAAGGAAAAAAGCTGAAATGTTAGTGAAGTTTTGAACTGTTGGTGGCGCTAGTGGTGTTTGACAGCTACATATATCTTCCAGAAGAAAGAGCTCAGAGAGATTTCCAGAGCTGAAAGCCATTTGTAAGAGGCATCTCTTTCAGAAGAAGATGACCAGATGAGAGTCTGACTGATGATTATATAATAAGACACTCATGAAATGTTTCTCTGTGAGTCTCCTGTCACAGCAGGATCTGCTCAAGTCCACTATGATCCTGTTCTTCTAGATCTGTGTTACCTGCAGGAACTGGATGTGATTCTGTGTGTGTGAAAGCTGCTCCAGCTCAGCGTCTCTCCTCCTCAGATCATTGATCTCCTGCTCCAGTCGCTCCAGTCGTCCTTCAGCTCGACTCACTGCTTGCTTTTCCTGATCTCTGATCAGCCGTATCAGCTCAGAGCGGCTTCTCTCAATGGAGCGGATGAGCTCAGTAAAGATCCTCTCACTGTCCTCCACTGCTGTCTGTGCAGAGCGCTGTTAGGACACACAGTGATTCAGGCTTCAGTGAGTCTGAACTGAGACTGAGACAAACTTCTCTTCTTCTCCAGACTCACCTTATGAGACTCCACAGCCTCTCTCAGCTGCTGAAGATCTTTCTCTCTCTGCTGGATTCTCTGCTGGAGCGTCTTCTGTGTCTCCTTCAGCTGCTTCTGCAGGACAAACAGATGATAGTCAATCTCACAGAAAACTACTGGCACTAAATCATCATGTGAACAGATGAATCCAGTAAAAGTGGAGCTGATGACAAATGACTGTAGGTTCAAACTCCAGAAGTGATGATTGGGACAATCATCTTGTTATTGTGAAGCATAATGCTTCACATTGCATACATAAGTATCGTAAAAGTGAAAGTGACACAGACATAGAGCTTCAGACTGATAATGTTTCTGTGTAATTAAGCTGTGGCTCTACACAGAAAATAAACAGACTATTGGATCAATACACTAAGTATTAACTAGATGATTAATATTAAATACCTGTTTCTCTGTCCTCTGTTCTGCAGCTGATACAGTGTCATGGTTTTTATGTTCAATAATCGTACACAGGACGCATATACATTTCTGGTCAGTGCGACAGAAAACCTCAAGGAGCTTCTCATGTTTCTGGCAGATCATCTCCTGCAGTCGTCCCGTGGCATCAGTCACTTTGTGTCGTTTTTCTGAGCGAAACTCCTCATGCCGCTCAAAATGAGTTTGACAGTAAGACTCCAGACACACCAGACAGGACTTGATGGCTTTGTATTTTCTTCCAGTACAGACGTCACACTGCACATCTCCAGCTCCAGCATCACAGTCAAAAGGACGTTTCCTCTTCTTCAGTTTCTCCACCACTTCAGCCAGCATGGTGTTTCTAGCTAAAGCAGGTCTTGGACTGAAGATCTGTCTGCACTGAGGGCAGCTGTAGACTCTCATCTGATCCTCCTGATCCCAGCAGCCTGTAATACAGCTCTTACAGTAACTGTGTCCACAGGGAATGGTCACTGGATCCTTCAGGAGATCCTGACACACTGCACACAAGAACTCATCCTGAGAAATTCTGGCTTCTGCCATTTTACTGCATGAAGACAGAGACACAAACACACAACAGCTCAACTATACTTCAGTTTCTCTTTCTCTGAACTCATGTGTTTCCTGGTTCTGTGTTTGAGTGACGTGTGTAAAACAGGTGTGTCTTTGAGTCTGTAAAGCAGGTAAAGAACAATGTGCTCTCATTACAGCTTATGCTGCAGAGAGAATGGAGACTATTTCCAGATGATCCAGCTGATCTGGAGTCGATTCTGGGAAACCCAGGTAAACCTGTTCACTTCCCAGGAATCCTCCACTGCCAGCTGTTTTCTGACCTGATGCTCCTCACAACAGACCCTTCTCTGGCAGATTCTCCTGAGGAAGGGCCTTCTTTCTCAGAGACGGGCACCATATAAAACCTGTGTCCAGATCTGTGTGGAATCTCCATGTGTGACTCCTGGATGGGACAGTGAAGACTTAACTGACTTACGCCAGGCAGTGATAGACACTTTCACTCAGACCAGAGCCGGCTCTACCAGACAGGCTTATGCGTTGAAGTGGAGTCTGTTTGTTGAGTGGTGTTCCTCTCGTTGATAAGACCTTCAAAGATCCCTGATCAGTTTTGTGCTTTCATTTCTGCATTAGATGTTAGAGCGGAAGCTGTCCCCCTCTACCTTGAAAGTGTATGTTTCTGCCATTGCAGCAATCATGACACAGTGGAGAGCAGGTCCCTGGAGAAATGTGACCTTATCATCAGGTTCCTGAGAGGTGCTAGGAGGTTAAAACCTCCAAAACCATACCTCATCCCCTCATGGGATCTCTCTGAAGTCTTTGCTGGGCAACAGAGAGCTCCCTTTGAGTCAGTTGAGCTTAAGATTCTGTCTTTTATGACAGCGCTCCTGACCTCAGTCACTTCCATCAAGAGGTTGAGGGACCTGCAGGCATATTTGGTCAACGAAATGTAAGGTCCACGCAACTGGCCTGATGGAGGTATCCACTGGTGGCTGAAGGTTTCCTGCATGTTCGTTTTTCAGTGCGCGAAGTTATGAAATTGAGGTTAAATTTAAATCTGACTCCATTTTATTATCTAATCTGGCTCTATTTTATTATGACCTCGAATTTAGATTGACATACGAATTGGTTGTTTGTCCATTTCTAATTATTATTATTCTGACAGGTGATTATTCTATTTAACTCTTTACTTTATATTTACTTGTCAGTCTGAACATTAGCCAGAGGTTATGACTAATACTATTTAATAGGTCGCGCATGCTTACCATTCTTTAAATAGTAGTTCTATTTAGCCCCCTACAGTTACCCATGTACAACTTAGTTAAAATTCAAACAATAATCAGCGGTTATGCTAGTACTATTTGTCTAGCCCCTGATTGTTATATAACTATGTACAACTTAACTAAAGCTGAGACAATAATCAACGGTCATTCTAGTACTATGTTAATATTAAATGTTAATATTTCAATAGTATTTTTATCTAGCCCCCGACAGCTAAAATAACTACGTACAACTTGACTAAAGCTCAAACAATAATCAGCGGTTATGCTAGTACTATTTGTCTAGCCCCCAATAGTTAATATAACTACGTACAACTTAATTAAAGCTGAGACAATAACCAGCGGTTATGACCAGTACTATGACTAGCCCCCCCATAGTTAATGCAACTGAGTACAACTTAACTAAAGTCAAGCAGTTAGTCAGAAATCTAGGATCTCACCTGATGTGCTCCATGCTCCTTCTAACCTGAGATCTAGTATGTACTTAACCCTGGATGCAGATTTGCAGAAACATAAGCCTTCACTTAATCTACTTGAGAAAATAATTTCAGAGCAAGTCAGAATAAAATCAAATGTAACAATTTATTATCAGTCAGGTAAATATGTATTATGCCAATTACATAGCCAATTCAAAGATATCAAATCAATACAAGGCATCAAATTCTCAAAGATGAATCTAAGAGTAAGATACATACCTGACTTTAGAAAGGTACACAACATAGAGTGTGTGGACACACTCTACGCTATGGGCTTCTGACTACAGAAAAAGGCCCTGATCTTCTTGCAAGATTTCCTTAAGTACTCAGCCCAAGACAAACATCCCCCGAAATGGAGACAGGAATTAACTATTTGAATTTGTATTGATCAAGCCGAATTAACACCTTTTGGGACATAAGGTAATTTGCATGAAGACACTGAGAAATGACACACCCTCTACAGTAACCAACTTATCTCTAAACTCTGGGTTTGGGCCATTCCCGAGCTCGGAACCCTTCCCTGGACAGCACGCCCAATACGCATTACTATACTCCAGCTTATTATTTGTAAACATGAACTCGTGAACTCTCTTTCTCTCTCTCTCTCGAGGACACACACACACACACACAACTTTTAGTGCATTTGTTTAATGACATTCTAAACAATCTTTCTTACATTACAGTTTTGTTCAGTTGCTAACAAACATTCAATACTGAATCCACATTTTCTAAATTTCTCAAAATCCATGAACACTTTTGTCATTCATACTCCACAACTTGCAAAACACTATGTTTTCAACACATTTTTCAAATGCTAAAACACTGCTTTCAAAACTGATAAAAGCACATTCAAATCAGAACAATGGCAGGAATATATCGAAATATAAAATCTTAGAAGAATATTTACTATGAAATTGGATAATTATTCCAAACACAACTAACTGCAATTTCAGCTGAAAGCCAACCCAGATGTACTATTTTTAGTCTTTTTTTCCTCTGTAATCTTTTGCTAAACAAATTGGATGGATGGCTTCAGAATGATTTTGTTTGGAAACACGGATCAAGGAAGACACATTGGTGGGGAAAAAACAGTGGCAGAGAGGGAGGACTAGAACCCTCGCAGTAGCTACAGTACATCCATCCATCCATCTGTTCCATTCCGTTTTCCAAAGCACTTGTCCTAATGTATATTATTCTTTTATTATCTGTGTCCTGTCCTGTTGCTGTCTTTCTGTTGCACTGTAGAGCTTCTGTCACAAAAACAAATTCCTTGTATGTGTAAGCATACCTGGCCAATAAAGCTCATTCTGATTCTGATTCTGATTCTGATGTAGGGTCATGGAGAGGCTGGAGCTTTTCCTGGGTCATAAGCAGGAAAATCCCTTGCACTGATGTCCAATTCATTTATATTTTTTATTTTCACATTAAATTTTTGTAAATGTTGATGGGTTTTTGTTTTTGGTATATAAAGAAATAGGGGGAAATGCTGCTTTTCTCATTCATTCTTTGTGCTGTATTACAGTCAGTAAAATGAAAAGATGTTATTCTTATCCTATAATGAAATACTTTTGACACAAATCATTCAAACTTCAAAGATAAATGTTCATGTAATTTAGTTTAAAATAGTTTATGTAATTCTCCCTGTTGTTAGTATTTTTTAGATCAGTGTGTTATGAATGAAATGTATGTTTTCTGAATGATAATTATTAGCAGTGTTATGGTGAAACAAGCTTATTTTGAGACCTATATGAAGTGTTTTGTTGGTCTGAGAGGGTTTTGGAGGTGAGATCAACTGTTTGGCCAAGATACATGTTGGTAATGCAGACTGTATGAACAGTTTTGAAAATGTGGCTTCAGTATTGAACAATGCTTTTTAGCAATTGAAAAAAAAAACAAAAAAAAACTGTAAGCATGGGGGAGAAATGAGTTTAAAAAATACAAGACTATTTTCCTTCAATGACATGTAGAATATGACATGTTGCATGTAGAATAATATGGGATATAACAGCTGGAAATTTCATGTCATTTACACGATTGAACACAAATTATTAACAAAATGTAACTTTAACAGTTAACAATTAAATGTGTTACTAAATGCATGATAATAAACTAAATGCATGATAATAAAAACAGCAGGTTGTGACACTGGAAGACAAAAGTACACTCACTGTTACTGATTTATCATGCAGCTCAAAGCATAATGGGTAGAATCTCTCGTTAGTCTATTCTGATTCATCAGCACAGTTTGACTGATGATCCAGAACCAACCAAAAACCCAGGATAGAGCGGCTGAGTGAATGTGGTCTGGACTGTGTGGATGAGGCTCATTGTGTCAGAGACGCTGTAGAAGGACAGAGTTCCTGCACTGTGATCCACATACACTCCTATTCTACTGATGATGGACTCTACAGAGAGATCAGTCTCTATGTTATTGTGATAGAATGAGTAACTGGAGGAAGAGCAGTACAAACTCCAGGACTGATCATTGAATCCAAACAAACACTCCTCACCTGATCCCTTCCTGCTGATGCTCTTATATGACACTGATATTAACACACCTTTATCTCCACTCCACTCCAGCTCCCAGTAACAGCATCCACACACACTCTCTCTACACAACACCTGAGAATAATACTGAAATCTGTCTGGATGATCAGGATACGACTGGACTGTTTTAGTATATGTAATCACTCTGTTTCTCTTAGACAGACGGAGGCGTTTATATGCTGTGTTCCGATCCAGAGTGAACTGATGGGAATCTGATGGAGATAAAACACATCAGAATCAGGAATTATGAATCTGTTTGATCTTTTCATGAAGCTGAACTCTTTGGGGCGGTTTTCCAGACAGAGATTAAGCCTAGTGCAGGAGGCAGCTTTAACTTCAGATTAAGGTTGTTTCTTTAGTCTTCATATATCAAAATTATTGGTACCCTTGGTAGATATGAACAAAGAAGCCTGTGAAAATAAATCTGCACCGTTAATCATTTTGATCTTTCATTTACTTTTATTTATGCTCACAGATGAAAACAACAGAGAACAAAACAGCGTTGGATGGATTAGAATCCTGCACGGGCCTCAAATATAGGCCCTATAGCCCGGCCCTGGCCCGAGACACTCAGGCCCTAGCCCAGCCCTTGTCCGACAGCTTATCAGAATTACTGGCCCGAGTCCGACCCCGAACTCGTCTTTTTTCCCCTTCACCCAAAACAGCTTATACTACTGTTTCAGCTATTAAAATAGTTCAGTTTTGTGTGCATGGAAAAGTGATTATAATTAGTTTCGTTTTTCATTACGTTAATGTAGAAAAACGTTTGGAGCATTTTATATTTGTTAAATGTAAGTTTTTGTTTTGTTTTGTTTTGTTTTTAAAGTAACAACCAAGCGGCCAGCGGCAGACAGTGAGTTGATCATAGCCTATGTTTGATCAATTTAACCTTTTCAAATCATCACGACTTGTCTTAAATAAAATCTATAGATATCAAAGTCAAAGTCAAAGTCAAAGTCTGCTTTATTGTCAATTCTGCCACATGTACAGCACATACATACAGAGAATTGAAATTGCGTGACTCATATAAAACAGTTGCGTGAGATATAAAACAGTTCAATATCACAATGTTAGTTTAAACGTATAACCTAGATAAATATGTGCTATGAGGCGCATATCTAATCGTTTGTGTGGAGAGTGGAAGCTAAAGCGCGCTTTACAGGACATGGAGGCATCAGCGCGATCACTTGCATTTTTTTCAGTGGAAACAACTTAAAATACGCCGTAATCTTTGCTCACAAAGGTAAGAGTAATACATCACTCGGAACTGTAAAGTGTCTACTTTTATTTGCGTGCAATCACAATATCAACAAAATGTTGTGCTTTTTGTAAAATAAAGAAAACAAACATGATGTGCTTTCTGTCATCTCTGTCTTGAGCGCTTCACAAAAATGAACCGAAACTCAGCAAATACATGCTTCACAGACATGATAAATATATCTATGGAAGCTTCAAATTACTACTTTAAAATGAAATCATTCAAATCGAAAACAAAAACTCTTTCATTATGTAGAATCTGTAAAGATGCATTTCTTTAAAGGTGCGTCCAAAGAGGAGATGGCGAGTCAACTTCATCTTTGCGAAACTGACTCAGAAAACACTAGTTTATTAATAAATAATTCAAATATCTCCTTATTATTTCCCCCTGACTGTAACGAATCTGGCCTCTGTGGTTCCCCCTGATCGTCACCAGAGGCCACCATCACCTGAGTATTGTCTTGTTTCTCTCAAACTCCATTTCCCATAATCCCGTACCTGACTCTGATTAGGAGTGCACCTGATGCTTGTTTATGGGACTACTTAAGCCTCTGTTCCACACACACTCACCGTGAAGTCTTGTTTTGCCCCTGCTGACACTTCTGAGCGTTTTCATCTTTCTCTTTTGGATTACTGTGTTTGATCCTGGAGTGTTTCCTCTCGTTTTTGGATTGTTCGCTGTCTGCCTTTTGACCCTCTTGCCCGGTTCGTTGGACTATTATTCTTCTCTGCTTGCTGCCAGCCCCGACCTCTCACCTGCCTTGTTACTCTGCCCTTGTCTCATCTCTGATAACCCTGTTACTGTTTACCGACCATTGCCTGTACGACTGTGTTTACTTTTATTAAAAGCTGCAAATGGATCCTCATTCCATTGACTCATCATTACAGAAGACTTCACCAGAACTCGATCCAGCGGCGGTCTACAGACTCTCAACTGAAGTCTCTGCTCAGATCAAAGTGCTGGCCGCTCATCAACAACAGCTAGCACGCCTCACGTCTCTCACGGAGGAGTTAGTAAAGGCTTTGCAAGCATTACAGCTATCTGCATCTGAGTCTGCTCCGCCACCACCGCTATTAGACCCAGCACCCCAAGCACCTCCTCCGAGTCACTCCACGGTCAGTCCTCGCTTAGCTTACCCAGAGAAATTCGACGGCACACCAGCTAAATGTAAGGGTTTTTTGCTACAATGCTCCTTGTTTGTCTCTCAACAACCAGCGTTATACCCCACAGAAGAGAGCCGCATTGCTTTTGTATGCTCTCTCGTGACTGGCAAAGCATTAGACTGGGTCATCGCAGTGTGGAATTTCAATCGACCAGCCTTTTCCTCGTTTGAGAGTTTTTTTGCAGCGATTTCAAGCGGTGTTTAATCTCCCTGAGGGAGGAGATGGAGCGGGTGAGCAGATTCTCACATTGCGACAGGGGAAAAATACGGCAGCAGAGTTTGCTCTGACATTTTGCACACTGGCTGCACAAACTGGATGGTCTGATGATCCTTTAAAGTTGCATTTCCGCGAGGGACTGAATCTTGAGTTACAAGTAGAGCTCGCTTGCCTAGACGAGACGAGAACTTTGGATCAACTGATTGATCTCGCCATCCGCATCGAAAATTTGATGCGCTCTAGAAGACCCAGCAGGGTTTCAATGCTCCTTTCACCAAGCCCCTCGGCTGTTCCTGAGCAAGAGGCTATGCAAGTGGGACACAAACGCATCTCCCCAGAGGAGAGAGATCGTCGTTTTCGCCAAAATCTCTGTCTCTACTGCGGCCAAGCAGGTCACGTGAAAAGCTCCTGCCCTACACGACCCAAGAAGCACTCTTCCTCTGCGGTGAGTCAGTTCCTTCATTCTTCAAAGTGTGTAAAAGTGCCTGTCAAATTAACCTTTAGTGATGAGGTGATTGAGACGATGGTTTTAGTTGATTCTGGAGCTGCAGGAAGTTTTATGGATGCAGATTTTTTTATTTTTTTTATTTCCAATCTTTTTCTTTTATTTTTACATAGAACAGTAGAACAGAAATTAAAAAACAAAAATAAAAATTACCCAAAAAACAAAAAAAAAATAAAAATAAAAAAAAAGGTACAATGTACATTCAGTACAGATCTTCAGCAGGAGTGTTCTCCACAAAGGTTAGAAAAGGTTGCCAAGTATTAAAGAATCTCTTATTTGACCCTTTCATAGAGCATCGGAGCTTTTCCAATTGTATGTTATACATAACATCTTTAATCCAGTGTTTGTATGTTGGAGGCGAAGAGTCTTTCCATTTATATAAAATTAACCTCCTTGCTAGAAGTGAACAAAAAGCAATAACATCAGACTGGGATCTGCTTAGATTATAGTCTTGAGTGACAACTCCAAATATTGCTGTCAGCATGGTCGGAACAATAGTTTTACTAAACATTTTAGAAAAGGTCTCAAAAATTGAACCCCAATATTCTAGCAATTTCTTACATGACCAAAACATATGATATAGAGTGGCACGTGCTTGCTTACATCGGTCACATGTAGGATTCACATCGCTTTTCATCTTTGCCAGTCTGTCCTTAGACCAATGAAGACGATGTACAATTTTAAACTGAACAATCGTGTGTCTAAGGCTAATAGAGGAAGAATGTATTCTCCAAATTGCTTCCTGCCAAGCATCGTCTGATATTTGGTCCTCCATTTCTTTTTCCCATTTTTGTTTTAAAGTTTCTAAAGTAGCCAGATTATGTAGATTAAGTAGTGCATAGACTTTGCTAATGGACTGTTTTTCTCCACACCTATGCTCGAGAATAGAATCAATGAGGGACCGATGAGGACAATTGGGGAAACAGTTTGAATTTGATGATATAAAGCTTCTAAGCTGCAAATACCTATAAAAGTGTGTGTTAGGAATAGCAAATCTCTGGACTAATTGTTCAAAGGAGGCAAATGTGTCATCCAAATACAAATTATACAATGACCTAATAACATTTTTTGACCATATATCAAATGCCGCATCTGTCATAGATGGAGTAAATATGTGGTTCTGTGCTACAGGTGAGGCAAGCGGGAGATCATTAAGTGCAAAATGACGTCTAAACTGGTACCAAATTTTGATAGAATGTAACACAACTGGGGAGAGTGTAAATTTAGATAAAGGGTGCGCCAACGGCAACCTAGAACACAATACTGACAGTGGGTTGTATTGAATGGATGATTTCTCTATCTCTGCCCAGCTGGCCGTCTCATCTTCCTCCAGCAGGTATAGAATTGCCCTAATATTTGCTGACCAGTAATAGTACAGAAAATTTGGAAGTGCAAGACCTCCTAAACTGTAGGGTCTTTGTAATATTTTATCCACTACCCTAGGACGCTTTTTATTCCAAATAAAATTTATAATTTGAGCATTTAAATTACGAAAGAAAGATTTAGTGAGAAATATTGGTAAACATTGGAAAATATATAAAAACTTGGGCAAAACAGTCATCTTAATGATGTTAATCCTTCCACCTAGGGAGAGATGCAAGGAGTCCCATCTTTCCAAATCCTGCTTCAAATTGTCAAAAAGAGGTTGATAGTTGGCTTTATAAAGATCTTTAAAGTTATGTGTAAAGCAAACTCCCAGATATTTAAACTTTATCCTACTAATCTTAAAGGGGATTGAAGAGGGGGGCATATCTGAAATTGTGGAGCCAATTGGCATTAGTTCGCTCTTTTGGTAATTAAGTTTATAGCCAGACAGCTGGCCAAATTCATTGAGTAAGTTTAATAAATTTGGAAGACTTGAGGATGGGTCAGAGATATACAACAACATATCGTCAGCATATAAGGATACTTTATGCTCTAGATTACCCCTCCACACTCCTCCAATATTAGCAGATAACCTTAATGCTATGGCTAGGGGTTCAATTGCGATTGCAAAGAGGAGTGGCGATAGGGGACAACCCTGCCTAGTACCGCGCTTCAGTTCAAAAAAAGGTGATATGTTATTATTAGTACGTACTGCAGCCAAAGGGGCCGAATATAAAAGTTTTATCCAAGAGATAAAGTTAGATCCGAAACCAAACTTTTCAAGAGTAAAGAACAGAAAATCCCATCTCACCCGGTCAAACGCCTTTTCAGCATCAAGCGATAAAATGACTTCTGAAGTACCAGACGGAGAAGAGCTATAAAGTATATTTGCAAGACGTCGGGTATTAAAAAAAGAATATCGATTCTTGATAAAGCCCGTTTGATCAGGTGAAATAACCGCTGGAAGAACATCTTCCATTCGTCGGGCCAGGACCTTGGCTAATATCTTAGCATCAGTATTCAGGAGTGAAATTGGGCGGTATGAGCTACATTCTAAAGGATCTTTCTCCTTTAAGAATCAGAGAAATGACTGCTTGACGCATAGTACACGGTAAAGATTGAGATGATAAAGATTCTTCAAAGACAGACAATAATAATGGAGAGAGTTGAGAACAGAACTTTTTAAAGAATTCAGTTGGGTATCCATCTGGACCTGGAGTTTTGCCAGTCTGCATACCCCCCACTGCCGCTTCTATTTCTGAAATCGTAATTGGTGAGTCTAACTGCACTGTTTTTTCTGGGTCTATCAATGGAATATCCATTCTATTAAAAAAACTTTCTAAAGTTGACGGTTCAGAAGGTGGGTCCGAGGAGTATAACGATTGGTAAAATTTATAAAAACAAGAATTAATTTCTGTACTGTCTGTATGCTTTATGGCTTGATCATCGCATATCTCAGAGATAACATGAGGAACTGATTGCTGTCGCAACTGGTGAGCCAGCAGTTTCCCAGCCTTTTCCCCATTCTCATAAAAATTACACCTCAATTTAGAAATAAGATATTCAGCTTGTTTAGTTGCCAGCAAATTGAATTCGGTTTGTAATAGCATCCGTTGTTTAAGTCCTGCTGGAGATGGTGAACTACTATTCAAAGAGTCAAGTTCTAATATCTGTTCTGTCAATTTCTTTAGTTGATTCTTTCTAATTTTATTCTGACCTACACAAAACGAAATTATTTGGCCTCTAAGGTACGCCTTCAACGCTTCCCATATAGTTGACACAGACATTCCCGGGGTCATATTTACACTAAGAAAAGAGTCTATTTCAGAAGCAATATAACTCACAAACGTCTCGTCTGAGAGGAGAGCGGAATTAAATCTCCATGGACGATAGTTTGGTTCTTTAGTAGCAATACGTACTGTCATAGCTAGCGGACCGTGGTCTGAAATAATTATGGCTTCATAATCGCATTTTATAACTGATGACAGAAGGCTTGTGTCTATAAAAAAGTAATCTATTCGTGAATAGGAGTTATGTACCGGGGAGAAAAAAGAGTAGGCCCGGGTGGTAGGGTTGCGAAATCTCCAAACATCAGCAATTCCGTATGTTTTAAGAAAATTCTGGATCGTATGCGCTGATTTAGACAGTGAAACAGTTCTAGATGCACTACGATCCAGAGCGGGGGAAAGGACACAATTAAAGTCACCGCCAAGGATCAGATGATGCGTTACCATATTAGGCATTCTTGAGAAAAAATTACTAAAAAAAAGGTGATCGTCCCAATTTGGGGCGTAAATATTGGCTAAAATAACAGGGAGCCCGTATAAATGCCCCACCACAATTAGGAAGCGCCCGGCCGGATCAGACTCAACACTGGTTACTACAAACTGTAGATTTTTACTGAGAATTATCGCCACACCTCTTGCCTTAGATTTAAAGTTGGAATGAAATGTCTGCCCCACCCACTTACTTCTGAGTCGGCAGTGGTCAGAGATGCGTAAATGGGTCTCCTGAAGGAAAGCAATATCAGTCCCGAGATTTTTCAAATGAGCAAACACTTTCTTACGTTTTATAGGATGATTAAGAGATTTCACATTCCAACTCACCATTTTGACTGAACAACCATTTGCTTGAAAAGACATTTTAGTGTTGTTCATATGGAGTTGAGAACAGAAAAATATAACAATCGTATATCCTGATGTACATTGACTTCAATATTAGCGCGTACACTTTTAAGAAAAAAAATAAAATTATAAACAATAAAATAAATAAAAAAATGTCTAACATAACCCCTAACTTTGTCATCAACTTGAACATGATGAGCCAGGAACCCCCCAAAATTATGTCCACACATTATGTGCTTTTCCGGGTAGCTCTTACACCAAACTAAGCAGAGCCCCTACCCAATTGTCCTGAGTGAAACGACAACATATGAAAACAGTTACCGTAAATCAAAGTCACGAATGCAATATAACTGAATTATAACCGGTAGTTATAAACATCCCACCGGATTTATATTGAAGCAGGAAGAATGTAAGTATCTTCGGTTACTTTCCGGCTTCATCCCCAGCGACAATGTACTTCTTGATGTGGGCCATGGCTTTATCCGGGTCCAGGAATTCTTTATCCGTGCCGTTGTGAGTGATCCGCAATCGGGCAGGAAACAGTAAACCATATCGAACACCTCGTTGCTCTCGTAGAAGCTTCCTGACGTCCGTGAATGCGGCCCGAGCTTTAGCGACACTAGCAGTATAATCCGGGAATATTGCGATGGAATCGCCGTTAAACCGGAGCGGAGCCTGACTTCGTGCTCGACGCAGGATCTCGACGCAATCTTGATAGTAATGTAGCTTTGCTACAATCACTCGTGGCTTTCCTCCGGGGGCCAATGGTCTTAGACTGCGGTGCGAGCGGTCTACCAGAACTTCCTTATCTATTTTCAGCACTTCGGATAGTAGTTTAGAGACCGACTCCGTGGAGGCTGATCCCGGTCCCTCCGCGACGCCCACGATTCGAATATTGCACCGTCGCATCCTCCCCTCCATGTCCTCGGATTTATCTCGCAGCTCTTTCAGTTCCGTCTTCAAAGTGCTCACCACGGCTTGTAGTTCGCTCACTTCATCCGTCCACATTGACATATTGCCTTCCATATCTTTAATAGTAGTCTTCATTTGTTCAATGTCAGTTCGCATTAGCGTCGTATTGTTGGCTATTTCTGTTCTAACTGCTTGTAGCTCGCTCTTTAAAGAGTTGAAATCATCAGCGAGAGAGTTCTTAAGTTCAGACCTTATCACTGCGGATATGTCTGCTTTTAAGGACATCAGAATCTGTGATTTCAGTTCTTCCATATCCATTTCGCTCGTGGTCAAGTCCGGAGGAGTCGATGTACGGTCGGAAGCTGCACTTTGCGTCGAGGAGGTATTGGGCCTAGAACTGGAGGATCCGCAGTATTTATATTTCCGAAGTTTAGAGGCCATTACTCTACACAAGACTCATTCATCTCACTCACTGTGTAGCAGGGATATATTACGAATCGCGCTGGGAATAAATACAAAGGATATGTTGCTTTTAATACGAAATTGTATAAAAATTAGGCAGGAGCTCTGTCAAACACGTCCTATTCCATCACCTGCTCACTAGCGCCCCCCTATGGATGCAGATTTGGCCAAAATTCATAATCTCTCTCTCTCATACACTGTAAATCTCCCTTGGCAGTGGCAGCCCTAGATGGAAGACCTCTGGGCACTGGTCAGATCCAACACACCACCAGTGACATCTGCCTGACCACTGGCGCTATGCATTCAGAAGTCATTCGTTTCTACATCATACAAGCTCCCAGCAACCCAGTCGTCCTAGGCCTTCCCTGGCTTCAACTACACGAGCCTCAGATCTCATGGACAGAGGGTCAAATCATGCAGTGGTCAGCCAAGTGTTTCACTCAGTGTCTCCAGATGCTCGAACCCTCATTACTGGAAGTAGCCACCGTCAAAATGGATCCCTTGTACTCAGCTGACATCCCCTCTGACTATGTCGATCTGGCAGAAGCATTCAGCAAGGCCAAAGCCGCTCAACTTCCCCCACATCGGTCCAGCGACTGTGCGATTGAACTGCTTCCAGGCACCACACCTCCCAAGGGTCGAATCTTTCCCCTTTCACAACCAGAAACTGAATCCATGAAGGCCTACATAGAAGAAGAACTAGCTAAAGGCTTCATCATGCCATCTACTTCTCCTGCGTCTGCTGGATTCTTCTTCGTCAAGAAGAAAGATGGGAGTCTTCGGCCTTGCATTATAGAGGTTTAAATGAAATAACTGTTAAATTCCGATATCCTCTACCTCTAGTTCCCTCAGCCCTTGAACAGCTTCACTCAGCCAAGTACTTAGTACTTCACTAAACTTGACCTGCGCAATGCTTACAATTTGATCCGCATCAGAGAAGGGGATGAGTGGAAGACTGCTTTTTCTACCACGTCTGGACACTATGAGTACCAGGTTATGCCGTTCGGGCTTGTCAACAGTCCCTCAGTCTTTCAATCATTCATAAATTAAGTATTTCGTGACATGCTCAATAGATGGGTCATCGTCTACATGGATGACATTCTCATTTACTCAGACACCCTTGAGACACACATTAGCCATGTCCGAGCTGTTCTACAACGTCTAATCTCACATCAGTTATATGCTAAGGCAGAGAAATGTGAATTCCACCAGACTTCTACCACGTTCCTGGGATATGTTGTCAGCCCAGAGGGTGTAGCTATGGATGATTGTAAAGTGCAAGCTGTCTTGAACTGGCCCCGTCCTGCGACTGTCAAAGAGATGCAGAGATTCCTCGGTTTTGCCAACTTTTACAGACGCTTCATCAGAGACTTCAGCTCCGTCGCATCCCCTCTTATGTCAATGATTAAGAAGAAAGGAAGTCGCTTATCCTGGTCATCAGCTGCAGATAAGGCATTCAATCACCTCAAAGAATGGTTCACCAATGCACCCATACTGCACCACCCTGACCCTGAGAGGGAGTTTGTTGTAGAGATAGATGCTTCCAGCACAGGGGTGGGGGCAGTCCTTTCACAATGTCATGGCAGTCCATCCAAGTTTTTTCCCTGTGCTTACTTCTCACGCAAGCTAAATCAGGCAGAACAGAATTATGATGTGGGAAACTGTGAGTTATTGGCAATGAAGGCAGCCTTCGAAGAATGGCGACACTGGCTTGAGGGATCCAAGTTTCCTTTCTCAGTTCTCACTGATCATCGCAATCTGGAATATTTCCGCAGTGCAAAAAGACTCAATCACAGACAGGCCAGGTGGGCTCTTTTCTTCACACGGTTCCAGTTCACAGTAACATATCATCCTGGTTCCAAAAACACCAAGGCAGATGCACTTTCTCACCAATCTGAGTCAGCTTACCAACCCCTTTCACCAGACCCCATTTTACCTACCACTCTCGCCGTATCACCAGTGCAGTGGGACATAATGACTGAAATTACAGAGACACAGGGCAAAGATCCCATACCTGCTGATTGTCCACCCAACAGGACCTTTGTACCTTCTTCCTTGAGGGAACGATTCCTTCAGCAAGTTCATGATCTCCCCAGCTGACATCCAGGAATAACTGCATCCATCCAACTCCTATCCAATAAGTTTTGGTGGCCCGCACTTCGCACTGACACCATTGCATTCATTACGAACTGTGTAACCTCCAACACCACCAAGTCCTCTAAACAGATGCCCTCAGGTCTACTACAACCACTACCCGTTCCTCAGAGACCTTGGTCCCACATTGCCATAGATTTTATCACTGACCTCCCCAACTCCAGAGGCAATACCACCATTCTCACTGTCATTGATCGCTTCTCTGAGTCTTGTCATCTAATACCGTTACCCAAGCTACCCACAGCCCTGGAGCCAGCCGAAGTTTTATGTAGTTATGTCTTCCGCTTCTATGGACTTCCAGATGACATTGTCTCAGACAGGGGTCCTCAATTCACCTCTCATGTATGGTCAGCCTTTTTCAAATTCCTCAATGTCAACATCAGTCTTACTTCAGGCTATCACCCTGAATCTAATGGGCAAACTGAACACCTCAATCAAGAGATCACTCGCTTCCTACGGTCCTACTGTCATCGCAATCCCCAGGGAAAGCAAGAGCTGATAAAATGTAAAAACTGTAACTTCAATGCAATGTAAGTCGCTTTGGATAAAAGCGTCTGCTAAATGCATAAATGTAAATGTAAATGTAATGTAAATGTAAATGCAATCAGGCTGATTGGAGCAGGTATCTCTTCTGGGCAAAATATGCACAAAACTCCCTGCGCAAACCATCTACTGGACTCACACCCTTTCAATGCGTACTTGGATTTCAACCACCTCTTTTTCCCAGGTCTGGGGAACCCACTGATTTACCTGCAGTCAATGAATGGCTCAGGAGGAGTGAAACTACCTGGAACGAGGCTCATACTCCTCTTCAGCGTGCTGTCAGTAGACAGAAGGAACAAGCAGATCGTCATCGACGTCCCAACCCTGAGTATGCCCCAGGAACATGGCTCTCCACACGAGATCTTCGGCTCTGACTACCCTGCCGCAAACTAAGCCCCAGGTATGTGGGTCCATTCAAAGTCATTAAACAAATAACTCCTGATTCCTATCGTTTAACTTTACTTCCTCAATATCGTATCTCACCCACCTTTCATGTCTCTTTGCTCAAGGCCGCTGGTGCTCCAAGAAGGGCGGACGACCTAGATGAGGCTCGGAACCAGGGTTCCCCTCCACTTATCATCGACGGTGAGGAGGCTTATCTGGTTCAGGAGATCCTTGATTCCCGGTGCCGGGGAGGAACTCTACAATATCTGTCGACTGGGAGGGGTATGGACCGGAGGAGAGGTCCTGGGTCAATGCTAAGGACATTCTTGACACATTCATTACAATGCTAAGGACATTCATTACGCTGACACATTCATGGTTAATTACTTTTTCTGGGGCTTTGCGGCAAGCTTTAGCCTATTGCATGCGTTTGAACGCAGAACTCTTCAGCTGCTAAACACCGTCGAGCCGCTCTTGACAGTCACGGTAGCACGGTCTCGTGTTGTTTCCACCAGCGCTGCAATTTTTTTTATCACCATAATTGATGAATGTTGATGAATGAGCTATGACGTGAAAATTGGCCCGAGGTCTGGCCCTAGGGGCGTAAATAATAAGTCGGAGCCCGTCGAGCTGAAATGCAGGGCTCTAAAGTGGATATTCACGATTGAAGAAAAAAAAGGAAAAGAAAAACATAAAATCTGCTGGTGTAAATGGCTGCTTATTGACGACGCATCTTAATTTTCTTAAAGTTAGCTCTCAGTGTCCGAGCACACACTGCAGGCAAACCGGCGCTCGTTAACCGATCATTAACCGTTAACCAACAAAATTAGAATTAATTTAAATCAGATTTAAATGAAATTAGAACTTAGTGCATGCGCAAATAGCAGCACAAACATCAGAACTAAGCATTCACACAACGTCACATCACGCAGCTGCAGTGCTTAGGGAGAAAAACAGAATAAAACAGCATATAGGCCTATAAAAGGAATAAAATAAACAGTCCTAAACAAATATATTTCACTTAAATAGTGAACATATTAACCAAACAAAATAAAAAAGAAACTGTACGACAAGTCTACACAGAGTTCCATTTCATTTTTGTGACTATGCCACAAGTTCAAGGAAACCGAGAAGGCTGAAAGCACATTTGTTTTCTTTATTTTACAGAAGCACAATGTTTTCTTTTAGCTATTGTGAAAAAAAAAAAAAATTGTTGAAGGCTAACCCGATCTCATGAAAGATCTCATGATCTCAAATTTATAATTAATGGCATGGCTGGCTCAGTCGACAGAAATACGGTACACATATAATAACTGCTGAAAGGTTAGCGGGGCAAATCAAGTCGGTCTGAGCGCTCATGGTGCGCACAGTGCGTACAGCCTGCAGGCACAACTGATTAAGGCTACTCTTGGCTTAATTCAAACCCTATCCGGGAAACTGCCCCTTCATGTTCTGTGTATCATCAGTGTCTTAGTACAAATGACCATATATCCTGTGAAAATCATCATTTACATCATCAATTATAAAACTCTTCTTTCACCTTCTACATGAAGAACATGAACACAGTGAGTTTTTCTGCTTGTTTTCTTACTGACTTACATTGTAGGAAGTCGTTCCTGGTCCAGAGAACAATGTTGGTGAATGTGACTGTGGAAATCAACAGACATGAACAGTGTGATTCTCATGATCCTGCATCCATTCCTAAGACATTTCTAATATGATGTTCTCCATGATATGAGGTGATGATGGACTGGTTTCTGAGAGCAGATGAATCTCCAGGACTTTACCTCTGTCTGAGATCTTCTTGAGCTCCTCTTTGCAAAAATCCTCCAGTTTGTCTCTCAGCTGATGGACAGATTCTCTCAGAACATCAAAAGAGAAGAGAGAACTGAAGAAATCATCATTTACGTCTGTAGATTCAGGAGGTGCTGAGAGAGACTGGAAACTCTACAGAAAGCAGAAATCAAAACTCATCAGCTCCACACGTCACCCAATAACCTGCTCCAAAATCAGATTTGACTCAACTGATCTTTAGTAACTGACCTCAATCCAGCACTTTCACAGCATCAGCTTCATTATTCTCATATTCATTAAATCATATTACAGCTACAGATTCTAGTGTTTGCCACTTACACCATATGTGAACTTTCTAGGAAATAGTTTGGATGATAAAACATCTGCTAAGAACATAATGTTCATCTAACAGCTCAAGCACATCAATGGAGTCTCATTGTAGGGTTGAGTAGATTAGCTCAGGAAAAGCAGCTCAAAGGCTATGATTAGATTGACCATTATTTATAACTTTAGAGGGATTAGAGACACTGAAACTTCACAAGGACCCTTAAGACACGCTCAGGTTTGGTTTGGTTTCAATACACTGAAGCACTGCTAATATACAGCCTATCTTCATTTTTGGGGTCTTCATGATCAAATTCATCAATGTGTTACAATTTTATCAAGTTTGAAGATCATCTGATGCAATTTTGATGAACGTTACTCAGAATTGGTACTACAGAGCTTATTGATTTCATCATGATGTCATAAATCATAAGGAAAAAAAGTTGAAATGTTAGTGAAGTTTTGAACTGTTGGTGGTGCTAGTGGTGTTTGACAGCTACATATATCTTCGAGAAGAAAGAGCTGAAAGAAATGATTCCTAAGAGATTTCCAGAGCTGAAAGCCATTTGTAAGCAGGCGTCTCTTTCAAAATAAGACGATCAGATGAGAGTCTGACTGATGATTATATAATTAGACACTCATGAAATGTTTCTCTGTGAGTCTCGTGTCACAGCAGGATCTGCTCAAGTCCACTATGATCCTGTTCTTCTAGATCTGTGTTACCTGCAGGAACTGGATGTGATCCTGTGTGTGTGAAAGCTGCTCCAGCTCAGCGTCTCTCCTCCTCAGATCATTGATCTCCTGCTCCAGTCGCTCCAGTCGTCCTTCAGCTCGACTCACTGCTTGCTTTTCCTGATCTCTGATCAGCCGTATCAGCTCAGAGCGGCTTCTCTCAATGGAGCGGATGAGCTCAGTAAAGATCCTCTCACTGTCCTCCACTGCTGTCTGTGCAGAGCGCTGTTAGGACACACAGTGATTCAGGCTTCAGTGAGTCTGAACTGAGACTGAGACAAACTTCTCTTCTTCTCCAGACTCACCTTATGAGACTCCACAGCCTCTCTCAGCTGCTGAAGATCTTTCTCTCTCTGCTGGATTCTCTGCTGGAGCGCCTTCTGTGTCTCTTTCAGCTGCTTCTGCAGGACAAACAGATGATAGTGAATCTCACAGAAAACTACTGACACTAAATCATCATGTGAACAGATGAATCCTATAAATGTAGGGTGAGGTAGTTTAAAGAATACTTATCTCAAATAATGAACAATGGCTATAGGTTCAAACTTCAGAAGTGACGATCGGTTGCAATCATCATTACATGAATTATCATGAAGCATAAAGAGTGCTGAGCAATATTTCATCAGTGTATAGTTTTAAATACCTGTTTCTCTGTCTTCTGTGCTGCAGCTGATACAGTGTCATGGTGTTTATGTTCAGTAATTGTACACAGCTTACATATACATTTCTGGTCAGTGCGACAGAAAACCTCAAGGAGCTTCTCATGTTTCTGGCAGATCATCTCCTGCAGTCGTCCCGTGGCATCAGTCACTTTGTGTCGTTTTCCTGAATGAAACTCCTCATGCCGCTCAAAATGAGTTTGACAGTAAGACTCCAGACACACCAGACAGGACTTGATGGCTTTGTATTTTCTTCCAGTACAGACGTCACACTGCACATCTCCAGCTCCAGCGTCACAGTCAGCAGAGAGTTTGGTCTTCTTCAGTTTCTCCACCACTTCAGCCAGCATAGTGTTTCTAGCTAAAGCAGGTGTTGGACTGAAGGTCTGTCTGCACTGAGGGCAGCTGTAGACTCTCATCTGATCCTCCTGATCCCAGCAGCCTGTAATACAGCTCTTACAGTAACTGTGTCCACAGGGAATGGCCACTGGATCCTTCAGGAGATCCTGACACATTGCACACAAGAACTCATCCTGAGAAATTCTGGCTTCTGCCATTTTACTGCATGAATACAGAGACACAAACACACAACAGCTCAACTACACTTCAGTTTCTCTTTCCCTGAACTCATGTGATTCCTGTTTCCTGGTTCTGTGCTTGAGTGATGTGTGTAAAACAGGTGTGTCTGCGAGTTTGTAAAGCAGGTTTCTC
Organism: Spinibarbus caldwelli; assembly: GCA_039654775.1. Taxonomy (NCBI): domain Eukaryota; kingdom Metazoa; phylum Chordata; class Actinopteri; order Cypriniformes; family Cyprinidae; genus Spinibarbus; species Spinibarbus caldwelli. Next base: position 36,827,387 of record CM077234.1, on the reverse strand, counting down.
ATTCCTATTGAGCAAAACATTCTTTTGAGCCAGTTCTCAGAAAGTAACCGGTCGAGGCGGTTCACAAAATCGAACTGAATCGAACATTAGTTCCGGGTTGATGACGCAGGATGCGCAGCCGAAGTAGCACGTCTGACTCAAAAAGAACCGAATGAGTCGGTTAAACCAACTGTCGAAGTTTGCAGAGGATTACCGAGCAAGGATTCTGAAGAGTGAGTTGACGATACTGGGCAAGCCAGAGACATACTGGAAATATGCTTATGATTACTGCTATAAATTAACATTTTATTAAAACCGGCAAAAATAAATACATTTCAAAAAAATTTATTTCACTACAGTTTATTGTGCTTGCAGATTATTTTTAAGTTAAGCGAAATCAATGAGTTTTTAAGACTGGTTAATTCCTTCTTTATACTTAGACATGTAGGACATATCTGCATTTGTGCATCCATGTCTGTAATATGTGCTGTAGGTGCGAAACTTTTAGGAATCTTATCCAAGTTGTAGGCAGGTCAGTATTGGTGGTATCTGACATAAAGGATCCGTGAATGAAACTGTGACCACAAACACCATTAGCTTAAATGAATGAAAGTCAATAATCAGCAATATGCATTCACACAATAACTTTTTATTTGTTTCAATATGTGTTGACACAATTGACTTTATTTGAATGTTTTATTGATACAATACGACACTGAGTTGTTAGAAAAGAGAAGCGTAGTGACATCATTGTTTGACGACGTCAGGAAATGATGAATCGGCTTTTTGAACCAGTTCAAGGAGCTGAACTGTCCGAAAAGAACCAGTTTGCAGAAATGAAACAGACTTTGCATCACTAGTTCAGAAATGAGAAAGAGGAGGATCCAAGTGCAGTATAGCAGTTTATTAAGAAAATCACAATGCCACAGGCAATGGGAGACACAGCCAGAAAACAGAGTAAATCCAAAACAGAGTAAACCACGGCAAAACAGAAAACAACTCACACAAGACATCCACTAAAGACAACACCAGACAAAGAACATGGCAAAACACTGGGGTTTATATACACAAGAAAACCAGGGGCTCACAAGGGACAGGTGAAGGTGATTAGTTGTCATCGTAACTAACAAGGGTAGCTATGGCGACAAACAAAGGTTAACTATGGAGGCAAACAAGGCACAAGGAGCTGAACACAGGAAACAGACACAGAAACACTGGGAACCAACCACTGATTTATAACAGAGAAGTGAATTGCTCATGATGTGTTAAATGTGAAGCCACCACACTGGTATATTGGCATTCCACAGTATTCCTATACATTCTATTGAATAAATAAGAAATCATAAGATTTTAATGAGAAAACATCGCCTAACGGATCAGCATTTTTATATCTGTAGTATTCCTGTACATTCTTACAACATATGGTTATTTGTTATTTGTTTAATGTCTGGAATTTCCCTTGCATATTAAAAAGCTATGTATCAGATTCATTACAGTTGCACACATCAGTTGAACATGATAAACATCAGACAGACAAGATCCTCAACATACAGTATATATTACAAATGTCATTCTAAAATCTGAATAAAGATTTATGCTTTGTATATGCATATACCTTAATTCACCCTGCATTCATTGTTTATTTAATTATGTTGTTTTATTGTTTTTATTAGTACAGTAGGTTAACTGCAAATGTTTCAACTATGACTTTGTTAACAGCATGCATTTTGAAGCAGTTAATGATTTAAAGGGGACCTATTATGCAAAAATCACTTTTATAAGGTGTTTGAACACAGTTGTGTGGCCACAGTGTGTGAAAACAACCAGCCTATAATTTTAAAAATCCACCAACTATTTTTTTTATAAAAACAATAAATCATGAACAGTCTCTCCAAACGAGCCGTTTCAGAGTCTCCCTCTGTTCACATCACCGAGGGGAAAAAGTCCCGCCCATTTGTGACGCTCTCTGCCCTATTAGCATAAACACAGCCCTGAGTGAGAAGCTGCAGTCCGCTATTACTGGAGATACACAAGATATACAATGTCAGCACCAAAGAGGCATTACAAGCGTTGTGTTTTGGGATGCACTAATGAACATAGGAGTCACCATAATCTCTCCCATCTGAGCCAAGGACACTGTGGTTAAATTTCATTTTTGAAGGAAATATTCCGGAAAAAATACCAAAGCCTCGTGCGCAAACATCAGCTCCAGACAAAGTAAGTATCATGCATTTGTTTTCCAAATTGCCTTTCTGAAAGAGATTCTTGGCACTCTGTAAGGCTAATTGCTAAAGCTATCGTTGTCTCTGCCTGTTTTCACTGATGCTGCCTTCAAGTGCTACCAGAATGATTGTGAATAGGAATGTGGTAGTTAAAAGTTGCATATGAAAGCAATGTGAGTCGATTGCTTGAAGTTGTCGAGCTCATGATCAGAAGTGGGACTTATAAAGTTTGTGATAGCATGAGACCAGCTATGTTGTTAGTTTTATCCCGCCGTGCTCCCCGTCTGTGTAATTCATAAACGCAAATTTTTTATGCACAGTATAATCAGATGACTGACTTTGAAACCGAGTACGTTTTCTGTAAAGATAACAGGTTTGTACTAATAGTGAAATGTTTATTTGCAAAGGCTAGCACTGCTAATGCTGGAGCTTGAGCTCTTGAAGCTCCGCCCTCTTCTCCGGGAGCAACAGCTCATTTGCATTTAAAGCAACATACTCAAAATCAGCGCGGCTCATACCCTAAAAGTGGCAATTTTAACAAGCTATAAAAATTTATCTGTGCGGTATATTGAGTTAAAACTTCACATATACGCTCTGGGGACATCAGAGACTTATTTTACATCTTGTAAAAAGGGGCAAAATAGGTCCCCTTTAAATGTTGGTAAATTAATAGTTAATTAAACATGCATACATATCACTCCTATGGAAACTGTAATGCCAGTAAAACACCATAGAATTCATGCGGTCTTGAAGAGTTTGAAATAAATGTTGCTGATTCAGGACAGAAAAAAGATACACACATCATAACATCATTCGGAGAAATAACGCTGACAACATACAGTATGTGAAGCTTTATTTCCAAGATGATGCATGGGAAGCTATGAATTTTAATACAATATAGAGCAATATAGTAATATAGTACATTGTATGCAGGGCCTAAAACTTTTTGCCATACCTGCCAATGGCCGGTGACGTGAAAAAATTAACCAGCCCAATTTTTTATTTATTTTTTTACTAGCCATGAAACTCTTTTTGCAAAAACAGCCAGTTAATTTAATTAACAGGCATGTTTTTAATTTATCCTTTACTTTACTTTCAAGAAAAAACAACAAAGACATTTATTGATTTATTAATCAATGTTCATTAACATTTTCGAGTTAAATTTTTTTTTTTGTCCCTAAGAAAACGAATGGTTGAGATACTTGTCCTTTGCATGTTTTCGGCAAACGGAGAAGGCCATTGTGTTAGTCGCAGTGTCAAATACATGCCAGTCTCTCTTTGATCCATCGTCAGTGAAACACCATCATCTCTCTTTATCTGTAATTTCTTATACAACTATTTCTTTACTGGATTCTGTATCTTCGTATCTTTTGGTCTTTTCTTTATTGTCAGCTTCAAGTTTCTCTTTTTCTTTTATTTTAATTTTTTCCATTTGTTGGTTCACATCTGCTCCATGTGTCTTGACCATCCTGTTAGCTATTTTATCATTCATTCCATCTTCATCAGTGATTTGTTGTCATGGTATTTCTCTGTTGGAAAGGGAGGATTCCTCATTTCATGTTGTTTGGGATTACAGATGCTGGTTGGTATATTTTAAGATGAAACCTGTGGTCTCCGTTGTCAATCTGCAACCATTCATCTGATCAATGAACAGTCCTCCTCTGAGATCTTAATGCACCCTCACTGGTTCCTATTGTCGGACCAATCCTTCCTGGAATTAAGCTGTTGTCACCTGTAAATGAGACTTAAACTATTTTTGTTAGTGACAGCATTCCATCATCTACTCATTTGACCCACTGTCCTTCTTGGCATCACCCGTGGAAAGTGAATGTGGGCTGAATGCTGTCCTGGCCCCTTTCAGGGGGTTTTCATATTTCCATTACCACCAGGGCTTAAATCTTAATTTCTGTCTCATATAATTTGGCTTTTTATTATATGATTTGCATTTTTAAATGTGAAAATTATTATTATTTTTTTTCACTTTCAACTGATCTACTATCAACATATAATTTCTTAAGCATCCGGAAAGCATTCAACTCACTTTTGCTTAAGTTAATAGTTACAAACCAACATTTCATACTTTTGACAAGAATCAGCTTCATCTTGATATGCTGAAAAGAAAGTTAGATTAGGCTTTTTTGATCTGCTTTCCCATGCAATTACGCTGTGCAAGTGTGGCACTGTTTTTCCTTTCTGCCACAACAATAATTCAAGTTCACCCATGTTCATTATTTTATTGGGCATAATTTGCGGTGGGCCCACATTTTCAAGTTTAAATATTATCAAAATTTGGATAACAGCTGTTTTGGCAACTTTTTGATTTGCCTTAGTGTCTCTTCAGAGACTATATTTACCCCATTCACACACTGGCCATCATTCACACACATTCGCACCCCCCTCTGGTCATAATGTTCTTGCATACTGTTCTACATGGGGAACATGCAGTTTTAGCAGTGTTCCACACATTTAGTAGAATTCCACACATTTTTGTTGTCATTAACAATTTAAATGTTTTGAAATATTTGACCTAATAATGGTGCAATTGAGACTGTAATTTCTGTAAGACTGTAAGACTGCCAACTGTAATTTCTCAAATGCATTTTATCCTTTTGTGTCATTTTTAATGTCATTTTTTTCTTGTTGTTACTCATGAGCTAAAGAAAATTGGAGATCTCTGCATAATTCTTGGATCCATGGCCAATAACATTTCTATCTCATTACCCCAGTGATGACAACAATACTGATTTCATTGCTTTGGACTTTTTGGAATTATATTTTCCTTCTCATCATTTTGTTTACCTAGCCCTAGAAAATTATCATTAAACAAGAAGGAGTGACCAGTAATGCTGTTTATACACACACACACACACACACACACACACACACACACACACACACATATATATATATATATATATATATATATATATATATAATATTTAAACACTTTTATCTATTTTTCTTCTTCTTTGCCAGAGAATAATTCAGTTGTGTTTCCCCTAAATCATGCTTATAATTTTAACCCTCTCTATCCTAAATCCAGCCTCAGTTTCAAATAATTTTGTGAGTTCAGCACCCACTTCTTCTATCAATGAAGTTTCTATTTTTATTTTTATTTGTTTTATTTAGATGGCTGGACTGGTAGCTACTGGAATAGCAGACAGAGAATGTTAGTTTAGCAGAGAATGCAAAGATCTGCTGTAAGACCAGTGAATAATCAAAATATATTAAGTTAATATTATAAACAACAAATGTGAAATGTTCTCTAGAATGATCATTGGATATCTCGCACCTGTGCCCACAAAGGAAGGGAAGTTCTTCAGTTGGACGATCAGTCTGTTAAACTCTTTGACTTTGTTACGACCCAGCTCGTTTTTTTTTTAGAGCCGCAACATAAAAGAGGGATCAGACAACAGAAGATCAATACAAACTATTTTATTGAATTAAACTAATAAAGCAACAATCAGTAATAATGATAAATATAAGTCTAGGGTTAATAAAAGAAAATCAAAGAAATAAATATCAACAAAACTTTAACTACATGATATAAGAAATGCCAAAGAAAAACAAAAGCTAGAGAAAGAGTCAACAAGATCTTACATGTTGAGTCAAAGCCACTCCTGAGAGAACATCCCACAGAGTGCCTTCCTAGTTAACAGATAAATTGCACTTAAATATGCTACTAATCAAACAATTAACATGAGGAAGACCAATCAGAAACGGCTACACTCTGCCCAATAGGATCCGGAGAAGACTCAGGGTCGTCACACATCCCACTCCAAAAGGAGGTTATCTAAAGAACCGACAAAACAAAACAAGAAAAACATATACACATGCAAAATAACCATTTAAATATATTATAACATAACATTACTCATCTCCATAAATCTCACTCCATTTCACTCCCAGACTCCTGGGCCCTAGGATATCGGAGAGAAAACTAGAGAGAGGGAGAGGGAGAGAAGAAAAGCAAAAAAAAAAAAAAAAACGAAAAGCAACACAAAACTGAAGAAGGAAGCAAGAGAAGATATGCTCGACAGTACTGGGATAGCTTACAGCCGTGAGAGAGCATCAGCAATTAAGTTGTCCTTGCCACAAATGTGTTTAATCTGTAGGTGGAAGGGCTGTAAAATAAGGCTCCACCTCATAATTCTTTGATTCTTACCGCGCATTTGATTCAAGAAAGTCAGTGGATTATGGTCGGTGTAAACAATGATAGGACTGCAGATTGTACTTAAATAGACCTCAAAATGTTGAATGGCTAAGACCAGGGCTAAAGCCTCTTTTTCCACCATAGAATACACATGCTGATGACGATTACATTTTTTTGAAAAATAACTGACAGGATGTTCGATTCCCTTAACATCTTCTTGTAGAAGAACAGCGCCAGCGCCATAAGCACTAGCATCAACTGCAAGTAAGAAAGGTCTTTCAAAATTAGGTGCCATCAACACGGGAGCATTGGCCAGAAGAGACTTCGCGTTATCAAAGGCACATTGACACTGTTGTGACCATTCAAAAGGTTTCTTCGGACTCAATAAATCTGTTAAAGGAGCAACTACAGTCGCAAAGTTCTGGCAAAAACCCCTATAGTAACCCACCATCCCAAGAAAACGTTGCAACTCACGTCAAGTTTTGGGAGTGGGAAAACTACAGACAGCTTCAACTTTAGCGTTAATTGGTTTTACACATCCTCCACCAACCACCTTACCTAAATATGTCACTGTAGCCTTGCCAAATTCACACTTGGCAAGATTTACAGTCAAGTTCGCTTTAACCAAACGCTCAAAGAGTTCTTTAATTTGGGCGAGGTGTTCAGACCAAGAAGAACTATACAGAACAATATCATCCAGATAAGCTTCACATCCGATCATTCCAGACAACACTCGATTTACTAACCGCTGAAACGTAGCAGGAGCATTCCGAACTCCGAAAGGCATAACGGTGTACTGCAGAAAACTATCAGGTGTAATAAAAGCAGATAGTTCTCTAGCACGGGAGGTTAAAGGCACTTGCCAATAACCTTTCAAGAGGTCGAATTTACTGACAAACCGTGCAGAACCCACGTGATCTACACAGTCGTCAATTCTGGGTAGAGGGAAACAATCAGGTTTTGTCAGAGAGTTAAGTTTCCTGTAATCAGTACTAAACCTATAAGAACTGTCAGGTTTACTCACTAAAATGCAGGGAGAGCTCCAAGAACTAAAACTGGGTTCTGCTAAATTATAAGTAAGTAAATAATCCACCTCTTTCTGAAGCAATTTCCGTTTTACAGGGTTTACTCGATATCAGAATCAGAATCAGAATCAGAATGAGCTTTATTGGCCAGGTATGCTTACACATACGAAGAATTTGTTTTTGTGACAGAAGCTCTACAGTGCAACAGAAAGACAGCAACAGGACAGGGCACAGATAATAAAAGAATAATTTACAAATAGGCAATGTACAAATAGCAAAAACACAATATATAGACAATTATGGTGTACAGGTCTAATATGTGCAAATCTGAAATGAAAAAAATAAGTATGTGTGTTGAATAAATAATTTATAATAGTGTTGTGTGTTCCACTTTTAATGTCAAGTGTTCATGAGATGGATTGCCTGAGGGAAGAAACTGTTCCTGTGTCTGGTCGTTCTGGTGCTCAGAGCTCTGTAGCGTCGACCAGACGGTAACAGTTCAAAGAGGGAGTGTGCTGGATGTGAGGGGTCCAGAGTGATTTTGCCAGCCCTTTTGCTCACTCTGGATGAGTACAGTTCTTGGAGAGTGGGGAGGGTTGTACCAATGATTCGCTCAGCAGTCCGGACTACCCTCCGTAGTCTTCTGAGGTCAGATTTGGTAGCTGAGCTGAACCAGACAGTTATTGAAGTGCAGAGGACGGATTCAATGATGGCGGAGTAGAACTGATTCAGCAAGTCCTGTGGCAGGTTGAACTTCCTGTTGTTTTACAGGTTGAGCCATACCAACATCAATGTCGTGCTCAATGACATGAGTTCGGGTAGGAACATCAGAAAAGAGAGTGGGGAATAAACTTACCAACTTGATTATATCAGTCTTCTCTGGTTCACACAAATGTGACAAATAATAAGCTAAATTAGCAAGAACCTCAGAGTTGTTAAGGCGTCCTTCCACTATACTACGAGAAGGACCATTCTTCTCCTCCAAAACATCAGTCATCTCTACAGATGTTTCTGAGACACTTGAATCTATGATGTCAGTGGTTACAACATTAACAGCAAAGACGATACAGGAGTCATATATGGTTTAAATAAATTAACATGACAAACCTGCACTTTTTTCCGACGATCAGGTGTGTTTAGAAGGTAATTGTTATTAGAATAACACTTTGCGATCGTATACGGTCCAGTAAACTTAGCCTGGAATGGACTACTCAAAACAGGTAACAAAGCGAGCACTTGGTCGCCTACCTGAAAACTTCTTGCCTGGACCTTACGATCAAACAACCGCTGCATCTTTTCCTGAGTCTTACCTAATTTTCGTAGAGCAATAGCTCTGGCTTCATAGAGTCGATAACGAAAACTACTCACATAGTCCAACACATTCTCAGGTGGATCAGATGTTCTCCATTCATCTGCCAAAATAGCAATAGGGCCTCTGACAGTGTGTCCAAATACTAGCTCATTAGGACTAAAACCGGTGCTCTCTTGCACAACCTCACGAATAGCTAAAAGCATCCAGGAAAGTCCATCCTCCCAGTCACAATCACATTCAACACAATACGACCTCAACAGTGACTTAAGAGTCTGATGGAACCTTTCCAACGCTCCTTGACTCTGGGGGTGGTAAGCACTCGAGATATTGTGTTTAACCTCAAGTTGTTGCATGACTTTTGAGAACTGCCGGGACATAAAATTTGAACCCTGATCAGACTGAATGGTTTTTGGAATACCAAAAACAGATATAAAACTCATTAAAGCCTTTAGAATTGATTTAGTTGTAATCGATCTCAGCGGGTAAGCTGCAGGATAACGTGTAGATTGACACATTACAGTAAGCAAGTAAGCATACCCAGCCTTAGATCGTGGTAATGGGCCAACACAATCGATGATCAAATGTTCAAATGGAGTCGTAACTACAGCAATAGGCTGTAAAGGAGCCAATGGAACCTTTTGGTTTGGTTTTCCAGTCATTTGACAAATGTGGCAAGAATGTATATAATTAACCACATCCCTCTTGATTCTAGGCCAATAAAATTTTCTCAGAATTCTATCATACGTCTTCCGTACCCCCATATGACCAGCAAGGCATTGGTGTGATAACTGTAGGACGGCCTGACGGAAAGTAAGAGGAACTACAATTTGGATCCTAGGATCAAGTGAAGAATCAAAACTCATAGGCTGCTGTCTACAAAGCAATCCATCTTGTAGAAAATAGAAGGAAGACACAGTTTTATTTGGTCCTCTACCAGCAGCTAAGGAGAACAAATCTTGAAGCGTTTCATCTGCATTCTGGGCTTTAATTAATTCATCTCGAGTCACACTATAAAGTGGAGACAAAGAACAAATGTTAACATGGTCATCACAAATAAATGGCCTTTCAGACATGGAAACAAACTTGTCAGTCTGATCATGAACAGACCGTACTTCATGCCCAGAAATATCATCTTCGGCCATAGTATACACAGTATCAGGTTCTGATTGAGAGTTAATTGATGAAATAAAAGTATCACTAAGAACACTTTCAATTTCATCTGACATCTTTCTCTTGACCATGGCTCGAGTTACTGCACAAGCTGGAAATAAGTTAGGACAGTCAGAAGATCTAGTCAATCCCTCTACAACGGAAGTTACTATAGGTGGAACTCCACCCCCTGGTTTCTCCCAAACATTACCTCCAGCTAAGTCATTGCCGAGTATAAAAGTGACACCAGGGATAGGAAGCATAGCACGAACTCCTACGACTACGTCACCTGGCACAAGCTTAGAATGAAGGTGAATGCGGTGTAAAGGAACTTCCATGTAGCCCATTTCAAACCCTCTAACCAGCACATGAGATCCGGTGGCAGTACATTCAGACAAAGGCAAAAGTCCTTCCAACAAAAAGGACTGCCCTGCCCCAGTATCTCTAAGGATATGAACAGGCACAGTTTCATCACTGTCAGGCAAAGAAACACTCCCATCAGTGAGAAATGGCCCAAAGTCAACACTGCTTTTAACATTCTCCATCTCAGTGCTGTCCACCTGCTTGTCAGGAATAAAATTCACACTTGTTATAGAAATTAAACCAACAGGTTTAACAGCTTTATCTTTCTTTTTGAGAATAGCACAGTCTGAAATTTTATGTCCTGGCTTCCTACAATAAAAACAAACCATTTCTCCTTTTGGACGTGTGATTGAGGTATTATCAGCTGACACAACATTCTGACATGCAACCATTTTTTTATTTTTAACAGAAATGCTTAACTTTGACCTTCTCAACTCATTTAAATAAACAGAACCTTGATGAGTGAGAACAAATTCATCTGCCCTAAGAGCAGCATCAGACAATTTAGTCACCTTATGTTCATTGAGATACATAGCAACAGCACCTGGAACACAACTTTTAAACTCTTCCAGAAGAATGAGCTCTCTAAGCTGTTCTTTAGTTATAATTTTTACAGAGGAACACCAACGGTCAAACAGATTTTCTTTCTCTCTAGCAAACTCAAGATAAGTACACTTCTCCGATTTAAAATGATTCCTAAATTTCTGGCGATATGCCTCAGGTACCAATTCATAAGCATGCAAAACAGCAGACTTTACGATCTCATAGTCAGCACTTTGCTCAGTAGTCAGCGCGGAATACACCTCCTGTGCTCTCCCTACCAACACACATTGCAATAATAAGGTCCAAAATTCTTTTGGCCATTTCAATGACTCAGAAACGCGTTCAAAATGCTGGAAATACTTCTCTACTTCCTTCTCCAAAAATGGCGGCACAAGTCTAATGTTTTTATACACATCAAACACAGGTGCAGCGAACACAGACTCAATAGATGAAACTTGAACAGGAGTTTGGTCTGTTTTTACATTCAGCTCCAACTCAAGTTTCCGCAACTGAAACTCTCTTTCCTCTCTTTCTTTTTCAAACTGTAACTCAATTTTACGTAACTCTAACTGTTGTTGCAATTTCTTTATTTCAAAATCATTCTCTAACTCTTTCTCTTTTAAAGCACAAACATCGCGTTCAACACGAAGTTTTTCTGCGTCAACACACAACTGTTTCTCTTGTAAAGACATCTTGCTAAACTGTAACGTTACATTTTTATCGACATCACAAAGAGGGGCGGATACAAACGCCTCAGGATTAATAACTTGAGCTCTTACCTCTAAAACGCCTCGCTCGGAAAGTGCACTCTTCACAACTTTCATCAGAGTTTCCTTGAGTTTCTTATCACTACTCGTTACCTCCACATCAAATTGTTCAGCAATCTGCAAGAGCTCTTCCTTCGTGCACCTCTCCAATAATATTTCCGAAGGAAATGCAAAGAAATCCTCGACTGACGACGACGACGACATGACCATTTAAAGAGACAACAGAGCAAACAAACACAATAACGCAAACACATGCGTAACTATAGCGTTAAAACTACAAATCCCATAAGCCACTTCGCCAGGGATCGTCACAGTAAGCACGCTCTAAATAGAAAACCTCCCTTTTACAAAATAAATAAAGACTTACCACAAGTCACTTGTCAAATTATCTTGAAACTCGGTAGGCATCACAAACACAGATACAGAAAAACAACAAAGTGTCACCTTATGAAAAAATAAAAAACCAATAAGAGACTCCAGTTCCTAACTACAAACAACTAACTAAACCTACCTAATCTTCAAAGGTGTACCGGACTTGGGGCGGCGTTTAAACGCTGAACTCGAAGACAATTGGCATTTCAAACCAAAAGCCCGAAGCGTACCCCCGACAGAGATTTAAAACCTCCGTCCAGAATAACCTTCAAAAATAAGAAAGGAAAAATAACAAACTAAAACAACAAACAGTGCCTCGATGGAAAGATTATAAATCCAGCTGAGGACACTTTAACTACCTGAAGTCTCCTCATTTACACAGGTGAACACACAATACTATACATTTACTTATACATGTAGCCATCCGGGCGAGCGCCCACTTTTATGTTACGACCCAGCTCGTTTTTTTTTAGAGCCGCAACATAAAAGAGGGATCAGACAACAGAAGATCAATACAAACTATTTTATTGAATTAAACTAATAAAGCAACAATCAGTAATAATGATAAATATAAGTCTAGGGTTAATAAAAGAAAATCAAAGAAATAAATATCAACAAAACTTTAACTACATGATATAAGAAATGCCAAAGAAAAACAAAAGCTAGAGAAAGAGTCAACAAGATCTTACATGTTGAGTCAAAGCCACTCCTGAGAGAACATCCCACAGAGTGCCTTCCTAGTTAACAGATAAATTGCACTTAAATATGCTACTAATCAAACAATTAACATGAGGAAGACCAATCAGAAACGGCCACACTCTGCCCAATAGGATTCGGAGAAGACTCAGGGTCGTCACAGACTTGCATTGGGTCGTCAGCTTGTGATGTCACTCAAAGGCCCTCAAAGACCAGGTGATGTGAAGTGCAATACTGGCTTTGATGTTTCTGTGCCTCTGTTCAGTGTGTGTGATAAAGTCGCATTAGCTGCCACCGCTGGGGAAGCAGCACTGACACACATACACACACACACACACACACACACACACACACACACACATACATACTCGCCTACTTACCTCATTCATCCTCCGTACCGTTCCTCCCTGCCGCCGCCGCTATCGGAGTAGCGGGTGCACACGCGATCCTGATAGCACATGGACATTTTCCCATTGCAGCACTCTCCCCTGTCCATATCCAATTCCCGGTCATTTCATACACTAACACTGCACTTGTTGTGTCGTTTCATCCCTGTAATGTTTGTCTGTGTGGGCGTAGTCAGTCTTCCGGCAGGAAACACCGCGCCGGCCAAACCGAACGAACAAGCGGCAGTCGATTATAACATCACGGGCTTAGTCGCGCCACACAGCGCAACCGGAAGCTGGCGAAACCATTGTCTAGTATGAATAGGTGTTTCTGTGTGCATTTAAGTGTGGAAATTATGTGTTAAATGTATTATGTGTTAATGGATTATGTTTATTTGTATATATATATAGATCGGAAGTGATTATTGTTGATTAAGTATTACAGATGACCAATAGATGTGGTATTTGTATGTGTGTTAAATGTTATTTTTACCTGTGAATGGTATAGCCCAAAAAAGGGGCGGGGTTTGGCCTATATAAGCCGAGGCCAAGCAGAAAGACGTTACTTGTTTACCAAGTCGATGCAAGAGTGGTACTGCGGTGCCTCAAGCAAAAACCCCTTCGTATATTGTGGATACCTGTTTGCTACCTGATTATATCATTGTTGGATTATTTTCTGGTTTATTTTTCCCTTTTGTTGTTTATTTGGTACTTTGGATTTTTGTCATTTTTAGGTGCACTTGTATATATTCTTCACTGTGGACAATCTTTCTGGCACTGTAAATAAATTCCACCTTGCACAAAAGTGCTTTTGCGAGTGAGCCATTGTTTTTACATCCCTTCACGGACTCACATTTTTCCCCGAAGGCGAGCTGGTGGGCTCGTCTTCATCACATTTGGTGGCAGCGGTGGGATGGCTACTCGCAAGACAGTGCCGAAAGGTAGAAAACCCAGGCCGGGTTTACGATCCCAAGTGAAGGTGACGTCAGAGGAGGAGGCAGCCTGGAATTCGGTTGAGACTACGGAGGAGGAGGGAGCCACGAGTTTTCCCAAAGTCTCCCCAAAGTCCAGTCAACCACTGACCAAGCCCGTCAATCCTGACGCTACAGCTGGCAAGGGAATGATTTCCCTGATGCGCAGATTTCTCAAAACTCAAGAGCAGAGAGAGGATCGATATCTGCGGGAGCTCCGAGGTCTTCATGAGTCCATCTTGCAGTCAATTCGTCCTGCTGAGACCTCGCTCGACGCGGAGAGTGTTCGAATGGAGCTACCGACGCCAGCACCAAAGTTATCCACAAGACACAGACCCGCCTACGTCCAAGACTCCCCGAATGTCACAGCGCCAAGAGAGCCAATGCAGTGGGCTGATCCGAAGATGCCGAGCTTCCAGCAGGGGGAAGACATCGAGAATTATCTTCGGCGGTTCGAGCGTCTGGCCAGGACCTGGAGGTGGCCTGAGGAGGAGTGGAGCTATCGTCTGGTTCTGTTGCTGACAGGGCAGGCATTGGAGGCGTACCTGGCAATGGACGAGGAGCAGGCTGAGGTCTACGCTGACCTGAAGGAAGCACTGCTGGAGAAATTCAACATCTCTCCAGAGACCTACCGTCAGCGCTTCCGATCGACTACAGTCCCAGCTGGAGAGTCGCCAACAGAGACTTACCACCGGCTAAAGAATCTGTACAAGCGTTGGGTGCGACCGGAGGAGCACTCTAAAGAGGAGATCGGCGAGGCCATCATCCTGGAACAGCTTCTTCGGGTGTTACCCTACGACGCACGCACCTGGGTGAGAGAGCACGAGCCGAGGTCAGGACTGGCGGCAGGGAAGTTGGCACAGCAGTACCTGAATGCTCATCGTGGCAGTCCTCGTACTCAACCACTCAAAGGTACTGTACGTGGCATTTCTCATAACTCTGGGTCTGAAAGGGGTCGTGTTGAACTATCTGACAATGCACAAGGTCCAAAGTCAATGGCCAAAGACTTGCTTTGCTTTTACTGCCAGCAGCCGGGCCACAAAGCAGCTGTGTGTCCCGCTCGCAAAGCGAAACTTACGGGGTTTTGTTATGTGCCTAGAGAAGGGGACTGTGATTTTGACTCTGTAGGGGAGAGTCAGAATCTATATGATGTGACTGTTAATGGACATGAACTGAAAGCACTCTTGGACACTGGAAGTTCTCTGTCAATGTTGAAATCATGCTTTGCAAATAATGTCAATTATGTAAATACTGCCTCTGTTCAATGCGTGCATGGGGACGTAAAGCAGTATCCCCGAGCTGAGGTAATGGTGGAGGTACAGGAACAAATGTACTTACTGAATGTTGCCGTAGTTGACAATTTACCAGCTGATATGATTCTAGGAAGAGACTTGCCAGTATTACATGAACTCTTGCAACCCACCATCAAGGACTCTGAACATTCTGTTGCCACTGCAATGTCATGTCCTGCTCTTACTAGAGCTCAAGCCAGGGCAGGTCTGCAGCCGCTGCCAGACTTGGATGGTAGTCTGCTGCAGGGCGGGACTAAAGGCCCTAAAAAGTCACGACGCCAACGGCGGCTTGAGAAGTACCTGGGTACCCCAGCCTCTGATGCCTCAGTGGAGGGTCTTGAAGTCAATGGCTGGAAGGTCCCAGGGAACATAGCACAGCTTCAAAGGGGAGACGAAACTCTGAAACCTTTATTTGTCAAAGCTGAGTGTGACAAACCATCAAATCTGTGCAATGAAGAATATGTAGTGATGAATGATGTGTTGTATGTGCGAACCAATGATGTGATGCGTCTAATTGTACCATCTTGTTGTCGTCCTCTTGTTCTGCACCTTGCACACACTGTTCCATGGGCTGGCCACCTGGGCCAGCAGAAAACATATGCACGCATTAGCTCACGATTTTACTGGCCCACACAATACACTGATGTACAAACACACTGTAACACATGTGCCATCTGCCAAAAGACAAGTGCTGTGTCCCAGCGGGGCAGAGCACCCCTGCAACCTCTCCCTGTCATTTCTGCACCTTTTAGGCGGATCGCCATGGACATTGTGGGGCCGTTGGAAAAGAGCAGTGCTGGACATCGCTACATCCTGGTAGTCAGCGACTACGCCACAAGGTATCCTGAGGCCTTCCCACTCCGTTCCATCACCACACCTAAGATCATTCATGCCCTGGTTCAGCTTTTCTCCAGAGTCGGCATACCTGAGGAGATACTCACGGACCAGGGAACGAACTTCACGTCACTGCTGATGGGGCAGCTGAATAAACAGTTGGGCATTACCGCCCTCCGAACAACTCCCTACCACCCGCAGACGGACGGTCTGGTGGAGAGATTCAACCAAACTCTCAAGAATATGTTGCGGAAGTTCGTTGCAGACACAGGACGAGACTGGGACAAGTGGCTACCATTTGTTCTCTTCGCTTACCGAGAGGTACCCCAAGCGTCAACGGGATTCTCACCGTTCGAGCTCCTCTATGGATGGCAGGTACAAGGACCCCTGGACCTGCTGAAGAAAGGCTGGGAGGAGGAACCTGCATCCAAGAAGGAGGAGAAAGGCGTCGTGCAGTACGTGCTAGAGATGCGAGATCGACTGGAGCAGTACAGAGAACAAGCTAAAGAGAACCTACAAGAGAAACAACAAGCGCAGAAAAGATGGTATGACGAACACGCCAGGCTACGACAGTTTCAACCTGGGCAGAAGGTATTACTCCTGTTGCCAACTTCAACGAGCAAGCTACTGGCTAAATGGCAAGGGCCGTACACCGTGGTCCGCAAGATGGGGCTAGTCACTTATGAAGTTCATCACCCGGACAAGGGCAAGGCCAGGCAGACCTACCACGTGAACCTGCTAAAGGAATGGAAGGTGCCACCCGGTAAGGGACCAGAAACATCACTGCTGGTAAGGAAGGTGGAGGTGGAAGAGGAAGAGGAATCGGAGGATGCAAAGCGACAGCCATCTGTGGTGAGTCTAACTCACCTAGAAGACTCCAAAAGGAAAGAACTGCAGCACCTCCTGAACCAGTTTCCTGCTTTGTTCTGTCAGAGGCCTGGACGGACTGAGCTGTCCCAACACACCATCCACCTTTCCAATCCATCACCATCACGGCAACGTCCTTACCGGGTGCCTGAAAGGCTGGTGGAACCCTTGAAGGAGGAGATCAAGATGATGAAGGAGCTAGGAGTGATCGAACCTTCAATGAGCGAGTGGAGCAGCCCAATGGTGATCGTACCCAAGAAAGACGGTTCCCTGCGTGTCTGCATCGACTTTCGCAAGCTCAACGCCCAATCTAAGTTTGATGCATACCCCATGCCAAGAGTGGACAATCTTTCTGGCACTGTAAATAAATTCCACCTTGCACAAAAGTGCTTTTGCGAGTGAGCCATCGTTTTTACATCCCTTCACGGACTCACATTTTTCCCCAAAGGCGAGCTGGTGGGCTCGTCTTCATCACATTTGGTGGCAGCGGTGGATGATCTGCTGGAGAAGATTGGAAGAGCCCAGTACATCACCACGTTAGACCTGTGTAAGGGGTACTGGCAGGTACCCCTCAACCCTGAGTCCAGACCCTATACCGCGTTCCGAACACCTCTAGGATTGTTCCAATTCACGGTCCTTCCTTTTGGCCTTCACGGGGCACCAGCCACATTCCAGAGGCTGATGGACCGAGTACTCCAAGGCTGTGAAGACTGGTCTGCAGCGTACCTGGATGACGTCGTAATCCACAGCAACTCTTGGGCAGAGCATCTACAACATCTTCAGCAAACTCTAAAGAGGATAGAGGAAGCAGGATTGACATTAAACATTTCAAAGTGTGAGTGGGCAAGGCAAGAGGCGAACTACCTGGGGTATCACCTGGGCAACGGACAGCTGAGACCACAGGTGGACAAGTTGGAGGCAATTCGAAGGAGCCCACAACCAAAGACCAAGAAGGAAGTGAGGTCGTTCCTAGGACTGGTGGGCTGGTACAGGAGGTTTGTGCCAAATTTCGCCTCCATCGCGGCTCCTCTGACCAACCTGCTGTCCAAGACGGTGAAAAACCCTATTCCCTGGACCGATGACTGTGAGACAGCTTTTAATACCCTAAAAGAAAAGATGTGCTCCAGCCCAGTCCTGCAGAGTCCAGACTTTTCTCAGAGATTCCTGGTGCAAGTAGATGCGTCCGCAACAGGAATTGGAGCGGTCCTTGCCCAGGGAAGTGCAGGTGAAGAGAAGCCAATTGTCTACCTCAGCCGCAAGCTACTCCCCAGGGAGACAAGATATTCGACGGTCGAGAAGGAAGGTCTCGCCATCAAGTGGTCCCTGGACAGCTTGCGCTATTACCTCCTTGGTCGAGAGTTCGATCTAGAAACTGACCACCGGGCTCTAACCTGGATCCAGTCCATGAAGGACCACAATGCCAGAGTCACACGGTGGTACCTCGCCCTGCAGCCGTACCACTTCAAGATACGGCATCGACCTGGCAGGTTTCCTGTCCAGGTTTCCGGCCAGTACGCGGCTTGGAGAGGGGGAAGGTGATGTGATAAAGTCGCATTAGCTGCCACCGCTGGGGAAGCAGCACTGACACACATACACACACACACACACACACACACACACACATACATACTCGCCTACTTACCTCATTCATCCTCCGTACCGTTCCTCCCTGCCGCCGCCGCTATCGGAGTAGCGGGTGCACACGCGATCCTGATAGCACATGGACATTTTCCCATTGCAGCACTCTCCCCTGTCCATATCCAATTCCCGGTCATTTCATACACTTACACTGCACTTTTTGTGTCGTTTCATCCCTGTAATGTTTGTCTGTGTGGGCGTAGTCAGTCTTCCGGCAGGAAACACCGCGCCGGCCAAACCGAACGAACAAGCGGCAGTCGATTATAACATCACGGGCTTAGTCGCGCCACACAGCGCAACCGGAAGCTGGCAAAACCATTGTCTAGTATGAATAGGTGTTTCTGTGTGCATTTAAGTGTGGAAATTATGTGTTAAATGTATTATGTGTTAATGGATTATGTTTATTTGTATATATATATAGATCGGAAGTGATTATTGTTGATTAAGTATTACAGATGACCAATAGATGTGGTATTTGTGTGTGTGTTAAATGTTATTTTTACCTGTGAATGGTATAGCCCAAAAAAGGGGCGGGGTTTGGCCTATATAAGCCGAGGCCAAACAGAAAGACGTTACTTGTTTACCAAGTCGATGCAAGAGTGCTACTGCGGTGCCTCAAGCAAAAACCCCTTCGTATATTGTGGATACCTGTTTGCTACTTGATTATATCATTGTTGGATTATTTTCTGGTTTATTTTTCCCTTTTGTTGTTTATTTGGTACTTTGGATTTTTGTCATTTTTAGGTGCACTTGTATATATTCTTCACTGTGGACAATCTTTCTGGCACTGTAAATAAATTCCACCTTGCACAAAAGTGCTTTTGCGAGTGAGCCATCGTTTTTACATCCCTTCACGGACTCACATTTTTCCCCGAAGGCGAGCTGGTGGGCTCGTCTTCATCACATTGGCTTTTTGTTGATTTTGCCTCGATTTTACATCCCCTGATGCTTTCTTTGCTTTCAGGAAAAGTCTCAAGTGAAAGTTTCACCTTTTCCTTTATCAAGTCAGTCTTTTTCCCGTAGTGATTTCTCAGTAGTGTCAACTTTTATTGTCCGGAGGGGCTAAATGCCCATCAGCCACTCTCTCGCCTTCCAACCCGGTATCACGCCAAAGCATGTAATAGACACGCTGGTCCACTCAAGGATGCGTGTGAGTGTCACGCTTTGCCTCCTCTAGGCATGAAAATGACACGCATGTATGAAGCTGGAGTTACCACTGGAGCACCAGTGGGGGCGATAATTTCCCCAATGCCAACAACTCCACACGAACCAAAGACAAGTGATATAGTGCATTAAAGATGGATTTAGATGACTTTAAGATGCATAGGTAGGGTTTCCAGCCGTCTCATAAAATAGTCGACGTCCCGTATTTATGAATGAAATTATTAATTTGATATTTGCCTGTCGTGGGAAAGGGATCATGTAAAATGTCCACACATTTACCATATTTTTTTTTTTACCATAGTAACTGTTGCTCGACCGTGTCATGTGTAGTCAAACCCTTACGAAAATGAACCATGGTTTTATTGCAGTAAAAGTGTAGTAACCATGTTCTTTTTTAACCACAGTTTTACTACAAATACCATGGTTAAACTATGGTTAGTATAGCAAAACTATGGCTAATTTGTGGTTACCATGGTTTAACTATAGTCACCTTTATTTATATAGCGCTTTTAACAATACAGATTGCGTCAAAGCACTTAACAGTATCAAATTGGAGGATAGAGTGTCAGTAATGTATAATAATAAGATTAAACACTCAATTTTCAGTTAAAGGCATTTCATTATTGAATTCAGAGATGTCATTGTCTAGCTCAGTTTAGTTTAAACAGTATCTATGAAATCAAATTGACGATAATCGTTAGAAATTAAGTGTCCCCAACTGAGCAAGCCAGAGGTGACAGCGGCAAGGAACCAAAACTCCCTCTGTGACAGAATGGAGAAAAAAAAACCTTGGGAGACACCAGGCTCAGTCCGGAGGGCCAGTTCTCCTCTGGCCAGGATATTATTGTTTATTTATTTTTTACTTATTGTTTTCATTAAATTTTAAATGTATAAATGTATTATATTTCTATTTTTATATTGTTGCAATTTCTAACAATAATAGTATTATGTAGCTAGGTATTTTATTATATTTTTAGTTATTTTGTTTTATTTTTAGTTTTATTGTATTTAAGTCGAGGTCTTCACAGGGGATATGTCCCCGGGGCTCATCCAGGTATAGCAACTATGGTTTTTTGGTTTAATCTGTAGCCATGCGTACATGAAAAAAAATACTATAGTAATTTATAGTGAATACTAGCGTTTTTGAACCATACTATAGTAAAGTACTTAAATTAATTTGTTGTGGTAATTCTATAGTTTCTGTGGTAATATATCAATTATAGTAATATAAACAAATTACTTTACCCAATACTGTGCTAAGTTTTCTACAACTATAGGGTATATGATACTACAATACACTACAGTTTACTGTAGTAAAAACTAAAGTATTCTACTGTGTTTATTACAGTTTATCAGTTCGATATAGTTAATACTACAGTATGCTGTAGCATTCATTAACAAAGTGTTGTACATACTATAATATATACAGTATCGTACACTTTACTATAGTGGTTCAAAAACACTATTGTATTTACTATAAATTACCATAGTATATTTTCATGTGGGTAATTTTCGTAAGGGATGCACAGTAACCACAACATATACCATGCTTCACCTTAAATGTAGTTTTACTGTGGTATTTGTATGCATGATAACCACAGCACTTGTCATTTTACCATAGTAACTGTTTATTATCTACTCTTTGTATTGAAAGCACAGCACTTATCATGGTTTTACCACAGTGACTGTATTTTTAAGGTGGTATCTGTAGTTAAAGCACATAACCACAACACTTACTATGGGTTTACTTCAGTAACCGTAGTTTTACTGTGGTATTTGTAGTTAAAGTACATTAACTATAACAATTGCCATGCCTTTACCACAGTAACTGTGTTTTTACTGTATACTATTTGTAAAGCGCAGTAACCACAATGCTTGCCATGCCTTTAATACCTTTTTGTGAAGTGATTGTAATTCAATATTTTTTCTGTCTTGCAGTTACGTCAGATCACATACACCACAACAACCTGTAATCCAACAGCTCTTTTAAGAAGCCATCTCTTGTAAAAGTCTTCTTTCTTTCTCTCTCTCGCTCTCTCTCTCTCGCTCTCTCTCACACACCTTTTCCTTTCCTATTTTTCCAAACTGTAATCCACGATTAATTTACACATAGTTTTGCTATCTCTCTTTCTGTGGTTCATCATGGCCTATTTTTAAAACTCAGAATCAAATTCTGACCAATTCTGTCAGAAAGCTGCTAGAATTAACAGGGAACTTGAACTCGAAGCTCCCAATGCAGATCTTGAAGAAGCTTCCAAGGAGGCTGAACAAGTCCTTTAAAGGTTCAACCATTCACAGGTAATGTTGAACACATTTAGTTATAACCAATTTGCTTTAATGAACGAATCCTTATTTGATCTATTTTAGAACTACCAAATTTCGCCATAAGTTAAATATATTAAGTTTCTACAATATATAAATATATTGTAGAAACTTAATTTCCTGTAAAGCTGCTTTGCAACGATTTGTATTGTGAAAAGCGCTATACAAATAAACTTGAATTGAATTGAATTGAATCTGTTAATAATAACTTTCCTTACAGTCCTTCCTCTCAAATATTTTGGTCACAGATCATTTTAACACACTGTCTCAATATGTATATGTTTCTCTTCGTTTCAGCTGAAAGGGAAGACCAAAGGAAGGCCTGTCATGGGATTTCCACGGGGCGATGGTAATTGGCCCCGAGCCAGAACAGATAATTGATGGCCGCATTGTCCAGCACCGTCCCTGACAACTGTCAGATGAGCAGTCTTTCCCATGAGTGTGTAGCCTAATGAACCAAACTGAGAGACCATTTTGAAGGTTCAGGAAACCTTTGCAGGTGTTTTGAGTTGATTAGCTGATTGGCATGTCACCATATTCTAATTTGTTGAGATTAGTGAATTGGTGGGTTTTTGTTAAATGTGAGCCAAAATCATCACAATTAAAAGAACCAAAGACTTAAACGACTTCAGTCTGTGTGCATTGAATTTATTTAATACACGAGTTTCACAATTTGAGTTGAATTACTGAAATAAATGAACTTTTCCACGACATTCTAATTTATTGAGATGCACCTGTATATGCAATATTAATGTTTGCAGGAGCACACAGTAATGGTCAGAAACTCAGCGGGAGCGAGATTAAGAAAACAGCGTGCAGGGCTTTAATACAAAAACACACACAATGAATGGCGACTGTAGAAAGCAAAAGCCGAATCCCGGACATTTTGTGTGATTTAGAAATTGCGGCCCGACGCATTTTTTTAGGTCCAAAAAGAGGACATGTCCGGGGGAAAAGAAGACGTATGGTCACCCTATCATACAAAATAGAGAGTCATGCACTTTCCACAAGCACGTCAACTCACATCTCCCAACCGCACGAAATCTAGTTACACACAATACTCGACTGCAAAACAAAACACTGAAAGCATCCCTAAACAGACTTTCAGAAACACTAACAGCAAATAAAGACTTTGACCTAACACAAAGAAAACTTTAGATTTTCTTACCTGGCTCTCTGACGCCATGCACCTCCTTCTTCGCGCCGTCCTCATCAAATGCGTTGGAAATCGTCACTTCCGTTTTTTTTTTTTTAATGGTGAAATTAAACCCTTTACGTTAGTTTAACGATTAAAAATTAAGTATAGTTGAAAATTAAACAGTTGAAGTTGATAAAACACAATACAATAGTGTTTTGGCAGAAAACGAAATATGTGTTGTTTTAAGACATATTTAAGTAAAATGAACAGTGCCACAAAACCATTTTTTTGAGTGTGTGTTAATGAATCAGAATACATTGATGAGAGATTCTACCCATAATTCTTTCAGCTGCAATCAATAACAGTGAGGTGTTATAGAGTTTCTTCTTTTCTCTTCATGACTCTTTCTCTTCAGCTGAACTTGTCAGTGA